>BGNK01000129.1:0-140792 GCA_003297005.1 Symbiodinium sp. clade A Y106 | reverse complement strand
GGGGGGGGGGGGGCTGGGAACGCCAGACGCCTGACCATATATGCGACCTATATTGCAGCCTCAACCGTTGCCCCCACAGCGCCGTCATAAATCCCTATAGAACCCAAACGAAACCATGCAGAATCACGAAAGGAACCCGAACGGAGACCTTGCGCGGAGCCCTCAGGTGGCTCTCTTCCCTCGCGGTGGCCGCGAGTGGGACTACAGGCTTTGCCGGATGCCGATCCTGGTGGATTCGGCTTTCGGGAAGAGCCTAGTTACCTAACTCTCTCTCTCTCTCTCCCTCTCTCTCTCTCTCTGTCTCTCTCTCTGTATATCCATTCGTCTATCTATCTATCTCTCTCTCTCTTTCGCTCTCTCTCTCTCTCACTCTCTGTCGCTCTCTCCATTTGTTAAGTGACTGTGTATGTTTGCTACAGACTGTTGTTTGACACATATCTTTTTATATACAGACATACATACATAAATAAATACATGCATGCATACATACATACATACATAGTATGCAGACAGAGTATGGGCAGCATAAGGTTTATGTATCGGGTCGAAGGTACGGAAACAACCCACTGGGTGGGCATCTTGGCCCGGGTGTACGGTGGGTTTAGAGTCTGGGGTTTAACGCTTATAGGGCTTAGGGTCTATATGGTCTAGGGTAAGACCCCTGAGTTGTACTGTACTGCCTATCGTAAAGAATACTTTGGCTTTCTTTGTGCATAATCTCTCCGAGTAAAGAAGCAAGGAGGGTTAGGGCCTAGATGTTTTTATTCCTACTTGGACTCGCGTGGGGTCGTTATAGCTTTTGGGCATTAATTAGCAGGGCTTTAGGATCCAAAAGGGTTTAGGGTTTAGGGTTAAGGCTTCTTTCTGTTCAAGCATGTTTTTTTTGCGCTGTGGGGTGAAGGGGAAGAGGCATTATGGATTTCGGTTTGGAGGTTTGGCTTGCGTACGGGTAGCTTTGTGCCAGTTGGTAACTTGCTGCACATCTGTGGATCAGTAAATATTGCACTATAACCGTAATATCCTAGTTTGCAGGTGGAGTGTGTCTGTAACCCTCCAGCTATTCAATTGTGTTCCGCATATGGGGGTTTCCGAAAATTAGGGTACCTTATTTTGGGTCCTTATAATAAGGATCCTACTATTTGGGTACTATATTAGGGTCCCCTATTTTCGGATACTCCCATATTCCTTCAGGGTCCACGTGCCTAAAGTCTATCCTCGGGACCACCAAGATGATTCCCACACAGAAGCCTCATCGTCAAACTATACCTAGGTAGGGCTTTGGGACATTTTATATTTTCCCTTATTGGGCTTACGAGGATCTTATTTACTAATATTTTTCAAAAGCTTTAAAAGCCCCACCTAGATACGTTATATTACATAGGCTTACATAGGTACATTGGACAAGGTGCTATTGCTGTCCAATGTATGTTCGACCTTGAGGCATTTTCGTGGGGGGTGCAGATTGAAGAATCTGATTTCCTAAACCCTGCAATCCCGAGCACTAAACCTCCGTAAACCCGGCTTTGGGTTTATGGGTTTCGTTGTTTAAGAGTACGTTTACCCATATAGTACATACACTAGTACTGGCCTGAAAATGGGGTTTACACTTGTAATTTCGGTCGTTAGGGTGAGAGTATATGCTTTCTACATGTTCATCATAGGTACATGAACCGTTGGATACCGGTGGTATTTTCCCAAAGTCTCCCAATAAAGCCTAAAACCCTTAAACCCCTAAACCCCTAAACACTAAACCCTAAACTCCTAAACACTAAACCCCGAAACCACTAAGCCCTAAACCCTTAGACCCCTAAACCCTAAACCGCAGGCAGCTAGACCGGACACTGCGGGCAGCGACCTGTTGGAATGGCTTCGGGATGAGGCTCCCTGCACAACCTGCTTTCCCCTAAGGGTCAAGGGTTCGATGAGGGTATCATAAGGGTTTAGGCAGTTTAGGGTGTAAGGGTCTATAGACCCAAGTAGTATACTTTGGGACCCGTGCATCCACTATTTGGTTACATGGACCCTTAGGGTTTCAAGGTCCTTCGGTAGTGCCCAAAACCCTCGCACCTACCCAAACCATCCGAAACCCGTAAACCGCCCTACACCCTGGCCCTAAACCCGAAACCCCGTAAACTGCCCCTGAATCCTAAACCCTTACATCCCTCGTGATCCCTTAAAGGATCCCTGTTGTAATTATTAAGGCCCCTAATATAGAACCCTACTATAGATCCCCTATGACCCCTTTAAAATTAAAGGTACCTTTCGAGACCTCTGCCAGGGCGCGGAAGTTTCTGAACTTCTGGAAGTTCGCCAGGCCGGCGGGTCGAAAGAGAGGGGTTTCAGGGTTTAGGGGTTTAGGGGTTCAGGGCTTAGGGGGTTTAGGGGTTTGTGGTTTAGGGTTTAGGGTTCAGGATTCAGGGTTTAGGTGTAGTATGTACTTTGGCCCCAAATGGAGTTCCTATAGGTACTGCGAGTTCAAAGTGCATATACATGTAGGTACAAGCGCCCTTGTTTTAGTCCTTATAGGGTTGTCGTGAACCATGTATCAGGAGAAGCTTCCTTTCAAGGAGCGCCTACAGGATGACGTAGTAAAGCAACGCCCCCATCCATGGTCAGGCGGCCCAAACCACCACAGCTTCCGCCTCCGTGCTCAGGGTCCATGTAATTACCTTATGTAGTTTTGGACTTTAGCTGCGTAGGAGCCTCTGTAAAGCCTAAACCCTAGACCCCAAACCCTGTTTTATAGGCGCATGAACCTTTAAGGCTCACTGTTAAATCTTCATGCCAAGACCGCACACCCCGAACCCTAAAGCCCTGAACGCTAGAATGCTGAGAGCAAGATCCTTGACCAGATCATGTGGGAATAGAAGTCTGAATAACTATCAGAGTAATCACAGTACCCACTTATTGTCCCTATATGACTATCCTTTGCTATTCGCACAAACCCTTTTCCAATGATTCATGGTCCAAAGTCCTAAAAAGAAAATGAGATTAGTCCCAGGACCCAGTTCTGGGGCGAGAGCTCGTGGTCCGGGAAGCCGTAGACGAAGAGGAGGCCAGGCCCTTAACCCTAAACCCTAAAAGGGGATCTAAGGGTGCAACGGTCTGGGCTAGGCCTAGGGTTTAGGGTTTAGGATTTTGAAGTTTAAGGTTTAGGTTGCAGGCTTGGGTTGCTAATGGTTACAACGGCTCTCCGTATGCTTGATATGGAAAAACTCAGAACTCGAATACATTTATTCAGACTTCCATGTTATTCGTACGGCTTGGGGATCCTTTTTGGATTTATAACGAGGGCTTTCATGGCTGAGAGTCGGCTGTAGGTCTTAATTATAGGCGCTCGACGGGTTTTTGGGCTTGTTCGCATTCAGGCTATCACAGTTTGGGGGTTATAGGACTTTCGGGATTTATGAATACTGGCTTGAGAGGTTGCAGTTAGAGCTAGAAAGCTCCGCAGGGCTTAGGTTACCGGGTTTAGCTTAAGTTGCTGGAGCTTGGTGGTTCCGGATTACAGGATTTAGGGTTCAGCGCTCTGGGGTTGTAGGATCTCAGAGTTCAAATTCTTCAGACGCACAGTAACTTTGGCGATATAGCGTAGTGGTGGCATCGCACAGATGGCGTGCAAGCCATCTTCAATCCAATAGCAGTTAAAGCGACTGGCGGCTGTAGGCTTTGAACAGAGTGGTTTTGCACCTTCAGCTGGCATGACATATCAGGACGTATTGGCTGCAGCTGCGCGATGTCCATGGTGTTTCGTACGCGTCATTGCAACTAGAAGGCTAACAGTAGGGTTGGTACTATTGCTGCTTATTCAAATCCCTTCAGTATGTATAGTTCAGATTGAGAGTAGGTTGGTGTGTATATGCATGCATTTTGCATTTTCACATATGTGGCCATGCGCGACCTTGGCCGGAGATTGTCTCCGAAGTTCACCTAGACGCCCGAATCATTATTGCTAGATTTCCCTGGGATGTCTAATTATATTGATTCTTTTCAGTATAGTTACACCCCAAAACCCTGTTCGAATTATGAAGGCCCCTACATGACTTGCAAGGCTCGGCCGGCAAGCTTGCTGCAGTTGCGAAGCACGTCCTTCCCCGAAGGATCAGTCTCAGGCTTCGATGGTTCATCGCCTTCCGGAAGCTTTAAACCCTTATCCCCACAACCTTAAACTCGAACCCCCCTAAGCCTTGCGTAAACTGTAGCTCTTTATAACATAAACTTTGGCAGAACAGAAGAAAAGAGCTGTTTCCAACAGCCCCGACGCCAGCTCCGATGACTGCCAGGAGCTCGTGAAAGTCACCCCCGAGATCTGCATCCCTGTGGAGGAGCTTTCGGGGGTGTACGGCCCGGGTCGAGGGTTTCAGGTTAAGGGTTTAGGGATTAGGGTTTAGGGATTAGGGTTTAGGGCCTGGAGTTTAGTTAGGGTGTAGGGTGAGTCTATGGGAACCCAAGACCCTAAACCCTCAACCCTAGCCCTAAACCCTCAACACCTATAGTCTCCATTGTAGTTCCTTTTTTTGGTTTAACCAAATATATAATAAGGATCCTATAAGGTAACCCCAAAAAGGAACTACAATGGAGACTACAGGCAGGGTCTTAAACCCCCTCAGGCTTTCGGGGGTTTACGGCCCCAAAAGCTGATACTTCCAAATCCTAAACTCCGAGCCAGAGGCCATCAGCCTTTAAAGCCTTAAAAAGGATTTAGAGGAGTTTGGGCGACTGGGATTTATGTCTGCGAGCAGAACACTCACTCCCCAATCCTAGCAACCCAAGAGCCCCTGAAGTCACTTGGGCAGGCCGACCCTGAGGCGAACTACGGTTTAGGGTTTAGGGTTCAGGGTTTAGGGTTTAGGGTTTAGGGGTTTAGGGTTTAGGGTGAGTAGGGAATGGAAGAATGGTAGTAATAGTAGTTATAATTAGTTATAATTGTACCCCATTCCTCCATTCCCTAGTGAGGTACAATTATAACTACTATTACTACCATTCTTCCATTCCCTACTAACCAAAGGTAGGCCCTGAGGCGAACACAGATAGAACACCGGGCATTTAGGTTTTCAGAGTACAGCGTAGCAGAGAGGTGGCTTGTTTAGAATATGTATCCTAGATCTCCAAGTACTAGGTGGCAATTTGGGAAACTGTGTAATTTCCCTTTATGGTTCCTATAGAGGTACCTATTCATAAATACGTTTCAGAGCCCCAAAACTACAACCCAGAAGGAATTGCCAAGTATTGTCGGCCCTCAAGGGCTTTGAGTGAGATTTCGTTTTTCAGGTGTTTCATCTGTTGTTGGATCTATTATCATAGGTCTTTTGAAAAACCAGAAAACCTATAGGTTTTTTTTATAAAACCTAAAACCTATGTTTTACAAAAAAAGTCACGGGATCCAACCATGGGTTCAGAGTTTACACCTCAGCTCTTGGGGTCTCCGAGCTTTCTACGGATGGGAGTTGACGGCTGAACCTTCGCAAACTACGCGTGGCCAGTTGCAGACTTTGGGTACCGGAATGTTGGTTTTTGCCGAGTCCAAAGACCCAGCTGGTTTAGGGTTTAGGGTTTAGGGGAAGGCTTTGTGGTGCCATCTTAAAAGGGTTTTTTGGGGGTCTGTGTGGGGCACAATCCACATGCTCTTGAGACATGTGTGCATGCAAGGCCGCCTGCCCAGCGATCCCGGAAGACTCAGCAAGGTTTTTGAAGATTCGTCCAAGAACTCTTGCTATGATTCCATGAGTAGCCCATGCTCTGCTTCCCGGGTGTCCCAAGCGTTGTTCTTGCCTTTGTTTAGGGTTCTTATGTTTCCAGGTTCGTACTTAGTCATAAAGGGGTGTGATTTCCAAAGCGCGTTCAGGTAGTGTTTGGCGACCTCATTGATTCTAAGATGACCCTAATAAGGGTCTGCGGACACGAACCTGCTGCATAGGTGTTTGGGTCTATTTGGACACTGAGGCTCAAGGTTTATACCCTAAATTCCGATCCGAAGGATGAGGGGGACACTTCCATGACTGAAGATGTGCGGCTGGCATTGATTCTGCTGCAGGAGGCTGGGCACCCGACGCTGTCTTCGTGTTAACGACTTTGGGTGTAGGCTTGTGAGATGTAGGGACCGCGACGAGGATACACAGTAGATACTACGAGTTCCTTGTTTGTATCTTAGTAGCCAATAAGCCGCCAGACTAACCGAATTGTCCACAGCCCAGTTTAGGATTTTAACTGAACCTGAAACTTTAAGCCCTAATTCCTAAACCCTACCTTAACCCCTGAACCCCTAAAACCCTAAACGCCTAAACCCCAAACCCTAAAACCCTAACTGTGGGGCCCGTATTTTCTGAACTCGACAGGGTCAACCCCAGGAGGCCTTACACCCCGGTCTGATACCGAACAGACCCTGGGACCCTGAATCCCGGGATTAGGGTTTAGGGTTTAGGGCAGCCTTTGAAAAGCCCAAGAAGGTCGCCACCGGTTCCGAAACCGGCAGAGCCCGAAGTTAGGTGAAAATGGTTCAAAGTTCCTATCTCCTACAGTGGATCCCAGAAAGTTGGAACATGGATTGAGGATGATTGGTGCTAGGATTCTGGCTTCTACTGTAATATCTACGCAGTAGGAGAAGGATCTCCTAAGCCAAAGGCTCCATGCACCTTTATAGTCCCTATATAGGTACTTTAAGGCCTAAGTTATATACTGTATGGGCACATGGCGCCTTAGGGTAGCTTGCTTAGCAGGTACAGTTGCCGCACCAACAAACTCAATAAGATGGACCAGCAGGCTCTCGAAAGAGATGCTTATAGGGGCCGAACAGTTTCCAACATTACTTAAGGGGGATCCATAAAGGCTACTATAAGGGCTACAATAAGGATTTAGTATAAGGGCCTTAATAATTACCTATTATACTATTTTGGGGGGCTCCTTAGTATGATTATAGTATAATGTACCCCAAAACCCTATTCCAATTTTGAAGGCCCCTATATTACCATACATAGCCCACATTGATTGTCGTGGGGTTCCCGTAAATACGATGCTGGGGATTCTCACTACGGCAGTTTTTAGGATGCGGAGGTTTGGGACTTCGGAGTTTGGGGCCTCAGCGTTTTGGACTACAGGGTCTGTTCGGGTTTCAGGTTTCCGCGGCAGAAGGTCTTTCGTTTCAGTATGATCCCCGGGAGGCTTCGAGTTCCGATAAAGTACCCTTCAGTAGCAATTATGGTGTTTCAAACTAGGGATTTGGGAGACAGGGTTCTGGGATTCAGCCTTAAACCGACTTGTTGCTGTTTAAAGTACTTGCAAACCTCTTGAAGTGGGTTTGTGTTCTTTGGGCGCAAAGCTTGTCCGGGCTATGATATGCTCCAAACCCTAACCCTAACCCCAACTGTTCTTGGGGACGCCTCTCTGACTCTCAGTTCACCGTCACTTTTATCGGGTTCAGGTCATCGGGTTTTGGGGCCGCCGAGGTCAGAGCTGAAAGAGCACGGGGTCTAGGTTTTGGGGATAGCAGCCTTCCCGACAATGACCGGCTCGGGATTCGGGCTTAGGCCTGCGTATAGAAGTCTGGATACGGAGTAACGTCCCGTTATGGTCCCTGAACACTGTGTAATTATGGCGATATTATCGTATATAGGTTCATTGCAGCCCCTATTCTGCTTAATCCCAGAGCCCCAAGTTTCCGCTTTGGGGGAACTGAAGTTGCGAGAGACCCGTTCTTGTTAGGACCACCCTCCTTGGCCCTCTTTACTCAGAAAAGCCTTCAGGGTGGCTTCTGCCGCCGTAAGCTTTCAGGGCTTATAGCCCGAATTAAGGGTAGCGATTTTAGGGTTCAGGCTTGGGGACAGCAGAGCCTCTTGTTTGCTTACTGAGGTTGCAGGGGTGTGGCTTTGTTGGTTTAGGGTTGGGGGCTTGGCGTTTCGAGTTTGGGTGTGTGTGTGTGGGGCTTGAAGTTGAGGCTTTGTGGCTTTCGGCTGGAGGTTTGGGTCGTTTTTCGATGCCTGCACAGAACTTCCTACTCGTTAGTGCTTGTATTTGGATGGAGGGTTTAGGATACTGCGACTCTCGGTTTCAGGTGTCTGGATGTTGGACTTTGATGTGTCTTGTTGCGAGAGGTATCCCGATGTAAGTCGCAGGACACCCGCGGCCAACTCCAAACCACCAGACCGTAAGCCCAGAATTTGGAGGAAGGGCCAAGACGCTGGACAACAGCA
Source organism: Symbiodinium sp. clade A Y106 (assembly GCA_003297005.1). Lineage (NCBI taxonomy): Eukaryota > Dinophyceae > Suessiales > Symbiodiniaceae > Symbiodinium > Symbiodinium sp. clade A. The sequence continues at coordinate 132,606 of BGNK01000129.1, read as the reverse complement.
TTCAGTGACATACTCCCGCAACAGGCCGCTTTGCACAAATGCTGCCACAGCTTTGATCCATTTCAGTCGACGTAAGATGCTCGGAGCAAACAATCGCAAGCATGCGTCCCGGACACCTATGCATCTTTTCGCAGACCGTAGTGCCGTAGTACACAGTTCTATTGTATCTATCGTCCCTCTGCTGTGCAACTTACCGCATGCAGAACAAAACACGGCCCAATCGACATTTGCATGCATACCCAAAAGCCGGAAGCATGCCGCCCTAAACAACACCATTACGCCATGTGCTTCATTCGACATGACGTCGCGCAGTTTGCGTGTATCACTCATGTTTCCTGCAAGGGCGACTGCTGCTTTCACATGCAAGCGATGAGAGTTTGCGCGGAAAATTTTTTACAGTGATGACATAATGCGGGATCCACTCCAACGGTATGTTCATGAAGGCACGCATTCGTCTTCCGTTTTCGCCCGGGGCGCCGACCCGCAAACCCTACAGAGACCAGCAACGCCTTGAGAGCCCTATGGAGAAATCTGTCCTACCTGCTAACACTACATAGAGCCTAAAAGGTTAACAGTTGCGGTGAAGGCAATCGCACCGACTCCAATATCAGTACTGCTTAGCCGCTTAGCCACAAGATCTGTTGCATACTGTGTGAGGAGTATTCCTCGACGGAATACAAGATACTGAGGGTCGGCTTCTCATATTGAAGCCTAATATACCCTACGACTTGGAACAGAAAATCAAAACCCAAAACTTGCAGCCCTGAGTCAGGTTGCCGAGGCAAGTCAATGGGAGGCTCGCCCGGATCCAGTAAGCTCGGCAGCTGGCGGGTGAGTTTTGAGAACGGTCCTGGAAGTTCTTGACAGGGGTTTTGGGGTTGAGGGTTCCTGGGAGGGTTGAACGATGTTAAACGGGTCTAGGGTCTTGGGTATCGGCCCGGCCCAGTGCATCTAACAGTTCTTCTTGTCCTTGTCATGTACAATCTGTTTGCATCCGGGGCCAAAAAATCATAACATATAATGAAGGGAGGAGGGCGCTGTGGGAACTTGTTCTTTTTGACAATGAATAGCGGCACAATGCCTTGTAATTAGAGATGTGACCTTAAGAACTGTTTGTTGCCGTGTTTACTGGCCTCTACACGAAACTCACCTCCGCAAGCCCTATAAGCCCTATGAATCCACAGACCCCAAACCGCTGTCAGGCGTACCGGTCGACATGGCCCCCAGAAGACTTCCTTCGGGAGGTGATGCCGGCGGGGACCTCGGATTGAAGAGTTTTGGGTTTAGGGTTTAGGGCTTTGGGAAATATAGGGCCGCGGTTTGGGATTTGGGGTTTAGGGGAGCCTTCCAGTTGTTTAGTCTAGGGCAGAGGTTCAGCATGTAGGGTTCAGGGGAGTTTGAATAACTAGCAATAAATAGTAGTCTTTGCAATACTCGTCGTTACCAGTCCTTTGTACAAACATACGGTTATAATCTACCCCAAAATCCTACTCAAATGAGTTACCTCGCCTCTGTTTGGATTGGCTCGGGGTTAAGACTAGATTAGATATTGTGGAGCTTACGGATACAGGGTTCAGGATGTGGGGCTAAGGATTTAGGGTTCAGAGGTTGAGAGGTTAACGGTCGGGCAAGAGCACAGGGTGAGAGGATTCAGCGGTGTAGAGTTTAGATGTGGTGTTAGGAGTTTGAAATGTGTATATTATGCAGCGATGAGGCTCGACTGTTTAATATTTATATTGAAAATATGTGTGTATGTATGTATGTATGTATGTATGTATGTATGTATGTATGTATGTATGTATGTGTGTGTATGTATGTATGTATGTATGTATGTATGTATGTATGTATATACCTTTATCTATATAACATGTATACATATATTATCCACTGTCGCAATCATACTCATCATGGTCTTTTCAGCAGTAGTTATCCGAGAAGCTCACTACTATAGCTATACTTACATATGCCGGTTTGCTTGTCAGGCCCTCACATGCGCAAGTCTCCAATAGTCGTGCCTAAGACCGTGTAGCTCTATAATCCGAAACCCTTCACCCCTGAGCCCTTAAGCCCCAAACACTCAGCCCCGAACACTAAACCCCAAAAGCCGCGAACCCTTAACTGTGGCCTAACTCTAAACCTAAGCCTCAGCAGAACACCAAAGCCCGAGGTGTTCTGGCAGAGCCCTCGCTTTGCCGACTATCCGACCATGCCCCGGCTACAGGCACAGAACCCAAAACCCTAAACCCTTCGGTTTAGGGTTTAGGGCCTTATATAGATGCCTTTAATTGGAGTAGGGTTCCCTTGTGGGTCTAATGGTATTTTGGCTTTAGTACAGGGGTCTTAAGAATTGGATTCACATTTTTGGTGTATATTACAGTATCAATATGACTTGATGTGGTGACAATGAGGGATGAATGGATGAATGTTACTATGTATTCCGACCCCTACATTACATCTCAAGCCCTAAACCCAGAGCATTCAGTTTTGGATCTTTTGTGTGTCTGGGCAAGTTTGTTGGTGTGAACCTAAGGATCCAGGGCTGCATGCTTCGGGTTTACGGGTTCAGGGCTCTAACTGCTAGCCCTATAAATCTAAGCCATTTACAGGTGGGTAGTTATTAGGTGGGTAGTTTCCCATAAGCCTCCCATACCACTCCTATAAGGTAAAGGGGGTCTTATGGGAGTACTATGGAAGAAGAACTACCCNGGGTAGTTATTAGGTGGGTAGTTTCCCATAAGCCTCCCATACCACTCCTATAAGGTAAAGGGGGTCTTATGGGAGTACTATGGAAGAAGAACTACCCACCTGTAAGGGGCTTCTAATAAACCCTAAACCCTAAAGGGCTTCAGGCTTGGGAGTCTAGTTTAGAACAAGCTTTCTTAACTCATATCATGGTACGATACCTCTTCGTGGTGCTAGTCGTTTAGACCGTCTGCATGCAGGCCCCAAATTCGCTTTGAGGCTGAAGACTTTGCCTGCCTGGTATTTGAGGTTCAGGGCTAAGGAGTATAGCTACGGAACAATTCGTGCGTGGTGGTGTTTCGGATAGAGGCATATAGGCGACTTTCCGCTTCAACCCTAAACGGTACACCCTAATCTGTTTTCGGAGTTGACTTTTTTGGAGTTGGGCTCACTTGTGGGCTGGGCACCCTCCGTGCTTTGGCACGTTGGCCGAAGATACCCTACACCCAACATTAGGGTTACACATTCGCATCAGAGCCTACCACTCCGAAGCACTACCAGCCAATTGAACATGCAAGTTTATCAAGACTTGAAACAGAATGTTAATCACCAAAGGCCCCAATAAAACCGTTTTGCAGCCGGTTTAGCCCCTGAAACCGACTTGAGGCCCCCTATCTTGCGCATCCCGAATGTGAAGAAGACTCAGAGGCGGACGTTCTATTCTTAGTTGTGAAATCGGTATCACACCTTTGCTCAACCTTATATACAAACTTCGCATGAACTCCCGGAGAACCCTGTGGTACATCGCGCAAGATCGAAAGCCCACAACCTAGCCATAAATTTTATACACTCAACCAGAGCTGCCCACAGCCATAGATCTCCAAGGGCACAAACCCTAAACCTCCCCATGGAGCATACTTAAAGGATTATGGGACTTAGCAACTGGGCTTGGTAGGGTAACTCTACTTACAGTTGCTTATAACCTCACTTGAGGTACTCATGACCTTACTTACTAAGTCCCATGATCCTCCAAGTCAGCCAGATACAGGAACCCTTCAACGAATGCTTAAAGTTGAAAGGAACGGAACCCTACTTTAAACCAAAAGCTCCGCTGCTTTCGGAAGGCCCAGGTGCTCGCCAGGACTGCTTCGCTGTGCGGGGGGGGGTTCAGGGGGGAACCCAGAGACTCCAAAACCTCTAGAGTTTGGGTGGTTATTTGATTCCAAACCCTGAAGCCCTTACCCCTAAACTCCTCGACCGTAAACCCTTCAGGAATTGGGGGTTTGAGGTTCGGCAGGTTAAGGGTTTAGGGGCTTCTCGCGCACAGGTTCAGGATCTGGAGGTTTAGTGACTCATTGCCTTGGGAGTTCAGCGCTTGCGGTTTGGGATTTGGGATTCGGGGCTTTGTGGTTTAGGGTTTCGTGGGTCCTCTGCTGAAGGGTCTGTTGAGTCTTCCTATACGGTCACTTTTCATCCGGGTAAACCATAATTTTAAAGGTGTTTGCTGAATGAGTGCTATCTAATTTCAAGGGCTACTTGGGATCTGATTGGGGCTGCAGGCCTTCTTGGTTCAAGCCAGCAGCCCTAAGTCTCCCACCCCGCCCACACTTCACAGCCAAAGCCTCAAGGTTCAGGACTTAGGTTTAGCACCGCGAATCTGAATGAATCTTGTCGACAGCATCAATGCGGAGGGCCATGGAAAAAGCCCTGACACTCCTGAGCAGAAACCTCAGAAACCCAACACCCCGAGCCCTCGACCAGAAGCCTCCATCCAAACAGCCCCCAAACCGTGGCCTCCACGACGCCACCAGGAGGGAAATGCTAGAAGTATCGTGTAATGGGCTCCAAGACCAAACCCTAAACCCTAAACTCCTAAACTCCTAAACCCTAAACCCTAATTATTAAGGCCCCCCATATCAAAGCGTCGCCGCCATATCGACGCCACCAGGAGGGAAATGCTGGCGCAAGTGTCCAAGAAAGAGAAAGTCGATCTCGAGAGGTCCGCCATATGGTCTATTTATTGTTTATGTTGGCCTAACCCTAAACCCTAAACCCAAAGCAGGTGGTATGCTCCATTTATGGTTTATGTTGGTTATGGTACACCTCCAAGGAAAAGTTTTTGTTCTTTACGTAGGTTATGATACAACCCCAAGGGACTATTACAAGTAAGATGTTTATCTTGGTTCTACGAGCGCACAATTGGTTGAGTCTTGCACTGAAGTACGAACAGATCATGTGACTTCGTAACTATGGGGTACAGGGCCTGCAAAGAAGGCAACTATGATTATGAGTAGCTTGAAGCCCAGTTAAGAAGGAGGTGCCCAGAACCGTCGTTACGAGGTCAACTGGAACTGTATAGAACTCTTCTAGATCCTTCTAGAACCTTTCCGGAACCTTTGGGAACCCTTATAAGCCTTGTAAAGCTGTATGACCTCCTTAAACTCGAAACTTTAAACCCCAAAAGCCCCAAGCCCCGATATCTGCAAGTGGTTTCGTTTCGTCGCACAGGCCGTGGCCTCTGGAGTATTTCCTGACATTTGTTGTGTTTTGCTTTACGCATTGTGTCTGGTGTCATGTCTTTTGAATGGGCGTTAGGGTTTTAGAGGTTACAGTTTTATTTGGTGTTATATCGGGTTTAGGGGCTTAGAGTTTAGGGCATTCAACAAGTCTCTAGCTGAATCATTGCTGTGCTGGGACTTCGGGTCCCTTTACTGCGACAAGAAAGTTGCGAAACTCTGCCGAAGGCTTCTTTGGGCCCATGCCCTCGTCTCCACCCGGGCTATCGGTGCCTCCATCGACGCCTGCGCCCTCATCCCGGGTGTTGCTCCTTGCCTTCCGTCTCGGCCAATGGTTCTAGGGTTGAGGGTTTATAGGGTTCAGGATGTAGGTTCAGGGTTGAGGGTTTGGGGTTGGGGGTTTAGTGTGGTAGTTTTGCATTTTTTGGGTTGCCTCTGGATGTTCTGTTTAAGTTTCTATTGGGGGGTCCTTCTAGGGCTAGCAGTACGGTTGTCTTCTTCTGTTTTAGGCCTCCTGTCTACGACAGAACAAGGGGAGCACGACTTGCTGGGGGATTGAGCGACTCCGAAATTGAACGCTTGAGCGGCTCCTAGATCCAAAATTCATGGACCACCAGGTCACCTATTCCTGTTTACCTAGAATCTAGATATGCCCTAAACCCTACACTCTAAACTGTACGTGAGCACGACGAGCTCAAAGCGATAAGCTTCAAGCACTACAAGATCCGCCCTGAGTTCCAGGACTTTGGGGTTTTGATTACTTTTTTAAGGGCTATCTGGGGTCAGGAGATGCTTGGAGTATCATGTGACTTGCTAGTTGCACGCACGCGCAGCGCTGCTGTGCCAAGCCCTAAACCCTGGGCCTACAACTGTTGGTCGACGAGCCGTGCATTACCTCATGTCCCCAAAATACAAGAACATCTGCAAAAGGTCGTTCTTTTGACAATGCAGGATTCTGACCATCGGCAGTATGCTGTAGGATCTTGGATTGCGAGTGAACTGTGGCGTTGAATACCCTTTATAGCCTAAAAGGGTCTTGGAACGCTTAGGATGATGGTATGTAGGCCAAGGTGTGAAGTAGCAACGTTAGAATACTGGAAACCCTAGTATGGATCCCTTGACCCCACAACCACAAGAGCCTTAAAGCCTAGAACCAAAAAGCTTCTACTAAGGGCTCAAGGAACTTATCAAGTATTCCTTCCCTATACTGGCCTACAATACGATCATCCGACTCCCAAATGCCTGATTATAAGGGACTTTGAACATAACGAACATGAAACCTTAAAGCCAAACTTCCCAAACCCCAAGCATTAATATCGAAGCCCAAACGATGAGTAAGAATGTACAGCGGGTTCCTTACCAGGCGCATACTATAGCACATCCCAAGATAAGACTATAGTTAGTAAGGCCCCTAGCTTGTGAATAATGCCTGGCTGAGGATCTGGCCAACCACAGTCCGGAGCCCAATGCGGACCTCACGGTGGCCCGACACTCAGCTTAGCCTGCTTGGTGGATCACGGGTCTTACATAACTGTAGTTGCTGGACCCTATTCATAGTCCCCGGTTCGAGAAGAAAAGACCCACATTTCTCCAAGTGGGGTTGTTCCATATCAGGAACCCCTTGTCTGTCGGTTCTTTTCTTTGCGGACCTTGTTTTGATAGGATCCCACACTTTCTGAAACTCTCAAGTGACTTGCTCTGCAATCTGATTTACTTGTGCTCTCGCTCGGTGTGTGTGTGTATATATATATATATATATACGCACACAGAGACACACACCCACACACATACGTACATCGATACACACATACATGCGCACACACACACACATCTTGTAGGTGTACACAATTGGTATTTATGTATGTATGTATGTATGTATGCATATGTGCATGTATGAATGAATGAATGTAGGTAGGTGGACAATGTGCGCAGTAGGTATGCAGGTACTATGTATGTATAGGGCTGTACGCATGTATGCATGTATGTATGTATATGTATGTATGTATGTATGTATGTACAGTATGTAGTATGCCTCTCCGCATTGTCTGTCTGGCTGTCTGTCTGTCTGTCTGTCTGTAAATATGTATGTCTGTATGTATGCATGTATGTATGCATGCATGCATGCATGCATGCATGTGTATATATACACTAACTACTCCTTTGTTTGTTGGAAAACTTGCTTACTTAGTTATGTGTTCATTTTTCGCATATAGTCACGCACAGGATTTGTGCATATACAGGTTTTACATGTAAATTTACAGTACACACACAAATGCATAAATGTATGTGTGTATATATGCCATGCTTATGTATGTACATGCAGTGTTCCTGTTGTAGTGCTTTCTCTGTTTTGTATGTAGACTCTATTCGCCTTTTTGCCTGCACACACAGGCAACATATACACATCTACACGTGTATGTTTATACATATATATATATATAGATACACATGTGTATACACATACATATGTCTGACTGTATGTATATGTACTCATGTATCCCTTAAACCCTACCTTAACCCTGAATAACCTACCTTTTTAAGGACTTGTATAAGGAAATCATAATAAGGAGCCCCAAAAAGGTAGGTTCTTCAGGGTTAAGGTAAAGCCTAAAGCCCTTCAAAACTCCAAATCCCGAGACACTACGGTTGATGGACAAAATCCTGCATGACCCTAAGGACCCTAAACTATGGGAATTATGGTATATTCCTTATAATGGGTAATGCAGGATTTTGTCCATCAACCGTATCGCAGGCAGGTCTGCCCGGCCTGAGAAGCGGTCGAGCCACCGTCGTCGGCCACGGAAAGGCGAGCAGTGCCTTTTTTAGCGGGCTTAGGGGTTTAGGATTTATATAGGCTTTAGGGGTTTAGGGTCCAGGGTTTAGGGTTATTTGAGATTGCTGTTTGCGTTGTGGTGAGCTTTGCATAGTGATTGATTTGTTGATGGTGTTTATAGCATGTTAGCCTAAGTAATGAACGCTCTGACCTCTTACAGGAGGCTTGTTCAATGACAGCTCAAACTATGGGCAAAGCGCTCAGCGAATTGATTTTGCGTCACAAACAACCGAAATTCTCACGCAGGATCTCAGGTTGTACAAGGATAGATCTACTGCCGTGTGATTGGAGTTTGCTGGCTTCTGCTGATTATGGCTCTCTCCACATCGAGGAAAAACTATACATGTTGACATACTGTGGCACAAGGGACTGTTCGTCGTAGCCTTCCCTGAAGCCAATACACATCATTGAAGTTGGATGCACACCATGACCAACTGCACATTGCATATGCGGGTCTTAATTCTGCTTTCCATCACTAAGGGTTTATGCACCTAGATAGTACAGACTTTGGACTTATAGAAGTTCCAGCATAGGTACTTTGAGGACAAAGTAGGTACTGTACGGGTACATAGACCAATAGGGTACAGGTTTTGCACAAGTCTTGATTGAGCATGCTGCAGGGGTGTATGAGGATTCCGTGCTTTCAGTCCTTTCGAAGCTTATTGTGTGCATCTACACTTTGCTATGTAGTTTCCTTCCTGGGCTGACCAACTATGTATGCCTGTATGCCTAGGATCCTTTAGGAGGCATGGACCTGGAACAGAGCGTATAGGTCGTATAGCACACCCGCCCATGTTCTCCCCGCCCAGATTTGGGAACACGGCTCCGCGGGACTTGTTACTCGCCGGCCATTGGCCGCGGGCGAGGCATTGAGGGGTTGGACCAAGGCTACAGTTTCGTACGGTCCGGGCTTCAGGGCTTAGGGTTCAGGGTTTCGGGGTTAGCGGTTTGGGGGTTGAGGTTTTAGGGTTTAGGGGTTTGGGGGGTTTATCGCTTAAGGGTTTCGGGTTTAGGGCTTAGGGTACCTGGACACTGAAGGCAGTACAGAAGGAGATTTTTCGATCTGCTGTCGCCTCTATAACCCCAACACAATATTTCTTATATATAGTGAGAAAACAAAACAACTGAAGGCCCGCGAGTTACATCTGTTTGGGCCCCTATGCTACAGCCTGTGGGGTTTAGGTTTAGGGTGTTTGGTTATGAAACTAAAAGCGGTTTGGGGCCACTGAAGCCACTAAAGCAACTAGGGGTTTGAGGTCTTGTGCCCACAAGTTGTAGGATTTGCCCAGACTCCCCGGCTAACCTCTGGCATACGGCTACGGTTGTCGTTTCTAGATGCCATAGGTATCGTCGTTGTTTGTTGTTCGCCGTTGTTTTTTGATTTACGCATGCGTGTTTCCCAAGGTGTTCTACAGCTCAGCAAATGGCAGGCCACCGGAAGGAAACTTAAACACCCAAAATCAAAGCCCCAACCGTAAAGCCTAACCCGGCTGTCCCAAACCCCAACAGCCGGGGATCAACAGCCGTTTGTTTCATCATCGTCATCATCATCATCACATCTGGATCATACAGCAAACAGACCAGAAAGGGCTGCTGCCAGAAGACTCCAAAGCCTTACAGCACATGTGAAGGCTGTTCGTGCTTTCCCCGTGTTAAAGAAGGCAACACTGCGCACATGAAAGGGACATTTGCACTGCTGTGGACGTCATCACCCTTAAGTCACAGCCCCCCTCCTCATCCTCGCACTGCCATTGACGTCATCACCCACCCCCCCCCAACTCATGCCCGTCGTGCAGGCAACAACAAAGATGCACTACACATGCAGTCGGGCATGTGCAGCATCCGTCGCATACACCCCTGGATTCCAAGGCAAAATCCCTAAGACTCCATGTGCCCATATAGTAGGTACGTAGGCCTTAAACGGGTCCCTATATGGGTACTTTAAGGCCTAAGTACCTACTATATGGGTACATGGAGCCTTTGGGAATCAGAGACCAGGACAGACACGAAACGCGGTATCGCCAGCTGCCAGCAACAGCGAGGGCCCCGAGGTCATTCAAGAATGTGGGAGTTTCCGAAAATAGGGGGACCTTATTTGGGGGTCCTTATAATAAGGATCCCACTATTGGGGGTACTATATTAGGGTCCCCTATTTTCGGAAACTCCCATGTAGAGCAAGAAAAAAATACCAAAATCCTACGCCCCGGGGAAGGCTGTTCGCATCTCTTACGGCAAGTACCCGTCGCGGGCCCAGTGCAGCAGGGAGTCCTTGTAGCTCTTCAGTTGCCACGCCATCCCAAGAAGCGCAGATCCATATAGATAGATTAGGCTAGACCAAATTAGATAGATAGATTACAGTAGAGTATGTTAGATCAGCTAGACATATAGAGATATAGATGGATAGATATGTCAGACAGATAAGAACGATAGATGGATAGATAGATACTGCACCAGGACGATAGTTTGTCGCATCGGGGAGTTCTGCTGACATGTAGTTCCCAAAGGGTCCTAGGTACTGTTATGGGGGATACCTCCCCAAATCATAATAGTAATTCCTAATATAGAAACCCTACATTCTACCATATAGGTACTTTGGACCCTTTGGGGTTGCAACCCCTTTCCCCCATAGACTCCTTCACGAAGTGTGGATGTGATGTACTGACGTGAGCAATTCCTCCGATGTAGTACGTGTTTAAAACAGCGTAGACATTCCTCCGCTGGCCAGGCCACGGACAAACAGTGTATATTTGTATCTGCATGTGCCTTTTTTATGTACAACAAATATATGTATACATATATATATATATGTTTATTTATTTATGTACATATGTATGTGCAGATGGATGGATATGTGTGTGTGTGTGTACATATACATATATATATATATATGTACGGACACGTTATGCTAGTATTATATTTATATCTGGAACATACGTTAGCATACATATATACATCCGTGCATGTGCGTGTGTAGCCAGGCAGACAGAAAGATGGATAGATCGATAGACAGATAGATGGATGGATAGATAGTGGGTTACTGCTCCTTCAACCCTAAATAAGTTGAATGTAGTATAGTACCCGCCGCCGAGTAGGTTACTCTATATCATACTCGGGACATATTGAGCCTTCGGGTGTAGTGTTGCGGCTGTTACGGCTTAGGATGTCAGCTAGCGGTTTGGGCTTGCTTTGGGTCAATGCTATCTAGATATCTGGGCTTCCCACAGGCCCAAGCGATTCCGCATCACTTGAGCTAATACTTGGCCTCAAAGACTTATTGTTCTTGTCGGGCATCGTATGGTACGATCATAGTATCATAGTTAAGAAGGGAGCCTGGAGAATCATGTTAGTACATTCAGGCATTCCTCGTAACACGAAAATGCACGCTCATGAAACTTATGAACACAGAGCTAGAAGCCTGCACACCAAGGCCGTTCGTATGACGTGCATCCTAACGCCGTTTATACAATGGTTCGTTCTGGCTTGTGACATACCCCGCGCAGATTTTGCCAGGCTGCCTAAACAGAGCACACAAGAGAAGGTGTCTGTGCATGCCGTGTAGCATCCTAAGTTTTTACTCCCCCAGCCCAAGACCACTGACCTCTGAACCTTGAACCCCCATAAACCCTAAACTCTTGAATCGTAAATTGCGTGAACTCTATCTACAGTACCTGCCGCCCATGACCACTCCACAGTTCCAAAGCGTCCGCATTAGGGCTTAAGGGCTTCAGGATGTTTGGGTTCAGACTCTTAGGGTTTAAGAGTTGAGGGCTTTTTGGATTCGGGGTCTTGGGGCTTGAGGGTTGTGGTGTTGGGTTTGGGGCTGAGGGGTTTTGTAAACCGGCTCTCGGGACACCAGAGAGGAACAAGGAACGCCTAAAGCCCAAATGCGCCGTAAAGGGAACCCCACCCACCGCGAAAAGGACATTGCAGCCACAGACCCTAGCAGCATATTTGCTAGATGTCGGAGAGTTTGGAGAGACATAAGCGTTCAACGTAAGACAAGGGTGAAGGTGCCCATATTTTGGCCAAAGTGCATACTAAATTTTGTGTGTGGCTGCAGACATACAGCCGCAATCCCTCACTCACCGGTGCACCTGAACCCCAGAGGGTCCATATACACTACTATTGTGGAATTAGGCCCTAAACGACCATCCCCATTATGGTTTTGGGGACCTAATTCCATAATAGTAGTGCATATGGACCCTCTGGGAACTGTAAACCGAAACCCCCAAGGCGCTTGAACGCTCTCGAGACTCGAGCCCTTCCAGATCTTAAAACCCTAGAAATCCCAAGCCGCAAAGCCTTAAAGCCCTAGTCTGAAGTCTGAGCCTTCAAACCCCAGTAGACCTTACATGATCCCCCACCCTACATGAAGCCTTCCAGACATGAAGAGAAGCCTCCTTCAATCCTTATCAGCTGAGCGGGTAACCTTTAACCTTAATTTGGGGTTTACCATAGTTCAACAGGTTAACTTTTTTTGGACCAGGATACTCAGCCCCGAAGTATCCCCTCCTATAGCCTAAACCCTCAAACCCTAAACCCTTTAAATAAACCCCATCCGAGCTGACAGGAACCAGCGGTTCCTGCTTGACTACGGCTTCAGCCTCGGGGAGGCAAATCCTCGAGGTGACGAGGAAAAGGCGGCTTGGGGGTTGAGGGATATAGGGATTTAGGGATCTAGGGATTAGGATTTAGGGTTTAGGTGAAGCATTAGGGTTTAGGGCTTATATACCAGCACCCCCCGAGTACCCTTGAATAGAGGGGGCTGCGGGGTATAATAGAAGGTAGTTGGGGTCTAGTAGGTTTTAGAGTTTAGGGATGGTCCGAGGTATCGTATGGGTTCAGGGCTTCAGGGTGGGTTTACGATTATGGGTTAAGGCTTTCCGTGTGGGTACAGGGCTTTGGGAGCTTGAGGGCAGTACTTGTTCAAGGGTTCGGGTTTCGCTCGGTTGGCTGCGGCTGTATGGCTCGATGAGTGAGTTCGGCTTTCGGGACTTTTCAGGGCTTCGCAGTAGCACGCAGGTATGTATGTTTGCATGTATACATACATGCATTCCTGTTTTGTTTTTATGTATGCATGAATTATGCATTTATGCATGGTTGTGAGTTTATTTGTGTCATAGTCATTGCTTGCTTGTTTGTCTGCTTTGCTTCACAGTTGTTTCGCGCAGACTGACAAAGTTTGCAATCGACGACATGGTTGTCAGTGGTTCGTTCTCATATCCTTGTTCAAAGCCTTTTTATCATCAAGACTTGCAATGCTTACTAAGTTTTTGCCTCTGCAGAGCATTAGTAAGCTCGGGCGGCACGGGAGGTGACTTGCATCCCTTCTCACGACAGTAGTCAGCCCTGTAACCTGTGGCATGGCAACGACAAGTCATGCAATTTGACTCAGCCTGCTAGCTATCACGACAACTTTGAGTATCGTTTTCTTTCATCTTGCTAGAAGAAGAGCAACAGTAGTTGTCGTTGACGCAACTTGCTAAGTCACCCAAGATTGGGTACTGCCCCACTCTGAAACCGGATAACATGTATAGTACAATTAAACTGAATTATATAATATATGTGTATATGTACTTAGCCCTCATTATGGCGCAGTACCCAATCCCAAGATACCAAGCATGCAACCTCCCCGTTGTCGTTGCCTTTCAGGTGGACCTGGCCTGAGCGGCTGCAGCTGTCCCGAAGGGTCCAGGTCCAGGTAGCTCTGTAAACCCTATACGTTCCAAACTCTGTATGCCTATTCCTGAATCCCGACAAGGACCCCGACACTGGACCCGGAAGGGCTTTGCCGAAGAAGTTCAAAAAAATGCTGTGCGAGCCGCCAGGTTCCAGACACTTCAATGGGATCCATCGGCTGTAAGCATATAAGTAACCTAATTGGAGTTAAGAGTAATTGTCATACATACATTAATTGCAACCGTGGTTATTACGTCCCATGATCCGCTAAGTAGTTACTTCATGGATGCAGGCCCTTGTAAAGTAGAAGCCATTCGCGAGAAGGTGCCCTACCCTAAATCCTGCACCTGAGCTTGACCTTACCTGTGACCCAAAACCTACTTGTTTCAGGTGCCATAATCAGGCAAGGTTTTTCCCATAAACCTTGACCCCGCCGCTAAACCCTCCACAGTAACCCTAGGCCCTAGGACCCACGGCCGGTTGTCAGTTCAGGGAGAGTCTTCTCGGTGTTTCGTCGTTCATGGTTCAGGGATCCACGTTGAAGAGCACGCTTGTCTTGTTGGGTCTTGCTGTGTACATATATATATATACGGATATATCAAGACAAGCCGAACAAAGAAGTAGGAATCCTAGAGAAAAGTAGGTTGTAATCGGTTCAGGATTGTCTGAAAGCTGCATGTTCAGTTACTGGCTCAGTGGGGGTTCGCAACCTAAACTCCCTCACTTAGGGTCTGCACTTGTCCGGACAGTTTTGACCCGGATCGTCAAGGACTGAGAGAGGTTGACATCCACCAGCGCACCCTCAAGTACACTCTGTAGACTCCTTGTGTTTCCAATGTAGTGTGCGTTTAGGGTACATAGCTGGGGTAGTCGGCGGGGCTCTAGGTAGACTTGCAAGTTTTCCTGCAGTCTCCATTGTAGTTCCTTTGTCGGGGTTCCTCGATTGGTAGTGTCGGATCCTGAAACATACAGTTGGTTCTGCAACCTAAAGGGTCTATGTACCCATAACCCCATATGGTATGTACTTTGGTCTTAAGTTCCCTAAACCCTAAACCCTAAACCCTAGAGTCTTAAGCTAGTCCCTATAAACGGTACTTTTGGGCCGAAATATATAGCATTTGAATGTTCTTAGTTCTGCAACAGGAAGAGGAGCTACAAGGGAGACAACAGGAGGACCTAGACACGTCTCTGTAGTCTGGAGTTCCATGAAGGCCACAGAGCCCTGAAACCCCAAACCTTCCCAAAACCGCTTCGAATGTAACCCCACTTCCTATACTCTCCATTGTAGTTCCTTTTTGGGGGTTACTCTAATCGAATCCTAATTACAGAATTGGCTAAAAACCCACAAAAAGGAACCACAAAGGAGAGCCCCAAGAGTTCCCGAGGTCGAAGGCCAACCCCACGGCGGCGGCCATTCGGAACGACCTCGGCTTGAAGTTTGCGCCCTGGAGATTAGCAGGTTTAAGGTTTAGGGTAGTGGTTTAGCGTTTAGGGTTGGAGTTTAGGGTGTGATACTTTAAGGGTCTGGGATGGTTTAGGGTAGAGGGTTCAATCAGGTCTAGGATAGGTCTTTTTTTGCTTGAAAGAGGTTAGCAGGTAGCCGTTCACACAGTGCCCTACCTATAGTCTCCATTGTAGTTCCTTTTTTTGGTTTAACCAAATATATAATAAGGATCCTATAAGGTAACCCCAAAAAGGAACTACAATGGAGACTACAGGTAGGGCTCAAAACAGCCCTGAAGCCTGCTAAGCCTGGTATGGTAGGATTGTTGCACCCCAGTGCCTTGACACATACGTCCCTAGAGCCGGTAACTACAAGTCATGTAGTTCTGCCCAGAAGCCTAAGTTAAAGAAGCAGAGGGTTGAGCAAGTAGGGCTTACAGTGCCGGACACTTCGGGGATACATATATATATATATATACACATGTTGTTATAGCCACATCCATCCTATGATCAGCCTTTAATGCGCACCCCGGATAAATACACACCTCTCCCTGTCGCAGCTTGCAATTGTGATCCCCGAGAGAACCGTGGTCTACACTGCACCATAAACCGCACAACTAATTGGGGATTATGGGTTCGTTCGTGCGGCAGAGGGTAAGCAGGCAACCATACTT
Source organism: Symbiodinium sp. clade A Y106 (assembly GCA_003297005.1). NCBI lineage: Eukaryota > Dinophyceae > Suessiales > Symbiodiniaceae > Symbiodinium > Symbiodinium sp. clade A. Next base: position 116,779 of record BGNK01000129.1, on the reverse strand, counting down.
ATACTTATACCGCCCATGAATGCACTATAGAGGTTTGTGTGCTTGCGCATCAGAACCCTTCCCAGTCTGACAAACATACTACAATACGAACCAAACGCTGTAGGTGGTTTGCCGGCTCCTCCCCTCAACCTTAGTATTGTTGGGTTGGGTCGCTGTGTTACAGCATACCTTAGGGACGAAAAGACCCTTAAAAGAAATGGCCCTATACCCTTATACTCTAAATCCCTACATGGTCTATGAACCATAAACCCTTTTAGGGTTAATTTCGTCTTTAAGGTACTTTATTAGATTTAGCAACCCTAAACGCTAAATGCCTGAACCCGAAATCGAGCTAGGATATAAAAGGATTTGGGATTTCGGGGTTGAGGGTTGAGGGTTTCGGGTTCAGGGCCTAGGGTTTAGGGTTTCGGGTTGGAACTGCAGGGCTTGGAGTCAAGAGTTTGGGGTACTAGTTTGGGGTTTATGGTCTCTGCTTGAGGGGTTAGGGCTTTCGGGGTCTATGGGGTTAAGGATCCTAAACCCTAAACCCGAATCCAAAACCAAAGGTTCAGGCTTCAGAGCTCGGACGGGTTTTGGGTGTAGGTGCTACTGCGAACCTACGCATGAGACTGTCAAGTCTTGGAAACAGAGGTCATCGCATTCAGCTTGTGTTGTCACCACCCTTAGATACCAGGTATATTTACATGATTAATGATCTCTGTTCTCTCTTTCTTTCTTTCTTTCTTTCTTTCTCTCTCTCCCTCGCCTGCTCTCTCCATCCTATGAACATCTATCTATCTACCCATCTATCGATCTGTCTATATAGATATACACATACAGACATGCATGTCGGGCTGATACACCAAGGGCCCATCTATACACGAGTGTGGCATTTACGTTCTGTACTCATGCTTCCGAGACTAGGGACCAGTCCCTTTATTCAGGTCTCTTTTTGAACCCCTTGTTTAGGGTTTAGGGTTTATGGCTATCTGAATGTTCAATACACGGCTATGAACAATAACTAAGGTCAAGCAGTAAGCATGCAGTGTACGATGCTAGGGCCCCAGTGTCGAATGCCAAGCATGTAAGGCTTATAATAGGGACGCTTCAGGGTTTTGGGTCTTTAGTTGAGGTCCAGGGTTTCTATCCAGGGATCCCTAAACCCTACACCCTCAGCATGAACTTTACCATCCTATGCCGAGATCAACCCTCACTCAAAGGCTCAAATCTGAGAGCTGCAAGCTTGCAGATTCATAGAAGGAGTTTAGGGGTTTAGGGTTTAGGGCATCTTAGCCTTTTACCTCAAGCCTGAGTTTGGCTAAATTTGAAATCGTCGGATTCGCCAGGCAGCCTTCGCGATCTTCGGTCCGAAGCCCAGCACCGCAGTTCGCAACCCTGAGCCCTGACCCTGAATCGCTATGCGCTAGCGTTTACGGCCAGGACCGTTTGGGAACAAAAAGCCAACGACAAGGCTCATGCCGATAGGCCGGGGATTCTTGAGACCAGATTCCCTGACACCCCAAACCCTCAAGCGCTGAACTTCACGCCCTGAGGGTTCAGAGCTCGGGGCTGAGGCCCTAAACCCTCAAGCCGTGAGCCCCATAGCCCACAAAATTGGTTTTAAATGTGCGCAGGACTCTTTTTTCAATGTCTGGTGGTACTGCATGAAAGATACACCCCGAACTAGCCCTAGAAACCCTTAAAATCAAACCACGCCAGCTACACACCCCTAAACAACCGCCACAGCCCAGAAGGCCTGAGCACTAAGCCTATTCACTTGAAGCCAAGCCCTACCGCCTCAAAGCTTAAAACTTAAACCCTAAACTCCCTCAACCATACTGGTAGTCGGACGGCCTGCTGGCTGAAAAGACACGAGGGTTCAAAAAAAAAACCTTAACTCGATATTGTTCCTGAACCCTGAACCTACACCCTCGACCCTAAGTCTTTAACCCTAAACCCCTCTGCAAAATCTAACCCCGAAGCCCTACGTTAGTGTTGCTGCTCTGAGATGGCGACGCCACCGCCTGGTCGTGCCTCGGGGAGCCTCCTGGTGCTTTCCCTGTTACGTTTAAGGTTTAGGGTTTAGCTTAGGGTTTAGGGCTTAGGGCTTAGGGCCTTGGGTTTAGGGCTTAGGGCCTTGGGCTTAGGGCTTAGGGCTTAGGGTTTAGGGTTTAGGGCTTAGGGTTTAGGGTTTAGGGTTGTTGTGTAAAGGTTCCTTCAACGGAGATTTTTGAGAAAAAACAGCAGATCCGTACCCGACGAACCTGAAGTGACCGTAGCTATTGAGCCTGAAACTACAACCCTCCAACCTTAGGGTTTAGGGCTTTGAGGGCACTACTTACGCCTCAAACCTCGTGTCGCATTATTCTTCTGAAGGCCACCACATTAGCGAGTGATTCGCTCGATGGGCCCTGCGTCAACCCTGACCTTAGCCATAAATTAGGGGTACCTTATTTGGGGGTCCTTATAATAAGGATCCTACTATTTAGGGTACTATATTAGGGTCCCCAATTTTCGGAAAACCCCTAAACTTAAACCCTAAACCCTTTATAGAACCCTTATAGATCCCTTTAAAGGAACCCTAGGGTCCCCTATTTTTGGAAACCCCATATGATCTCCTGAAGCTGCCATAGTCGGCCGAGCCAGGCTTGGTTTTCGCATCTGCATGGTCTTGTTTACCTGGGCTTTGGAGTACCATACTTTAATACCTTTTTTCTTAAAGGAACCCTTATGAAAAAAAATGTATACTTTTTTCTCCCTGGTTACTTAAAAGCCCAGTTACCTTTCTCTCACATATAGACATGGATAGTGGGCAGAAATACAGGTACACATATATAGATATAGACATATACCCTAAACCCTAAACCCTAAACCCGATATAGATGTACAAACAGGTGCACAGCGACAATTGTTTTGAGGGGCTTTGAGATTTCGGATCTTGCTTTCGGGGCTCGGCTCACTAGCGGGAGATGGGTTGAGACCCTGGATTTGGGGTTTAGGGTTTAGGGGTTTTGGTGCCTCAATCCCAAATCCATGACATTGCACTCAAACATGCTTCAAAGCCATGCTGCTCAAACTCCCGGCAAAGGCCCTTACACCCAAAGACAAACCTCGCCCGCTGTGTCTGATGCTCACTCCGACGAGATACCAAAAAACCTGTTGAAGGGAGTCACCACAAACAAAGCAAAAAAACAGCTACCTAGCTTGTGGCTTCAAAGCCTGGTTCGCTGGGTTTTCCTCAACTTCCCTGACCCCTAAACCGGAAACCCCAGGCACCTTCACCCGAAACATCCGGCAAGACACCAGACTGGAGGTAGCAATGGGCCGAGTTCTATTCTATAAACCGTTTGTCAGTTCCTCGAAACGTGATTCCAAAACCTAGAATTAACTCCCAAAAAGCAACCCAATGACCTTAAGCTTAGGCCCCTCAGATCTAAACCCGTCACTACTACCGCCAAAACGGGATTCCAAGAACGCACCGGTTCACCCTTCTTTGTCTTCTACCCCAAGTCCTCTTTGCCCTCCACCCCTCCACCCCCCCCCNCCGCCCTCTGCCCTGCCCCTCGAAATATGAAAGGACAGTTTGAAAACAAGCCTTCTTGGTCTTTGTAGCTTTCTTGCGCCACCCTAAACCTCAAACCCTAAACTCTAAACTGTAAACTAAACCCAACCACCCTTCTTGGTCTTGTCTGTTTTGCTTTCCAGGAGTCCGGCGCAGTGGCTCCGGTCAGCGAGCTGCTTCTGGGCTCAAAATGAAGGGCACGGAAACAGGGCTTTGGGCTTTAGGGTTTGTGATTATTATTGGTGTAGGTCCAAGAAGTTTAAGAGTTTAGGTTTGGGTTTAAGGGTTATTATGGGATTGGGGGTTCGAGAGTAAGGTTGACTGTATAATTTTGGATGTTTGTTGGGGTGGTGTCTAGCGGCTTCTGGCTGCCATATAGGGCGCATGCACACTTCGATGCCGTAAGACCCGAACAGAACCCTAAGAGAACTCTAAGCCCTAAGCCCTAAGAGAACCCTCTGGGAATGCCGAAAGACCCAGCTGTTGCCTTTTGAAGGACTTTCGGTTGAACCAAGAAGCCTTCGAAAGCTTTTCCGGCAACGAGGCGACCGGCCTCAACCAGAACGGCAGTCGGCAGTGCCACTGGAGCTGCAGACAGGTCGTCCTGAGGTCCATAATTATTGTAGGGGTTTTGCTTGAAGTACAGTTGAGGCTTGAGGGCTGAACACCGAAATCTGAGCCCTCGTCAAACCTTCAAGCGAGATTCGTTATTGAGGGTTTCCATGTGTAAGCATAAACGCCTGGACGCAGGCACCCTGTGCCCGAAGCCACCCCATATGCCACAGTAGCGACAGTACCTGTAGTCTCCATTGTAGTTCCTTTTTGGGGTTACCTTATAGGATCCTTATTATATATTTGGTTAAACCAAAAAAAGGAACTACAAGGGAGACTATAGGTAGTGCAGGAGTCTAGACGCCACTGTGCAGGTAAGGTTTCACCCCCTGAGTCACATGATCCCATCCTTGACTTGCGCGTCTCTAGTTGTACATGATGTCCCCCAAAGCCCCAGCCCATAGTTATTGGAGGCTCCTAGCAGTTCGAACCGCATAATTCCGACAGCCGCCTCGAGAACCCGAAAGTTGCCAACAAGTAGACGGCCATTCCCTCACCTTTTATTAACGGTCCATGCACCCAAATAGTACCTACATGCTTTGGCCTTAAAGTAGTCCCTATAATAGGTACTTTGGGCTTAAACTATATACTATTTGAGTACACGGACCCTTAGCGTAACGGTCCAGGTACCTAGAACATTAGTAAAGACTTGGCCTTGGCTTTGCAGGGTTCCTCAAAAGGTACTCTCAGTTCGAAGTATGTGTTACATAGCTGCATGGACCCCGTCAGGTTTGTTATCAGTTGTGCATCAGTCAAGCGTGCAGGGTTGGATTTCTAAGAATGGATTGAGGATTTAGGGTTTTTGGCGAAACCAACACGACCTGGAAATCACAAGCTGTGGGGCAACGAGTAGAGAGCATGGACATGTAGTTTGGGTTGGACATCTTTGAAGCCTTCTCGTTCTCTCTCTCGCTCGCTCTTTCTCTCTCTCTCTCTCGCCCTCTCTCTCTCTCTCTCTCCCTCTCTCTCTCTCTCGAAGGCGGAACTGTCTTCCTTAGCACCCTGCGCTTCCAAAGAAACCAAGACGGTTTAGAGTTGAGGGTTGAAGATCGAGGGTTTACGGTACCCCTTGGCTCCTTAGAGAAGCCCTGACTGAACCGTGAACTTTCGTCAAGCTTTCCAAAGCTTCAACGTCCAGGCAGGGATATAGGTGCCTATAGGAACCCCACCAAGGTGAAAATCTTACACAATGTACATACCGCATGGGTACATGGAAACTTCGGTACAACCAAACCGCTTACAGTCTTACCATCTACCCGAACAGCCTCCCTATAGACCTGAGTTTCGGGCTTTAAGGGCTTAGAGTTTAGATCAGGGTTTAGGGCTTTAAGGCTTATAGGGTTTAGGGTTTAGGGTTTAGGGGCTCAGGGCAAAACTCGCTAAACAAACTTAGCGAGATGTGGGATTTGCGCAAGGCTGGAGAAGCTTCCGGCCGCGCGGAGCAGGCAACCGGCGGGTTGCAGAGTTCACTGTTCCGGTGCGTTCTTCCCTATAGGCTAAACTATCTAAATCCCCTAGAATGGGTACCTGTAGTCTCCATTGTAGTTCCTTTTGGGGGTTACCTTATAGGATCCTTATTATATATTTGGTTAAACCAAAAAAAGGAACTACAATGGAGACTATAGCTATATTTTTTTAATGACCCTACAAGACTTTATAGCACGACCCCAGGCTGGAATTCAGTTCGGATTTCTGGTTCGGGGTTTGAGGTGTTATACAGGTTAAATACAGGGGATGAGGATTAAGGACATATCGAGAAAGGTTGTTTTGTTTTACATGGTTGCGCACTGAGGGTATCGCGGATTTTGTCTAGGGTCGTTTTTGAGGGTCCCTATGAAAAAAGGGACTCGTATTGAGTGTTACATTGCAGATGCCATCTTTCCTGGCAACTTTCTTTGGGATTTCGGGTTTAGAGCTTACCTATGTAGTTCCTTTTTTTGGTTTAACCAAATATATAATAAGGATCCTATAAGGTAACCCCAGAAAGGAACTACAATGGAGACTACAGGTAGGGCTCGGGGTTTAGAGTCTACGCCTCAGGTTTGTGTTTTCATAGCCTTCCAGCGCCGTTCCTTCTGTCGTTCAAGCAGTCTCATGGTTAGGCTCCGAGATGAAAGGAACTTGAACTGCTCTGAGCTTCTCTGCAGGTTTGGAGTAATAGAATTTACATTGCCCCAAGCTTCTAAAGCTTTCCGGTCCAACAGTTATGAGCATTGAATCTGATGGAACAAGAGCAGTCATTTTCTGGGTAGTAGGCAGGGGCGCCACACTCATAGCGAGTAGAGTTGCGCGCTGCAAGGGGCTTTGGGTTCAGGGTTTTCGATGCAGGCCATCCTTGGATGCATACTCGTCTGCCAAGCCCGCACCGGCTGCCCCGCCAACGCCGCAGGTTGCGGGCTTCCGGCTCCCGGTTTCTTGCTGGTTTGAGCAATGTCGGAGTCACTACCCATAGGCCCCAAAGTAGTTCCTTTTTGGGATTACCTTATAGAATTCTAAATATGAACCCCAAAAAGGAACTACTTTGGGGCCTATGGGTAGTACTGGTAGTAGCATTTTGGTTCAGATCTGCAGTATGATACCCGAAACTCTCCTTCAGGGATCTCTGTGGCATCTGATATCAGCCGGAACGGGACGCCTCGATCGTTCCGAAGGGCTCCAACTCTTGGAGGGCATAGTATAGAAGCCGAATGATCGCCAATACTGTTTCTGGGGTCCCTATTTTAACTTGGTGTCATTATAGCAATATACTTACCCCCCAAAACCGTATTCTAATTCTTGTGGCCCCCACCGTTCCTGAGCTGAAGAGGCGAAACCTCAACAAACGCGTGTCAGTTTTCAGAAAAAGGATCCGACATTCAAGGTCAAGGAAGTCGAAGGTGCCTATTTTGAGATTTGCCATTTGATTTTGCTTGCGACTCGAGATCAAAAGCTCATTTAGCCTCCGCCTTCTGACATAGGAGCTCGTCTGAATCAGCTGATGCACAACATCCTGCATTCCTTCAATGATGCGTAACTATATCATCTAGGATGGCGTATTCCGTATTCCGTACATTGGCTGGTTCTGTCTGCAGAGGGGTCATGTGGAAGCACGATAGCAACCTTTAAACCTATATCCGACATCGAGAGGTCAAAAATGAATGTAGTAGTCCTACCTGTGGCCCAAACGACCTACCTCTTTAAGGGGTTTTGTATAGAAAGCATAATAGAGAACCCTAACGAGGTATATTTTTCGGCCACAGGTAGATCGAGCTTGGACTAACCCTGAAGTTCCACCCGATATAGCCTTGAACTGAAAACATCAATGTCAACGTCATAATCCTGAATCGTTTATTAATTCAGAGCGCCGCACGAACATTGGCCAAACCCTACAACGGCCTGAGATGTCCTAAATACCAGCAGAATTCCTCAGTGTTCGACTTCAAGTTGATAGTTGGTATGAGGGCTCGAGCTTGCACGCTTTATGACATTAAGCGCCATGGTGCTCTTTCGATGTTTATGTTCGTCAAAGTTATAGGGCTCTGGTTTACAACGTTGAGGTAAACGAGAACCGGGCTTCATGGAGCCGGGCGGATCGAAACCTCAAAGCCCCCAACTAAGACACGGTCCCGGCAGGGTGAGGGCGATGTATCGCAGCTGCAGGCTCTCCTGGTCTTCAGGGTTGACGGCGTCACTGCTTGGAAACTCCGGGATCTTACTGCAGCCCGAAATGCCTGCCACAGTGGGTAGTCTCAGATGGTAAGGGACAGTCGTTTGAGATCCGTAAATATTGAACGGATTAAGAGAGACATAGGATCTTGTGTATGCACCATGGCGTTATCATGTCGGCACCTACCTGTGACATTTAGTGTTCCAACTTCGGACTTATGCTTTAGCACTCGCGCCACAGCCCCGAAGCGGTTAATTCAAAGCCCAAGCGCAAGCCTACTACAGCCATACTTCCTCAAGTATAAGCCCTGAACCACAAGCCGTAACGATGCTCAACGAAAGCAGCATCCAACTTCTCCAGTGCTCTATCTTCAACCTTCCGAACATGGCAAGGGTTTGCGTGTTTTGTGTTATAGCACTGGTGGGGACCCAAAGGAATCATAATACCTCGTCTTTACACCTCGATCTTGCCAAGGGCTTACTTGGCTTTGTTCAGCCTTTGTTTGTACGTCTAAGGACCTCAAACTCCACATGACATTGCAAATGCCTTTAGTGCCATATTCAGCTCTCGTGGCACAAAGCGTCCCAACAAGGAAATAACGTGTCACTGTGAAGGACGCACTTGCGCATGCACTCTGCAATGTCGAAGGTGTGGCGCCAAGGTTTCGGGTTTGAAGCTTAACCTCCGCATCCACGTACGTGGCTTTGGCACTTGAGTTCCTGACCAGGGATGCGAGGGCTCTCCGGCCATAAGACAGCAGTGGCAGCTCCTTTCTCAGGGCTCCACCAAGCTCGCCGTTCATTCAATAATTCAATATGCCGATTTCCAATAGTAGAAGCCAGAAAGTTGGAACATCATTATCCTCATGCCCATAAGGTAAAGTATAAGGGATCCGAGCACTAATCCTCCTCAAGCCATGTTCCAACTTTCCGGCTCCTGGGTTTGGGGCTTCGGGCGGGCAAAGAGCCGCTCCTCAAAGAGAGGGGCTCCCGGCTTCAAGGGGCTTCCGGCTTTAAGGTTTCAGATTTTAAGTTTTGAGTTGGGGGGATTAGGGTTTAGGGTTTAGGTTTCAGATTTTAAGTTTTGGGTTGAGGGTATTAGGGTTTAGGGTTTAGGGTTATATGGGATGCTAAAGGGAGTGAGCCTTCTGGGTCCAAAGTGCCCAATACATAGGTATTTGGATTGAGGATAGTGGTTTTGTAGCACGCATATCATAACTACTTACTACCTATAGTCTCCATTGTAGTTCCCTTTTTTTGGTTTAACCAAATATATAATAAGGATCCTATAAGGTAACCCCAAAAAGGAACTACAATGGAGACTACAGGTAGAACCCCAAGGGGAGGGTGCCGGCTTCCGCCTGAGATGGAAAAGATGTGATTGTTCGGCAGGTTTGCTCCCTAAAGCCCCGGCATGGCAGGGCACCACGGGGTTTTAACGTTTTACAGGTTTCAACTCGGGGTTCATGGTGTCCCTAAGGGTCCAAGTACCTAATAATCATATACTCTCTTAAATATTGAGCTACTTAACTACTATCCGAAACCCAAGTACCTAATTATTGGGTCCTTTGGACCCTTAGGGTGTGGCTTGTGAATATTATGACTAGCTGACCTGCAGGTCCCAAGTTCTTACCTGTGTTCTCTCTGTCAGTCTGCCGAAATAGACTTTGGGCGGTTAAGGTTTAGGGTTTAGGGTTAAATAGACTTTGGGCTGCCAGTTGCAACCTGAAACCCTCGATGTCGAATTCAATTCCTGCGGCGATACCATCCCCACAAGAATGCGATAGTCCATCCTAAATCCTAAGCGCTATAAGATGGAAGCCCTGAACTGAAATTCTCAACTGTCATCCCCGCGCCGGGTTTCAGATTCTGGGGCACTCAGACTTTCGGGTGAGGGCAATGAAGTAGCTTAGTAGCTGAGTGGATACACTTTACATTTTTTGGGATAATATTACCCACTATAAAACGAAAAGTGTACACTTCTTGGGGCTTATGAACTCAGCAACTAAGTTATAAACGCCGGTCGGTCGTTACGGGCTTCGTGTTCAGGTTGAAGTTTACCCGTAAACCGCCGGCTAAGACACAGGGTCACTGCCACATTCCCTTAAAGGATCATGTACCTTTCTGGTATATAGTGTGGCCTTAGAGTAAGTACACTCCTGTGAGGCCAAGGTATATGGGGTTCGTTTCAAGGCTCGGACGGCGGGCATGTACGCGGTCATGTTCGGACCGGGTCTGGTCAAACTGCAATCGTATCTCTCTTATCATCTCCTTATAGCTTCAAGCAATGCTATTATAGAAATTGCATCCCAAGGCCCCATTCCCAGCGATATGATACGCAACTTGCTTAGGTGAGTTTGGCCCCATTGGCTCCGTTCGGCCACGAAGTTATGTAGATACACTGGTCAAGACCGAGCTTCCCAAATGTGAGGGCTTAGGGTTTAGGGGATTCTGCCAGGGTTGCAGGGTTTACCTATAGTCTCCATTGTAGTTCCTTTTTTTGGTTTAACCAAATATATAATAAGGATCCTATAAGGTAACCCCCAAAAGGAACTACAATGGAGACTACAGGTGGAGCAGCAACCCCCCTCATACCCTTTCCAGGATGCCACGTCTTTTAGAACCCACAAGAAATGACCTCCCCTAAACCCTAAACCCTCGTATCTGCAGAGGCGAAGCAGTTGCTAGCCGGCACGAGTGCACTCCCCAGCTGTCTATCTCTCGGTTTAGGGTTTAGGGTAAGAGCAGTAGCAGCAGGAGGAGGAGGACAAGTAGTACTAGCCATGCCGGTAGAATGGGATAGTCCTAGCAGCACAAGAACTATGGTACTAAATCCCACTCAACAGCCTCATTTCTAGGTTAAGGGATACAAGCCCTGAGGTTTACAACTTACAGCCCTAGGCTTTGAAGTTTAAGCTCTGAGCCCTAAAGCATCCTAAGCCCTTTAAGTTCCCAAAGGACCCTATCAGATCATTGTAAAAAGCAGGGTTTCCGTATCAGCGATCATGGTTTTGGTTTGAATCGGTATCCCATTTGTAGGAACTTAGAACTTAGAACCCCTTGTGGTAAACCCTAAACCCTAAACCGAGATCGGGCGCCCAGGTGCGGAGAGCACTTCGCCAGGCCACGGTGGAGACCAGGTGACGGTGGGCCACACAAAGAATCCCTGCACAGACCCCTTCAAAACGATTCACAAGGTTGAGAATAACGTTTTGGGCAATATGGGGTTGCTCTACCATGTTATGTTGCATTGTATCTGCATGCACCCGCCACAAAGATCCGTGGGTTCACGTGTGTGCATGGACTGTGTGTAATGGGTTGGACTGTATGATCAGTGTAGTGTGGTTTCGTTATTATGCAAGATATCCCCGCACCCTCTTCCAGTTATTGAAGACATGCATAGTATCGAGAATTATTTATTCCTGGGCCTAGACGTGCACGCTGCGATCGAGTCATATTTCCAGCACGGGATTCGGATTTGTACAGTATTTCATGGTATGGCTTTAGGGCTCTAGCGTTTGAATAATAGTAGATGCACGATTTAGTTGCATTGATCCCAGAGAACCCAAGCCTTCTGCTCACAACACTAAACCCTAAACCTGCCAATCTCCGTTTCGCATGTTAGCTGCACTAAGCTCGAGACAGCCCCAAAACCGGCCTTGGTAACGCCTTGATCCTAGCGTTTATCTCGATCCATAACGCAGATCCATAACGCAAGCTTCCTGCGTGGCTGCCTGAATGACAGAGTTGTCAGGCATGGTACTAAAAGCTGCTTTTAGCAAAAGCATATCGTATTTGGCTCAGGGTCCAGAGTTGCGGGAACCCACCAGAGCATAAGTTCAACTCTGGGCGTTGAGGTTTAGGGTTATGTCGTTTTGGAGAACCTAAGAGGATATAGTGCAGACCCCTGGTGAGTAGACCTCCCCGACCTCGGAGGGGATGGAGATGAAGGTCCTTAAAGACTGGGGATTTCTTTTAATGACACTAGGACCCTCAACACCCAAAGCAGCGTGAAATCACTTCTTGAATTAGAATAGGGTTTGGGGGCGGGGGGGGGGGTAAATTATACTACAGTTAAAGTAGGGAACCCCCAAAACCTTCTACCTGGTTGCAGCCATGGCAGCCTGAAGCCATGGGAAAGCCTCCCGCCAAGGGCAAAGGCAGGGTCTGATTTACGGCACAGAAGCCTGAAAACACGGTTTATACATATGAGTATATATACATATATATATATAGACATAAGTATATAAGTATATAAGTCTGTATATATATATATACATATGTATGGATATATATGGAGCCAGGATGACGACTGCTGATGCAGCTTCTCAATTAGTTATGGTCCGGGATATGACAGGTTGGTCGTATTGAGTTTCCAGCTTTTTTTGGCGGCAACGAAAGAAATTCGATGCCTTTCCCTAAGGGTCCAAGTACCTAATAATCATATACTCTCTTAAATATTGAGCTACTTAACTACTATCCTAAACCCAAGTACCTAAAAAATTGGGTCCTTTGGGCCCTGAGGGTTTGGTTTCGGGAGATTGCGGCTCACATTATTTGGGTTTAGGGTTTAGGGTTTAGGGCTCTGGTGAGGCTATAGGCGTGGGGCTCCGTAAGGGCTTAGGTGGCATATATTAGGGACCCAGAAAGCACATAAGCATAAGCATTTCATGGGGATATCCCTACCTTAATGGCCTTCCTTTTAAGGGGGTTTATAGGGGATATCCCTATCATTATTCTTGCTTATGTGCCTTTTCGGGGCCCCAATAAAGTCTCGGGTCAAAGAGGCTAGGGGTTGCAGTTTAAATTTGTGTGCGTGGATGCATGCAAACAGTTGAGCACACCTTCAGATATGATCATCTCTGGTCTGACTGTGGATTCGCTTGCCGATTCCCCAGAAATCCTAGTGACCCTAGTGCCGAAATAATTACCAATACTATCTTGGGGGCTCCTTAATAAGATTATAGAAAACCCTATTCTATTTATTAAGGCCCTATATCAATCACTCTCCGCATCGACACCTTAGGGAGCTTGTAGGGGCCTGAAAGATTGCCAATTCAATCGCATTGCTTCGGGTTCCTGATTATTGTTCATATGGATAGTTGTCAAAATTAAGGTCCCTTTTTGGGTACCCTAAATAATAGGTGCCGTACTATAATATGGACCCAAAAAAAGGACCATAATTTTGACAACCACCCATATAATGGTACGGTAGTGGGCCCCAAGAGTTCATCTCATCTCTGATGGCCTCTTCGTAAATTCTGGAGCCGTAAACCCAAATTTCTGAACGTGCTGCAACCTAAGTCCTGAACAGCGCAACCCTAGATCCTGACATGTTCTCTATAAAACCTTCATCCCTACGTTTGGAATCCGGGCTGAGCCTCTTAGCCGGCCGCATGGCTCTTGAGTCGTGGCTCCTCGTTCCGCACTTCAGCCAGATGTTAAAGCATGGGTTAAGAGTTTTGGGTTTGCGGAAAACAACGGTCGACTTGGCTTGGCAAACAAAGACCCTATACTGCTTCGGCGTAACAGCCGCATTGGAGACACCTAGGCCCTAAACCCTCAAACAACACCTTCCAAGCTGCGACTCTTGCTTTCATGCACCCTAAACCCTAAACCCGAAACCCTCAAACAACACCTTCCAAGCTGCGACTCTTGCTTTCCTGCTGCAGGTCCCGGCCGTGGATATGCTCCGCAACAATCGGAAGCCTCTTGGGCTTTAGGGCTTAGGGTTTAAGGGTCAGGGGTTATATGTTTAGGGATTAGGGTTTAAGGTTTATGTTTTAGGGTTTAGGGTTTAGGGTTTAGGGCCTGTTTCAATCGTGTCTGTTTTGTGACGTCGTGTTTTTGACTCCTATGGGCTCCTTGAACCCTGTGCCCTAAGCCCTAAACCCTACTTTCTCCTCAGCTCTAGACCCTAAGCTTCCGGCCCTCAAAAATCCCAAGCCACACATAAACCCTGACAAAAAATGAAGCAGCCAGACTCTTAGGCCGCAGAGCTCCCGAAACTTTGAGCTCGTCACTGCCTCTAAAGGCCTAGTCAGGTTTAGGGTGTAGGGCTCTAAAGGCCTACTACAGGGGTAACCCCCTCACGCATGACGTAAGGGGCAAGATCTGTGCAAATCTGACACCTAGGCGACTATACCACAACAAGGCTCAGCTTTGGTCAAAAGTACCCAATACTTGTGTACTTGGGTTGTTGAAAGCAGTCTTATGGGTTAGGGGAAGATATGATGATACCATAAGGCATTGTGATTACAAGGTAGACTGACCCAGCGTTGTTGTTTAGACAGTCTTAGGCGGACTAGCATAGGAGTCGGAATAAATACTGTTTGTATTCCCTAGTAGTCCCCTGGTGATCACATTGTTGTATACCCCAACACCCGACGTGTTCCTACTATTAAGGCCCCTGCATTATGCTTGTCGGAAGTGGTGTATATACTCGTAATCCTGGACATCTCAAGCCGAGCCTCCTCAAGCTCCAAAGTTATGATTTGGTTGTTGCCCCCACTCTGCAACAGTTAGAAAAATGTTTTGTTGTATAATATGGTTTTTACAAAGCCTTTAATCTGATTCCTAGTATTATGTACTGTTACAGGTTGGGGGCAGCACCCTAGTTCCAATTGTCACCCAAAGCTATCAAGAGTAATCTCTCAGGACACGTCTCGTTCCATCAGCCCTCTTTTTGTAGGTGCCGACAATTCGAAGACATGATCTACGTTCCGGATATTGTCAAACTGCAATAATTATAAGTTACGGTAGCTTCCGGCAAGCAGTATGCTCCCTAAGGCTCCGTCGCCGGAAGACGAAGAGTTCTGGGAGCGCTATGCAATGAGCAGGCAGGGCTGTTTTCTGTTTTCAGATCATCAGAGTTTAGTTCTTAATTTTTGTTTTTCAAGCTTGCGGGACATGGGTTTTCTGTTTCAGGTCTTTCTGTTTTGAAGTCTTTCTTACCCTTTTGACTAGATGAATGTAGTCTGAGAAAAGCTTTCCTGTAGCTACAGAGCCGATGCAGTAGTAGTTATACAGTGACCGCACAACTATAATAGCGGTCGATGGACAAAAGTTTCCCATTGCTCAGATTGCCCCTAAACCCCTAATTGAAACCTAGACCCTGAACCCCTGACCTACACCTCCTGGGTTAACTAACATTGAATGGTTTCGTAGCAATCGGGAGCTGAAGGGGGCTGGGGTTCAGCAATTCGATTCAGGCACTGCCTGGTCGGTACGGGACCGTACTCGCTGCGGACACAACGAACGCCGGAGGTCGAAGCAAGAATCTTGGCTTGTCGTGTGTGGGTTTAGGGCCTTGGACTTTGGACCAAGTACCGCCCTTTTGAGACCAAACTATACAAAAACGCTGGTCGTCTTTGCGGTTCCGTGGTGCGGACCGTGGACCCTAAACCATAAACCCTAAACCCTAAACCCAACCCAAACCATACATCTTAAACCCTATAGGAGTGGGAGGACTCGGCTTCCAAGGACAAAGTATACACAGGCATATAGCGGCCTTAATAATTAGAATAGTATTTTTCTTTAGAGGGTTCCTTAAAGGGTTCTATAAGGGATCCATAATAGGTGTATGATATAGGGGCCTTAATAACCTTAATAATCAGACTAGGGCTTGGGTCCCATATGCTTGGACACCCTGTGGACTTAGCAAGCAGGTTCGTCAGATGCGATATGAAGAGGGTTCTGGGGATCGTAGGGAAGGACGGAGGAGACTTGCACCAAGAGAATGTTTGAGTAGCGGCCATCATCAGCATTGTCACCATCACCGTGATGTTATCTGCGGCGTGGCCAAAACCGCCAGCAGATCACTTGCAATGTGTTGCATGCAGAACAACCAAAATCGTTACAGTATACCGTACTATCCAGAACGATCGGCATACAACCCACGACTCTGAACCGGAGCCCAGTTTTACTCCCAGGCAGCCGAGCCGGAAATTTCTGCTTCGACACAGAGTCTGGTGCCATTTGCGATGAGAGTTGCCCAGAGAACTTGCCGCCACGCTGAAAGTTCGGAGGGTTGTAGACTGTTACGTTGCAGGTTTCGGACAAGGGATGTACAGCTTTACAAGGGCTGGGGTATGCACTTCTCTGGGCTTGGGGCTTAGAGTTGGCAGTTCGGGGTGTAGGGTTAGGCTTCGGGAGAACCCAAGGGCCTAGACCCGTAAGCCACCTATACAAACCCTACAAGAGTGTGGGATCTGTGCCTACAAGCTTTGCAGCTCAAATAAACTCCAATCCATGAAGCCCTGCACCCCCTAAGGCAGTAGAATCTCCTGTGCAGTCGTGAAAGGAGTCCTCTACGACCCTCGCAACTACAGACCCAGAGAACAATCATGATAAGACCGCAGGGTTCCTGAGTAGTACTCTTTTGCCATTTTTAGTTTAAGTTTAGGGTCCGCTTATTAACACCAAATCGTAGGAAAAAGGGTACCCGTATTATGAAGGGGCTACTCAGGAACCTAGATCCTTACAAAGCCCCAACCGAACTAGACACCGGGAACAACACATCCTTAGGACATTCCTTCTGACACCCCCTACACATAAAAAGTCCTTGTCCGAAACACAACCCACAACCCAAAACATCCTAAACCTTCACATAAAGGACGCCGTGAGAACCCCGCGGCGGGACTCCCCAAAGCCCAAGGCTCGGGCGATTTGCGGCAGTGGCGCTAGACGGCCACATCGAGTTCGACCTCGCAAGGCGTTCGACGAAAGCTTCCCGCAGGGGATTTTGATATTTCTTTAATTAGGGTTTAGGGGATTTTAGGGTTTAGGGTTTATTGGTTCAGGGTTTATTGGTTTAGGGTTTATAAGGATTTAGAGGTTTCAAGAGCAGAAGCAATAGCAACAGCAGCAAGAACGAGGGAAACAGCAGCAGCAAGAGAAGGAGCTAGAGCAGTAGGCGAAAGCAGCCGCAAGAGCAAGAGCAACATGCCCCAACAGTGATTGATTGTAGAGCAATGGGCAAAACTGCCTACACTTTTGAGCTCTTGTTGGCTGAAAGAGGGTAATATTAGGGGAGGGAATTAAGGGCTCACAAGGCATCGTACTTGTTTACGGCTTTAAATTTAAATGTGTCATTTTCCCGAAACCCAAAGCTTGGCAGCCCCAAAGCCCTCAACGACAATAACCCGAACAAGCAATGAGGCATAAACGACAGTCATAGTCAGCATTAACAGCAACAGCAACAGCAACAGCAACAACCACAAGAGTTATACTTTGATAGTCCTCAAAGGCCTAATTTACCTATTGAGGCCCTTATCTATTCACTTAGGCTTGGGGTATATGCCCGAAGGCATCTGTCGGATCCCTCCACCACGTAGGGCAATGTAGGTTCTGTTCGTTTCCTTGCGGGGTATGAGTAGCCGGAAGCTTCCGCGAGCACGACCATCAACAGCAATTTCGCATCAGCAAGTAAACTGACGGTATGACAGATCAGATGGTGTTGGCTGTCGTCGATGCCATATTGCCTGTGACGATGGTAATGAACATGAGGACGATGATGATGATCATCTCCATGGTGATGATGATCAGATGCTGCTTTTGTTACAGCCTACGGCGATCACGATGGTTATGTTTGATGAGGATGACGAGGATGGTGATGAGAGTGCTGATGGGGCTGATGGTCATAGTGATAGCGACGACGTCGAGAATGGTGGCAGTGGCGATGTGGATGCTGACGACGATGATGCAGATGGTGGTGATGAGAATGACCAGTTTGATGCTGGCGGCTGGTGGTTGTGGCCGGTTGTTGGTGGTGGCAGTGGCAGTGGTGTTGGTGGTGGTGGCGGTGGCGGTGGCTGGTGTGCTGGTGGTGGCATTGCTGGGGTTGTTCTTGATGGTGGTCGGGAATGGAGATAATGCTGATGATGTTGCTAATGATGATGATGATGGCGATGATGGTGATGATATTCAGTGATGAGCTTGATGCAGATGATGATGGCAATGCGATGTTGCTGCTCGAGATGTCGCTGTTATAGTTGCGGTTGTCGCTGTTCTGGTCGCGGTTGCCGCCGCAGTCCGTCGGCCCACCGTGCGGTTTTGCTGGTGGTGCTTCTGACCTTGCTGGTAATGCTGGTGGGTTTGGAGGCTGTTGTAACAACACTGGTGCCAGTGGAGGCAAGCGGTTGAGGGCCGCAAGTCGTGCAGATACTATTGTGAAGAGTCCGAGATGACACCTTTCACGATGCGGTTGGGAGACCTGCTAGCCTTCAATTCCACGATGGACGTTTTGGACTTGTGGAGTTGCAGGGAAGTTTTGAAACTTTCACGCTGGTCCCCTCGCTTTCAACCCTGCTGCCACGAAGTGTCCGCATTGAGCCCTTGCGTTTACTTCGCATGGGCATATGTTCACGTACATTAGAGGCCGCACTTTTGCAAGTCTGGGCATTTTGCATGTGGTGGATAGTTGCCATGCCCCCTGCATTTTAGAAGTGTTTGTTGAGTTGTTGAAATACATCTTAAAAGCCTGCTGTACACGATCCCGACTGAGGGAACCCCCTTTGGTTTATCTTGGATTAGGTTCCACTCCATGGTGCTGGTCTTGAAAACGACATACTCTCTAATAATGGAGTTCAGCTATTCGGACAGAACGCGATAAGGTTCCGATCGGCTTTTGAGACATAGAGCCAGTGGCTTGCTGGGTGTGCATCAAGCTGACCAGAACCTCAACCCGTCAAGCCTCAAGCTCACCTCAGAGGCTCACCTCCTTCTGACGGGTCCGAAGTTAAATGCTGCTGTTGGTTGTCCGGCTCAGGATGTAGCAAAACCTTGACATTGAAAACATAAACATAAACCTCAAATCCCCGGAGGAGGTGCTGAGGGTTAAGGTTCAGCGAATTGTGTCGCATCACCGGAGAAGGCCCCTCCTGCACGACCGGCCGTGTATCCACGTGGTCAGTTCCGAGGCTCCGCCCAACACAAGGTACAGGGCTTGCGGTTTCCCTTGAACAGCTCGACTATAATCATCACTGTAAACCCCAAAGGCTCCACGCCCTAGGCTTTATTTAGACAGCTAAGTTGTCCTGTAGTGCACACCTGCGGTTCTTCATGAACCCTAGGACGGAATCAAGAGAGACCGGATCCTGGGGCATAGGATGGTGCAGGGTTCGGAGTGGTTTAAACGTGTCCGGTAGAAAATTCCATTCAGGGTTGGCGGATGGTGTCATTTTTGAGTACAAAGCTTTCAAGCGCTTGCCCCTAGGCTTGTATTTAGTCGAGCTCCAGAGTTTTGGCCGGATGTTTATGTTCGTTATTCAGAGTCATATTTGGGGGATCATGGGGTTTGGTAACATAAAGTGTTTGGGTTAAACAAGCAATACCTACAGCTACTCAAATTACAACCGAGCTACTAAACCTCCATGATCCTGTCAGCAATGGTCCATGCCGATGTATCTAGACAGTACATGGTTTGGGGGGTGGACCGGCTAAGGTGCACTGAGGCCTAAGTATGCTTAGCCTAAGGCCAGGCCATAAATAGGTGGAGGATGTCTAGTCTCTTTGTATGTATTTATTGGTCAAATGCTGCGAGGTAAGTTGTGCGGGATCCAGGTGAGCCGTAAGCGACAACACGTTGCGAATGTGCGTAAGCATGCACCTAGTATGTACACTCATAGTTGGCCAAACACCAAACACCCGAACAACTCGTATATTCATCCACCTTACAGACCTTATATACGGCCTGGCGCACATCCTGTTAACGGGACTTCTGACGAACGTTCCGATGACCTTTCGAAGGTGATGGCGGAAATGCAGAAGCCCGAAAATGCGGATGCCTTCTTCGTCCTCCCTTCGCAGTTCAACGGCGTGGAGTTCCCTTCACATTGCATTTTGGAAAGAAGGATTTACGGGTTTAGGGCCTCGAGTGGATGTTTTTGACATATGACATTTGCTAGTTAACAAACCAAGGTCCTTATATTCAATTCTACTGATGTAGCGCATTCTGTCTAGTAGTCTAGTAGCCGAAGGACCCAAATTCATTTGAGAGGTAGCATCGAATCTTTCTACCGGCAGCCCTTATTTTCGAGTTTCGGCCTTGCTGTTATGGGAGACAAAAAGCTGAAGACGCGTCTGTGCCATTCCGACGCAACGATGTTTCTAACCCCTAGTCCCGACGATGCTGGGTCGAGGTCTGAGGGTTCTGTTCATGTTGAAAACCTGAATTCTGAACGTTTCTATCCTGAACCCTGTACATCCTACCTGAACACTCTACACCTGTAATGGTGTACCTCGGGGCCCTCGGGGTCCAAATCACCCAGTGGGTAGTCATTTGGGTTGGGACAGGAAGTTGTCTTGGTTTTGTAGTCTGTGGAGTAGATGATGGTTACAGTAGGTACTGGGATCAACTCTAAGCTGTTTCATAGGATTTAAGTGGATTTAATACCGGGTTAAGAGTTGAGGGATTATGGGAGTGCCCAGGAAACAGACCCTGCACAACCAAAAGACTAACTTTGTCGGCGGTTGTATCAGCACTGCAGGTATTTGGGTTTACAGGCTGCAGGTAATCCTTGATTATATCCCCTAAACCCTCGAGCCTAAACCCCAGACTCTAAACCCTGGAGCCTAAATACGAAGCCTTGGGCGCTGAAAGGTTCGGTGGTGGAGGCCATCGAGGAGTACAAGTATGACAATACAGGAGCTAAGAGTTTGACCTTTGTTATGTTATTTGGGATGCTTGTGGGTTTGGGTTTACGGTTTTGGCTTTCGCGGTTTGGGTGGAGGGAGTTGACGGTTGATAACACGATGCCTAGACTCAAAAACCCACCTCCACAGGCTTATTTGGTTTAGAGTTAGGGGTCAGACCCTCTTTTTTTGGACCAAGCCACATAGAAGGGCAATCACCTGTCCAGTAGTTTACTGGCCTTTGCGCAAGGCATATAGCCGCGCTACAACCCGTGCAGAGCAACCTAGATATGTAGGTAATTGGACAAAGTACCGAAGAAGCACCTTCATGGGAAAATTGCGGCAAACGTAGAGAGCCCTTATAGCAACCTGCGTCGGCCCTAAATCCTAAACTCCTAAACCCCGTAGGAAGCCCTTCGATCAAGTTTTCAAAAAGGAGGGCCAGCAGCGCAGCTGGCCGCACATCCGGCTATCGGCCAATTTCTGCTCGCCAACGCCGCCACACAAGGTAGTGCAAGGGTTTGTATAAGCACGAAGAGAGTATTTACGTATACTTGCACTCTATGTGGGCATGTGACATGTGTATGTGTGTATATATATATATGTACATATGTATGCATGCATGCATATGTGGGCGCGAGTTCGTTCCTGACCTGTGAACAGGTCAAAGGCACAATGCGTTGCAGGGACTGTCCCGTGTTTCACCGGGACATTACGATAACGTACTGGAGTCCTCCAAGATTTTACTGCCAATCTCGCACATTGCAAACATTAGACGGGTTCCTTCAACATCCTTCAAGGGTGCAATTAAAGGGCTGAAGGATGGGAGCCTAAACATCTGCCGCAATCAAAGCGCTCTCTCGCTCGCTCTCCCCTTCTGCTGTTCTATCTCAATTTCCTTCACTCTCTGGAAGGGCTTGGGCGTTTGGGGAGTAGCACGCCAACAGGCCACTTGAAACCGGTGCGCTCTGGAAACAGTGGATTGGGTTTCCGGTTGCAGGTGCAACGCAACATAAAAACATGCCCCCAATCTGAAGTTTTCGCCCAAAGTCGATTTCCTATCATTTGGGAAAGGGAAGGCCCTTTAAACAACAATAGCAGGAACAGATTGTAGATCTAAATCCCGAACCCTACATGCCCAACTTCAATCACGGTCAAGCCCTTGCAAGGGCTAAGGGTTCCGGGTTTAGGGTTCGGGGCTTCAGGACCGACCTACAGTGACATACCACAACTACAGCAACACGATCCGCAATCAGGTGCCGAATAATAGGGGGATCCCGCAGGTACATTCCGAAAGCACAGCAAAACAATATCAGATGTAGCGGGCTCAATGCCTGAAACGTAGGTACTTGGACGTCAAGTCCAGGAACCTATAGACCTTGCACCCTAAACCACAAGCCATTTCGGGTAGGTTACAAGTCGCTTGCAGGTCGCCCTCACGGGATCAGCTCGGTGCGGCGGGTCCTGCGCAACTTAGCTTGCTTACTAGATGTACAGTCCTAGTCCACATAGACATCGATATGCGTGGACATTGAGAGGAAATGGGTTGCACGGGTGATTTTTGCCGGTATAAACCTTGTTCATGGCTTCGGCAAGGATCTAACTACACACCAACCATGTACTTCCCAAGATGCTAGCATACAATTACCAGAGCCTCAAACCAATCACCTAATTCTGTGGTGTATTGGACGCTTACAAAATGTTGAAACGGTTGTAAAGAGTATTTCCGGAGCTTGAATGTTGTAGTTTCAGCAAATCCAGGACCCTAACTAGACCCTATAATGTACGACTCTACAGCAGTATTTGAGCAGTATTTCAATCGAGGACAGAGGGTTTGGATTTGGGGTCCATTTCAGGAGGGTTTTTCTGGGGCATTGAAGGCCAGGATCACCAAAAAGACGCGAAGCTTAACAGACCGCTAGAACAGAAACGTTGCAACACATCATGGTAGCAAACCCAGAAGGCTGAAATGTTCCCGTATTACGATGCCTTAAGTAATTGGACCAGGGTGTTGGGGCTCTTCAAGTAGCAAGGCACCCCGAGGAATGCAGCCCCGAACAGATTATGGGATAGCCAAGCCTAAACGCTGGGTTATGGAGGGCGTGGGGCAGTGCGCCACCAGGTGAGGACTTATTTCGGAGTGCTGTGTCAGTGCTAACTTTACAAAGGTTTTTGGAAGTTTAGGGTCTGGGATTCGGGGCGGGGTGTCGAGGGCTGAGGAGTGATGGTGAATTGTATAGAAACCCTTTGGGTTAGGAAGAAGATAGGGAGACTGAGGAGATCCAGATAGTATAGGATCCTGAGTACAAGGCTCCACTCCGTTCGAGAAAGACAGATGCATCCACCTGTAAATTGTATTCCGGTTTTCGGGTCCCTAAACCCTAAACCCCAAACCCTAAACCATGTGTAAATTGGCCGTAAATTGTATTCTGGTTTTCGATCGAGTCAGGTAAAGCGAATACCGCTTTGATGGAGAAGGGCGTGACCAGCCAGAAGCAGATGTTTCTGAGCATCGTACATCCCACCCGCCTGACAAGAGCAGGATTACAATTAGTATAGAGGCCTCAATGCCAACACTATCTTGGGGTTCCTTATTATGTTGATAGTATAATATGCCCCCAAACCTTATTCTATCTATTAAGGCCCCTATGTATCTTCGCCGAAGGCCGAACAACACCCCCCGAACCCTGGACTTTGAACCTTTAACCCTGAACCTTTCAGATTTAGCCAAAAAGTAGCTACAGTCATACACGTATCGAGAACAGTATTTTAGGGCTACCCTTGCACCTCATACCCCAGACTGGTTTATACGTTTCGTCAGGTTTTTTTTGGGCAGGCTGCTTAAGTGTTTCTGGCCGCCTCGGCCTTAGGGCTCGTTCGGGCGTAGTTTGTGGGCTTTCAGCTGACTTTACCAGCGCGACCATCTCCGACAAGTTTTGAATAACAATCAAAATAGCATTAGTAATCATAAATAATAGCCCCCCAGTTCCCCAACCATCACAAGACTCTGGAAACTTGGCGCTTTACCTGTTCGGTTCATGCAGGGCTTGCGGGCTTGCGGGCTTGCTTGAGGTTGGGGATTCCTGACTGAGCAGGGGTATCGTTTCTCTAGAGCCAACGGCAGATGGGTAGTTCTCTAAATTAGGGTCCCGTTTTGGGTCCCAAGAACAATACTGCACCCTTATACAAAGGACGCCAAAAGGGATCCTTAGTATTCATATTCTCGTGATCCGAACCTGAAGCCCTACATGTCTCCTTTCTATGATTCAACAAATCCTGTAAACACATGCTGAAGCTATCGCATAAGGTGCGGGCCGCAAGTATGCAGGGTCTAATATACAGGCTCCGGAAGCGTCCCTCCCAAATAGCCTTCTCCCCTGAGATGTACTATGGGGGCTTAAACAGATACCAATATTATGGTTGGGGTTCCTTTCTACGATTATAGTATAATATACCCCAAAACCCTATTCTAAATATTAAGGCCCCTACAACCAAAGCAACTAAACTCACACAGCCGCTAAAACCTCTCTGATTGCAGCATCAGTAACGACAGGAGAAGCACACCTGCATGTGGGTAGAGCGATATATGATCGCATGCTTCCAGGTTTTCTTGCCGCAGAGCGTTAAGATGAATAAACGATGGACAGTGATCTAATTAAAGCATCGTGAGAACCCTGATTTCATCAACAGAACCCTACGCCGAATTCGACCGCCAAACCCGAAATCCAAATCAGGTTCGATGTGATCAATGGCTACCTGAGGATGCCAGTGCCTGACTGCGACGAGGTCGGCCAAGCTCAACAAGACTTTGGGTTAGGGTTGACGGGTTAAGGCTTTAGTTTAGGGTTTGGGGCTTCCTCCGCCTTTACGTATTACTATCTCACCATCTAACCCCGCCAACTAGAACTGGAACTTGAGCCTCATGCCTCAAAGTAAGTTACGCTGAATATCACGCGTACAAGGGAGGCAAAGAGTAGGGTTTGGGCCTTGACACGGTGAAGGTCTGGGGCTCGGAGTTTAGGCTTCAGGGGCTCGGAGTTTCCAAGATTTCAAAACCCGAGGCCCCATTCCCAAAACCCGAAACCCTAAACCCTAAAACCCTAAACCCTAAAACCCTAAGCCCTATTCCCTAAACCCTAATCCCTAAACCCTAATCCCTAATCCCTAAACCCTAATCCCTAAACCCTAATCCCTAAACCCTAATCCCTAATCCTTAAAGGCTTCGGGCTAAAACAAGATGTTTTTGGGAGCCCGGAGGGCTGAAGGCTTAAACGGCTGATAGGGCTTGTATGTGTAGACGCATACACATTAGACTAGCTATTACTAATAGATAAAAGCTCTATACATGTGGTTTAGGATTTAAGGTTGAGACATAATATGTATATATATATATATATATTTTATACCTACAAGACTCTATAAGCCCTCGGAGTTTCTGGGCTGACATACAACTTTTTGTCCACAGTGTATACCGTTCACCCATGGCTCATTCTATCCATCCCTAATCTCCAGATTGACTTATCAATGCCAGCGTGTTTCAACTGGTGTATGGGCAGAAGCAAGTCTCCAACATGACATGCCTTGCACAGTTCCTGGAAAGCCGGGAGCTCTGCATTCTGTGACCTTGACAGACGGCGACACTAGCGCTGAATGCCCTGCGCATGGCGCTTCCTTCTTTGCGGTGCCCGGGCATTGGTTTTAGGCATAGGTGTTTAGGGCCAACTCGAGGTTCAGCATGAGAGGGTGAAATTGCAAGATCCGAGGGAGGGCTTGAACTTCGGGGTCATGGCACTGTTTCACACGCCAGAGCTTTGACAGTTTTCGGTGTGCGGGTTCGCGGCCAGCACATTTTTAGGATTGGCTGACTCCGGCAAGATGAAGTTCCTGTCTAGGCAGTCTTCCAGTTCTATTTTCATGTATACACTACTTATATACAAACTATACAAACGCAAACCACTGTGCCACGCGCAAAGGACCACAGCCCTTAAAGCAAGCCTCAAAGGGTCTGTTCAAGCCAGCCCAAAGGGAACCCCGTACAGGACACTGTATGACTCTGTATGACAAATCATCTAGGTCCCTGCTCTTCTCAGCTCCCCCTTTCTCAAAATCTCATGACCTGGCCGGAGTTCTGGAGTGGGCCAAAGTATAAGAATTAGGGTTAGTGTTTCGGGTTTGGGGTTCATTCAGGATCGCGGCTTAGAGTGAGGGTCTGGTCTAGAGTTTGGTTTTGAGGCTTCTGGCGATTTGAAAACTGTCATCAGGGCTTCAGCAGGAGTTTTGCATGCTTGTTGATGGAGTGTGAACAACCGTGTACCACGATGGAGGGTTGCAAAACCTTTTCACGCCCGTCTACCATTCTAGAACCTCGCAAGGCTCGTAATATACAGCTGTTGCTCTGCGCAGCGGAGGCTCCTGGTGACCTTTGACGCCAAAGTGCAAGGCCTTGCAGCCGGCAGGCATGCCGATAGTGCATTGTTAATAGTACTCTATAGGGTTTGGCGTCGAGGGCTTTTAGGGAAGCCACAAGCCCTAAACACTAAACTCAAAATCTCTGACAGTTTCATTCTTTTGGGAGGATGACTTCTGTGTCGAAGCAGAGGATCGCATGCTTGCGCTGTTGAGCAATTGCAATCTTGCCATGGGCCCTTCGTTTCCGTAGCTGTTTCTTCACGTGCACCGCTGACGAATGATGTAGAAGACGCCTCAAACAATACCCACATGATTCCCAGCGTACCTTATTATAGTTATGGTTCAACATACCCGGAAACGTCAATACAAGTTGTTAGATACTTGGTCGGTAAAGTATGACCCGATGTCGCAATGCATTGATGAAATCATTGCAAAACTTAGTTAGATGACTAGCTCAAAGCGAAGCCAGACATTCACGTGATGCACAAGATATCTGTAGCTGCACTAGCCTCCGACTTCTGTCCGCACACACCCCAAGACCCCATTCACATATTATTAGGGCTCTATATTACTCCCTTCCTGCCTTTTTCAGGGATTGAGGAGGGATGCTCAGGGTAAGGCCAGTAAAGACTGCTTCACAAGAGGGAAGGCAGCACAGCGGCCTCCCAGATTTGTAGCTTTCTGTTTAGGGGCCTTTTGGGTTTTAGGGTATTTAGGGTTTAGGGTTTAGGGGGCAGGATGGGCAATGCAGTAAGTTATTCACACTCGAGGAATTCTTGGTTGCCTGTAGAACCCTAGCTATTAAACGCTATGCGCAACTTGAGAAAGAAGCCTTGTAGGACTTGAGAAACCTTGTAGGGCCCCGCATCCTGAACGCTATAGCTCCAGCCCTGAAGTTGAACTCCGAAGCGTCAGACTGCTTCGATAGATGAGATGATGCTTCCCTAGCAGTATCATATTCAGCCTTGAAAGGAACGGGCAGTCTGACCTTAAACCTCCATCAAACCGTCGATCCTACAGCGTAAACCCTACAATCCTCAAGCCTAGACCAGCGAACTCCTCCTGAAGCCTTGTCCTCTTGTAGATCCCCAGACCCTAGACCCTAAACTGCCCTAAACCCCTCCCTAGACTCCTCAGAAAGCAACTCCTAACATTCCTAAGTCCTTTAACCCGAGGTATTTGAAGTCTCCAGTACTGTGTAGGCTAAAATAGGCGCCGAAATAATTACCAATACTACTCTTGGGGTTCCTTGTTATAGCTACAGTATACTATACCCCCCCTCCCCAAACCGTATTGCAATTCTTAAGGCCCTGTATTTTGCCCTCGAGTGTTCAAGTTCGTACATTTTACCCCCAAAGCATAGGCTAATTCTGCAGGCCGCTAAAATCCTCCAGAAACCACTCAAGGCTCGAGCAAGATCGCTGCCTGGTCATAATTGTCACACGACGTGTTTTCCATCCGTTTCTCATGCAGCCCACCTAAACCCTAAACCTTAAAACGTTGTTTTCCAAGCCAACCTCGCAACAAAGTTTAGAGTATATGGTTCGTCGCATAGCCCAGCCCAAACCAAGCCAAGTGCCGAAACTGAGTCCAGACCCTAAACCCTCAACTAAGCCAAAGAACTATAGGGGCCCGGGACCCTAAACGCTCTTTCTTTGTAAGTCACCTCCACCCCCATGGTTTCAACCAGGGCGCAGTTCTCGACGGCAGATCACTCCGTCAACTTGGTGCCTTGCCAGCACAGATTCCAATAGCCTAGGCTCCTAGGTTCGCAAAGTAGGAAAAAGGGTACCCTTATTATACCCGGGCTACTCAGGAACCTAGCAACATCAGATCTTTGCTTCTGCCTTTCTTCGTCGCAGCGTAAGTAACCGCTCTGCTTTTGTTTGCTGTTTTTCGGAAGTGGCCGTTGCTATACTGCTTATATAACCCAAATAAACCTTGAGGTCCCGCGTGAAACCCTAATCCCTAAACCCTACCTATAGCCTCCATTGTAGTTCCTTTTTGGGGTTACCTTATCGGATCCTAATTATATATTTGGTTAAACCAAAAAAAGGAACTACAATGGAGACTATAGGTAAAGACAAGTAAGCTTGGGGTTGCCTGGCTTCCCAGAGAGCCCAATACCCCTTAATTAAGGAATATAGCTTAAATCATAATATGAATCCCCTTATTATTTAAGGTATATTTCTTAATTAAGGGGTATTGGGCTCTCTGGGTTTGCAGCTGTTTGGGCTTGGGGATCCAGGGTACCTCAAACTGGATGCAGCCCTTGTTCTGTGGAAGCCTAAATGGGACTGTTGATAATATAAATCCTGCATTACCCATAATAAGGAATATACCATAACTCCCATAGTTTAGGGTCCTTAAGTTAATGCAGGATTTATATCATCAACAGTGGGACTGTTGATGGACAAAATCCTGCATGACCTTGAGGACTCTAAACTATGGGAATTATGGTATATTCCTTATAATGGGTAATGCAGGATTTTGTCCATCAACAGGAGTTTCCGAAAATAGGGGACCCTAATATAGTACCCTAACTAGCAGGATTCTTATNATGGTATATTCCTTATAATGGGTAATGCAGGATTTTGTCCATCAACAGGAGTTTCCGAAAATAGGGGACCCTAATATAGTACCCTAACTAGCAGGATTCTTATTACAGGGACCCCAAAATGGGATACCCCTGATTTCCGGAAACTCCTAAATGATCACCTATATTATTCCTTAATAGGGTGTTCTTAATGATAAGTATACAATAAGGCGCCCAAAGCTATGCTAATTAGTAAGGCCCCTACATTACTTTGCTTACCCCTTCGGAAAAGTTTTCTTTCCAAATGCCGAAAGGGTTGCTGCACAAGACACCAGTGGCTGTTTTACAAACCCGAGAAGGAGTTCAGGATGGGGAGAAAGAATGTCATATCCAGCAAGGGAGCCTGCACGCCGGGCCCATGCTGTGTCCGCCAAGTTAGGCTTGCAGCGTACCGTAAAGCGTTTATTGAGTTTATGGTGTTGTTGAATTTGTGGTTCATGTGTTTGTGGATCTGTCGTAGGTTTATGTAAGGTTTTGCATTTGCATGCATCCGAGTTCCTTGTGCTACTAGATACGGATCGGCAAAACTGGGAGCCCACCTGGCATGCGTTCCTCCAAGGGTGGCTTTGAGGCAGCGTTGCCGTAAGGGCACTGCAGTGGTTTAGTGATTTAGAGGTCTGAGGCTTTCTGTAGCTCCAAAGTCAATTGTCAAAGCACTGTCGCTTCAAGGGAGCTGCGTTGAGACATGTTCCTTTGTCCCTAGCCCTAGCCCAATAAAACCCAACGCCCTGAACCCTAAACCCTTCCTGATGTTTTGGGTTGTCTCTACGGCTCTCCCCTGAGTTCTGAGGCTTACAACGAACGGTTTAGGTTCTAGGGTTTAGGGTTCACGGGTACGGCTGATCCCCATCAGGAAGGAGAGGATTGAGGTGTGTCTCCAAATCCTCGCCGTCAATGCCGGACTCCGCAACCGGAAGTACATGTCAATTACATACCATATCATATTGCTGTGTTGAGGGCCGAAGCCCTTTGGCGTGTAACACTTGCTCTCACGTCCAATCTTAAATATCCTAAACCCTGAACCCTAAACCGATAATCAATGATATAATCAGACCCCTTAAAACCCTAAACCTTCGCAAATTCCGATGCTGAAATCAGGTGTATGCCTCGGCTGTACCCATCAACGTGCCTTTGTCAAAAGCCGAAGTTCCTCGTGTGGTTTGGGGTTCTGCGTAAAGGCTTATGTCGGGTGAAGGCTCTGCATGTGCATAGCTTGATTCATTCGACTATACGCTCGTGTATGAATGTATGTATGAATGTATGTATGCATGTATGTATGTATGTATGCAGGCAGGTAGGTAGGCATGTATGTATGTAGGTATTTGTTTGGTCGCTTGTTAATTTCGTTGTTTATCTATTTGCATCTGGGGCCTAGGGTTCCATGCATATGAAGGAAACCTCAAGAATGCTGATTTGTGTAGCCACTATCCATGGTCTTTGCTAACCAGAGTCTCAGAGTCTTAGAGTTTGGAGTGCTTATTAGATGCTCCCGAGGCGTACGTCAACGGCATCGGGGCAGTGCAGAAAAAATTCGGCGATGCGGAGATGCAGGCGCGTCGGTAAAGAAGACATTGGGCATTAGGATCTAAGGTTGGAAGTAGACTCTAAGCCTGTGTACAGTCATTCTGAACTCGAAACCCTGCAACACCCAACATCCCAAACTCGACCATGGACTTAAACCAAAAAAGTAGCAAGTAGTTCAACCCACATCCAAACTCCTCCGGCCTCTTCGACAGGAGTTTCAAAACACCATCGCACGGCTCTTCCTGCTTGCCCAGCAACTTGGTCTGCTAGCTTCTATCGGCCTAGGGTTCCAGGATCTGGGAGCTTCCAGAAATCGGGGTACCTTATTTTGGGGTCCTTATAATAAGGATCCTACTATTTAGGGTACTATATTAGGGGGTCCCCTATTTTCGGAAACTCCCATCTAGGGATTTAGGGATGCAGGGGGCGAAGGGACTTAGGGTTATCAAGATCAGGTATCTACACAAATTATTTGCAACACAGGTTCTCAGGAATGGGCATTCCTGTGGGGTTTTCCGGGCTCGCTTCCAATGTTATGCAGGGGGGTCGTGATAATAGCTTGCTCTGATTAGTATCACGATGGTTTTTGCTACATCCGTATTTGCCACAACTATGTCAGTCACTTCCGGCACCACCACTGTAGGTAGTTTCGTTCTTTATATGGTTGGCAGCTGTGCTTTGCTCATGTTAATCCTGTTGATCGCGCAACATCTATTGTGTCAAGCTTGTCTCTTGCAATGCCTACCGTTCTGGGGTTTTCTGCATGAAAGCCATGTATCCATACGAGAAGCAAGAGCTAATCTTCGAGGTTGTAAGCTCCCCGTATATAGTAGAAGCCAGAAAGTTGGAACATCGATATCCTCATGCCCTTAAGGTAGAGTATAGGGGATCCTAGCACGAATCCTCCTAAACCCATGTTCCAACTTTCTGGGGTTCACTTCATAAGGCCCTAAACCCTAAACCCTAAACCCTAAAACCTTAAACCCTAAACCCTACAGTATATTATTGGCCATCTTTCACTATAATTAATTCCCATGGTCCAGGATGGCCTTCAGGGCTTCTTCGGGGTTCCATTTATATGGGTGCTTGTCAAAATTAGGGTCCATGTTTGGGTACCTTAAATATTAGGTGCCGTATTATAATAGGGGCCCAAAAAGGGACCACTTATGGTCCCTTTTTGGGTCCCTATTATAGTACGGCACCTACGATTTAGGGTACCCAAAAAAGGAGCCCTAATTTTGACAACCACCCATATACCAATGCTTAAGGCCCCTATGTTAAGGGTTCCCC
Source organism: Symbiodinium sp. clade A Y106 (assembly GCA_003297005.1). NCBI lineage: Eukaryota > Dinophyceae > Suessiales > Symbiodiniaceae > Symbiodinium > Symbiodinium sp. clade A. Next base: position 85,529 of record BGNK01000129.1, on the reverse strand, counting down.
CCAGGGAGAGAGGCTCGGATACAAGAACTGCCGCTTGGACATCCGCTTCTCTAAGGGTCTATGCACCCATCTAGCCTTTCTCTGCCTTGAAACAGGGGTTCCTATATCGGTGCTTCAGACTACTGGTACATGGACCTTGAACCCAGGGTTTCGTCCAGTGCCGATGTGGTTGTCGCATCTCTGGCTCTGGCCCAAGCAGTGGCGAAGGGGGCCACTGTGCGGTTCCCTGCCAGTCCTGCTTACGAAGACTTCTTGTGCTTCGTGATAATCAGCTAAATGAGACAAGATTTCATTATGGTATGCCAGGGTAGGTCAACAACTGTTCAACCTACTTGTATGATATCAGCACTCGTTCACGGTCTAGGGTTCAGGGCTCAAGGTCTAATGTTTACATTTTACGGTGTTTCAGACCGAAATGGCTCACTAAACCCTTGAATGCCAAGACACCCCAAGCCCCCGAACATGGGCGGTGCTTCAGAACCGGTGATCCGCATGCGAGTTCCAGTCAAACAGTGAACATCTGGTTCAGACGGAGTTTTGCCTGAAGTGTATGCCTGAGGTACTTCGGCTCGCTTCGGACAGCGGCGAACTTCGCTCGAGAGTCCGGTCGCCGGTCGAAAGTCTTCTTGATGCCCTTAGGCCGGGTTCCATAAGTCTGTGTGCTGAGGGTAGGGATCCGAGATGGTTCGAGAGAGAGAGTGTGAGTGTGAGTGTGAGTGTGTGTGTGTGTGCGCGTGTTTGTGTCTTTTGGTGCAGGTACAGATAGATTGATGCAGCATTTCCTGTAGCAGCGGAGCATGGCATTCGAGAGCAACGTGGCGCCACCGGCGCCACCCAGGATCTGTAGATCTTGACAGACACACCCATGGACAGAAATGTCATTTATGGTCATGTCTTGTAATTGTAGCCCCTATTCTCGGCTAGGGTAGAACAGCCCGTACACGTATCCTTTTATCATGAACTCGAGACTGTAAGCCCCTGTACTCTGAAGCCCGAAATCCCCGTACTCTTACCTAGAGCTTGTCAGATCGGCATCCCCCACAGCTCGGAATTGACCTTGGCAGGCGGAGGTGTCTTCCGGAATCCGTGGGAATCGATTGCTGCTTTGCTGCTTTTTGTGGCTTCAGGGCCATGTGATTGGCTTATAGGTGTCAGGTTCTGGAAAAGGCTCAATATAAGATCCCAGATCCTAGACCTGAGCCTTAAACCCAAACCAGACCGTAATCCACCTAAGCCCTAAACCCTATAAACCCCAAAACTAAACCTAGGTGGAGAGCATCGCTCGCGCTGTGGAGCTGCTGCCCGAAGAGGATTTGGAATGGCTGGTGACTGGGCGTGCGCTTTAGGGTTTGGGGGCTCAGGGGTTACATGTAACTTGCAGCGTTTAGGGTTTGGGCTTTGGGGTACAGGGTTTGGTGCTTAGGCATGATCATGTAGCTTTCAGCGTTTCGGGTTTTTAGGACTTCAGGGTTTAGTAAGGGGTTGCAGGGTTTCGCGATCTTTCGGAACATCCTGGCAATGCTGATTGAAATCCCATCCATAGTGCCCAAATGCTCTAGGCGCTACAGCCTGCAAATTTACTGGCCAGTATAGCCCCTGACCCCAAAAACCTTGCATACCCTTTGCCCATCAAGCCATGTAATGTAGGAACCTGATTACGAACCCTGGGCCTATAACCCCAAAATAGTAGGGTTCATATAAGGAACCCTAATAAAGGCCCAAGGTTTCTTAATCTAGGTTCCTCAGTAGTACCCTTTTACCCTTTTTTTGGGGGGTCCCCTTATTAAAACCGAATAGTAGGAAAAAGGATACCCTTATTATTAAGGGGCTACTGGGGAACCTAGTAATCAGGTTCCTACATTCCACCTGGAGATGCCAGAGCCGATGCCTTCATACGCCTTTGCACCCTGACCCGAAACCCTGAATGTTAAACCCTAAACCTTAAACCCTAAAACCCTAAACCCTAAACCCCTAAACCCTCAACCCTCAACCCCCCCCCCCAAATCCCTGAACTCCGTACTTCCTGTCCATGAACCCTAAACTCCTGAACCCAAAACCCTGAGCTGCAGCTTCTATTAGTTCGACTTTCGCTGTGCGTGGCATCCTCACCGTTTGAAGGTCAAATCCTCTGGGCTTCAAAACGGTTTAGATTCTTATGTGCCAAGCTTTTGGATGTTTGGGTTTTGAGTGCAGGGTTCTGCATTCAGAGCCTTCAAACCTTTAGGAAATTAATGGAAGTCTAGGGTTTAACGGACTCACAGTTGCTTTGGGAGTTCCCGGTTTCATCGGGATGTGGGGTCTAGGATCTCTTCAGCCACCCGGTGGTCACCTTACAACAGACTTGAGACAGCTTGAGCATAGCCCTCGTTGACTTCTGGGCCTTAGTGTACTTGGGAATTCCGTGTGACCTGCAGGGCACAATGCACGGTAACTGATTCTGTTGCGCGTTTTGTTGCATGTGCTGGCTGCTTGACAAGGTACCGCACGCTGTGAGTCCGTTTCAGGGTTTCGGAATTTTTGGATGTAGGCTCTAGGGTGTAGGGCTCAACAGGTACATCTCTCCGGTCAGATACTCCTAAGTTGGACATGTAAGGTTTGACGCTCCAGTAATCCTCACTCTGCGGCAGTTCAGAGTTCAGATCAGTAACTTCCCATTCAACTAAATACGAACAATCCTGCAATTCTAGTTCGTAAGGCCTCTATATCCTAAATCCTAAGCCCACCGATTTTAGCATCCGTAAAGGAGCCCCTTTAAAGCAGTACTTCCCAGGACATTGGACTCCTCGTCCTCCGGCGTCCCTCGGGCGGCACAGACCTCCCATCGGCAGAAGAGAGCGCCCGGGACGGACTTTATCTGTCTGGTTCTTAGTAGGGAATGGGCCCTTCAAACCCTCAAGTCCTGCGACAAACGCCGTCAATCACTAAACCCCGAAATATCCGACCCCAAGCCTACACCACAGATCCCAAGTCCCCAAACCCAGCCCAACATCCGAAGACCTCGCTCATGTGGCTCCCCTTCTAAGCCCTTCACCCAAGCGTCGCAAGAGATCTGCCAACAACCTCCCCAAACCTTACATCCTGAATCCTGTGTATAAGGCCCTTTAAAGCTCATATAAGTATAGTCACACAACAGGAGTAACACAGAACTAATCATGAACAAAAGCCGTTGTAACATGATAAAATGACCCCACAACTCCCTAAGCTCCAAAATGACCGTATGCAGCCCCAAACCCTATCAAGTCCCGTTACCACCCTAAACGCTGAAAAGGACCCTATACAACTCTAAGCCCTATATAGAGCCTATAAACGAACCAAAAGTCCCTGGCATAAGGAACCATTGAGCTCCTCAAGGGCTACCGGAAGTGGCAGCCTGACGCATCAGATGCTTAGTAGAGTAGGGATAGGGTTTGGGCTAGTTTAAATTCAGGGTTGAGGATTCAGGGGTTACTTAGTAGTAGGTGCGGTAGGGTTGGTATCCTGTATTAGCCTTCTTGAGGGTACTCTAATCCCGAATATAACCTTGAAGGTTAACCTTTAGTGGCCTTTAGTGCCTACCTTCCAGCTTCCATAGTTCTTCCTTGTAGTTTCTATACTTCGTCATGGTTTACTCATCCTACGTCTAGCCCCATACCAGGCGGAACTGCAGACGGAAAGAACTGGGGATTCAGCATCAAGGGTTTAGAGTGTAGGGTTCTGGGTTCCGGTTTTCGGCTTTCGGGGTTTGGAGTGTCAAGTTGGGTCAAGGGTTTGCTCAGGGGGCAGAATTCAGACATTCGAGGTTCGGGTGCATGGGGCTGTTGAATCGTCTAGGGTTGGTACTAAGGTACAGAAATGTAGAAGCAGGTTCGTTCTTTGAATGGAAGCCTAAGTATCCATTAGCCCGTACTCGCAGGAAGAGGACAGGGAGCATGCAAGAGAGTAATTCCACATTCGCGTGCCTTGAACTCTCCAACTCAAGACCTCAAGTAGTTTGTATGCATATACACCTGTATACGTATATGTATGCATTAAGTTTTGTATTCCCATAATTATGTACGTAGATATTCATGTATTTATGTGTGTTTGTATGTGTGTGTATTCATATGAGATAATACATACAATTTTATGTGTATATGTATATATATATTCTATATGTATATATATATATATATATCAAAGCTCTATATATATATATACATATGTGTATATCGCATTACATATATATATACATAGACGAGGTTAAAGAAATCAACTGTTCCCAAGCAGCGTGAAGTATCGCTTTCAGCCAGCACAGAAGCTTCCCCGAAGCCTGGGAAGCTCTGAGAGGGACTCGTCTGGAAAAAGGAGCTGCCACAGCGACAAAGCAGTGCGGATTGGTTCTTTAGTGTTTTAGGCCTTCTCGGTTTTGCTGAGGTTGTCTTGGGGTCAGAATTTAAGGACCTGATTAGGTTCGCCCTATACCCCCAGCGCACAATGTAAGCTACCCCCTCTTCTCACAGCTACACCGGGTTGCAATCGCGCAAAAGTGGGTCTGGAGCCCGGCTATATGACGCTATGAAAACAACAAATGCTGCTCTACGGTGCCAACTTAAACCCAGTCCCTTAGATCCTTTACTGCCCTTTACCAGACTTGGGGTAACCGCTACTAGGGTCTATCAGACCAGTATTGACCATATCTTGGGCATCCCGGTAGGCAGCCCGACCTGCGACTGTGAATCGACCAGGGTTGACCTTGAGCCCCTATCCTAAATGCAGCACCCGAGGTCTTGAACCCTGAAAGCCCTAAAGCGTAAAGCTGAACCTTTAAGCTTCCGATCTCGACCCCATGTGCCCCAACCCTCTCCTCCGTGGGGAGAATCGTCGAGTTCTAGTCTTGCCCCGAAGGCTTAGGTTGCAGGGTTTAGGTTCTAGGCTCTGAGTTTTTTAGTCATATGCTACATGGCTACCACGGGGCTCAATAAGCCAGGTTATATACACTACTGACTGTAGCTACAAAAGTACTCCTAGCTTTTCACGGTAGAGTCTCATAGGGTCATACTTTGTGGTATCTATACTATAGGGTTCCTTACATTCTTAAACTTCCATTTGGGACCCGGAAGGGCCTTAAAGTATAAAGCCAGTCGGGATTGGTTTAGCGACGTTGTAAGGACTCTCGATGGGGGTTGTACATCTCTGATATGGGTCACTCATTAAGGAACCCCCCCCCCCCCCTATCACTGATGCTTGGGTCACGGAAATTTTGGGAGTCCTTGAAAAAGCAGGAAGCTCTCTCTTGACTCTTGACCCCAAACCCTAAACCATATTTAGAACCAAAGGCCTCAAATCGTTCGTTAGGGTTGTATGAAGACTTATTCCTAGGTCCGATGATGCTTTAAGCCCGAACCAGGTGTTGCAGTCCACCGTTCACGTCTTTCATCGTAAGCCTCGCACACCTGCATCTTTCGCGACCCCTATGCCAGGATTGAAATCAGTGTACAGCTTCAGTTCAGCGATATATGTTGCTGGGGGACCATGAGGGAACCCTAAACCCTAAGACCCACCGCGTGCCCGGTGCGATCTTGTAACGGTCCGGTATTCCTCCGGAGGATGCGCTGGCAGAGGTCACGATGATGTCAGATTGGAAGGACGCTTATTGGGTTATCCCTAAAGCGCACGCGTTTACCCAACATAATAAACATATGTGCACTAATGAACTCCCCGTATATAGGAACCCCCAACGGCCGACATACTCGTCTGTCTAGGTATTTGGCATAGTTTAGGGTTGAGGGCGTCCAGTAGGGTTTACTTCACAAACCCCTGTGCTTGGACTCCGAGGGCATCGCCAAAGCTTCAGGGTGAGTTTGGGCGCTTTGGTCGGGTTTTGGAATCGTAGAAACATGATGCGCTCGGCTGCTTTGTGCCCTTCACCGCACAATTATATAGATTCAAACTCTACAACCCCATACAGCCCTAAAACCAAACGGTCTTGTGGCTGAGACGCTCGAAACCTGGAAAAGGGATCCCCGCACACAGAAACAAAAGTAGGCTGCATCCCGAAGCAGTGACCTCTGGGCTTAGGGTCCATGCAGGGCTTTCGGTAGTTATCTTCTTCATTGGTGGGTATGTTTTCAATTTTCGGGTACATCCAGCACCGAAGGAGGCCTGGCTTCAGGAGCTCCGCATCAATATCGCGTGGTTGGAACACCACGGCACCCGGACTACACGGGCGCATCGCACCACCATAGCATTCCCTCGGAGTGGAACCATCTCTGAGCGCATCGCACCACCATAGCATTCCCTCGGAGTGGAACCATCTCTGAGAAAGCCTTCTTTGCGGAAAATCCGCAGTCACACGCTGCTCTCTCCGGACGGCATGCCCGAGGAGCTATGTGCAGCTTTCTCGGATGCCACAGTCCGCGCAGAAAATCCGCGAAGATCTGATCTTCAACCCCTTAAAGGTTCCTTAAGGTTCAGGGTTTAGGGGGCCTTATTACCCTAAGGGTCCATGTACTCATATAGTATATACATTCGCCTTAATGTAGTCCCTATTTAGGTACTTTGGGACCCATGTATCTCTACATGGGTACATGGACGCTTAGGGTTATGTAGAAAATACAGAATACTGTTCCTTTAATATCATATGCCGGTCGCTCGGACTCTCCAAGCGACTGTGAGGCCCAAGTCGCTGGAGCTTCAACAAATCAGTCTTGAATTCGAAAGCAGTAACCTTTCTTTTAGGGTTTAGGGTTTAGGATAGCCTCATATCAAAACCCTCGAAAGCCTAGGTTTAAACCCTAAACTTTAAACCCTGCATGAACCTTAAACCCTGAACCCTCAACCCTATTCTACAACTCCAACCTTACAACTCTACCCGGGCACCCAGAAGCCAAACTTCAAGAACCCTGATGGCAGTCGTTTATAGCTGGCTTGTAAAGTTAGGGTTTAGGGTTTAGGGATTGTAAAGCCCACTAGAACCCTACAAAACCCTTTTCGCCGCGTAGAACCAGCCTGCAAAACCCTCTAGGTTTCCCGTCGAAGCAGCTCTAAAATCCCCCCTGGGGTTTCCTTTTAAAGCACCCCTGCAGAAGCCTCCCAATCCTCTAAACCCTAAACCCTATAAACCCTATAAGCCCCAAACCCTAAACCCTATAAACCCTAAACCCTATAAGCCCTATAAACCCTAAACCCTATAAGCCCTATAAGCCCTAGACCCTAAACCCTAAACAGGAGACCTACGGCTGAGTGCTTGCCAGATTGGCTGAGCGGCTGAGGGCTGTCCGGACTCACGGGTTTCCCTTCTCACTGGGTTTAGGGGTTTAGGTTTAGGGTTTAGGGGTTTAGGGGTTTAGGGTTTAGGGTTTAGGGGTTTAGGGTTTAGGGGTTTAGGTTTTAGGGTTTAGGGTTTAGGGGGTTCTTACTATCCACGGTTTAGGGTTTCGGGGTTGAGGGTTTTTATATAAACCCTAAACCCTCGCTACCCACGGTTGAGGGTTTCGAAGTTTAGGGCTTCTGAGTTTAGGGTTTTTTCGGGTTTAGGGTCTTGAAAGGGGAAGTTATTTGGTGTTCAGGTAATCACCAGGATGGTGCTTTCTGGTTTGTTGACAAGGTTTTAGAAGTTTTGCATAGGCTTGCCAGGCCTTAATATCGGACCTCAACAAATAGGGACCGTACACGGCAGAATCATACGGAGACTATGGGGAGGTACTATAGCTGTTTATGCAGACCCCTCTTATATGTTGACAGGGCACACAACCGCTTTCTGTATGCGTCCGAACTGACCCGAAAACGTTTTAAACGTAGTAATGTATGGCATTTAAGCCTTGGGTCCTTAGAACCTCAGGTTCATACTAAACAGCCTTACATGAACTTCGGGTTTCGGCACTGACATTTGGTTGCACATGCATTGCCTTTTCTAAGTGTGTTATACCGGAGGCCTGCACCAGACTGCTTTGTTTAGGACTTAGGGTTTAGGGTGTCGTTTTTGTGTTCTCTTCCTTTGTTGAGTACTCCAGTTGCAAGTCCTGGTTTAGTTAGGGTCCTCAGCCCACTTCCGTTCCCTGCATCCGAGCCGCCATAGACCCGACATCAATTGAATAATTCCAACATGATTTTACTGTGATACATAAACCCAAAGCTTTGCTTTTCGTTCAGGCGCCCGGGTAAAAACTATATAATCGAAGGTACTTATATACACCTGGGGAACATGGTCCTGCCATCCCCAAGCACTTTGTAGATGTGCCTCTCCGCTAGTGCCCAAGGCAACAGCGGAGCGGGTAGTTAGGATTTGAAGCTCGCGTACCGGTAGCCCCGAAGTATCCTGCTTCAGCCTAGACCACAAACCTTGTAAATTAAGTGCACTCCTAAAGCCTAATGCGAGGGTTGGTCAGATTTCTACCGTGTTTTGTGTGCAGGGTCCGAGCTCACACTCGTAGTACGTGGTGAATATTGCTAGTTTGAGTCTAGTAGTCACGTAAACGATCATATAAGTAAACATTTATGGGACTACTTTCTCTTGCTCATTCTGAGACCTCGCGACTCAAGACGGATAGTCTGAGCAAAGAAGCCCGCATGCAGGATCCTTGTAGTACTCTGTCAAAGCGTCGACTGTCGCGCGTTTGGGAGGCTATGCAAGGGCAGACTGGTGGGCTGCGAGCAGAAGAAAATGCATGCACGCCGCGGTCAGTGATTCAGGAAGTAGACTCCAGCCTAATGGCCAAACTAGTGTACAGCATGGGTTCGCTCAGGGTTTGGGTGAGTCTGCATTGGCACAAGGGCCCCTTCTGAATGTTGCTGAATGTACAGTGTGTATTTGATGTTTGTGACTCTCTTTTGGGAGACGCTCAACGGCAGGCTTCACATGACAGCAGGCATGTGCACGAGAACCCTTGTACAGAGGTCTGAGCAATTGACAATTGACAAGATCCTGTCGTCGCTGCTTGAAGCCCCCAATCGAAGTTCCGCCGTCCTCTAAGAAAACCATCTGCCGAACCCTAAACCCGGTCCAGGAATTGAACGCTAATCCCTACTACTCTACAGATGCTTTTCAAAAGCCCTTATTGAAAATCCGTTATGGAATTCATAGAGGGTTCGTGCAGAACCAGCATAGACTTATAGAAGTGATCGAATTCAGTAGAGGACTTTTGAGCCTTGCAAGACCCCCTGTGCCCCAACGGAGGATGGTGATCAGATCACCTCGGAGGTCACAGAGGAGTCCTTGGCAAAGCGGTTTAGGTTTTAGGGTTTAGGGTTTAGGAGTTCTTGGCAAAGCCTGAGGTTTGGAGCACTAGTAGGTCGCGTAGTCTAAGGCGACCGTGAGTTTATGGTTTGGATGTTTGTTTAGAGATTAGAGAGGCAGAATGTGAGCCTTGCGAATCCTTAAACCCCTAAGCCACTCAACCCCTAAACCCCAAGCCTCAACCTTTGTGTTTTGGAGTCGACCGAGTCTCGAGGCTTACATCCTGGACTCTACACGTACCAAGAACATCAGATGTAAATGGATCTCGAATTCCTCCTTCGTGGGGAGTTTGTCGGGGGTTGGGCACGGATTTGTGGGTGCTGCGTTGGAGGGCTGTTGGGGTGTCTGGAGCCGATAGGATTTTGGATGAAGGCACGTGCAGTCGACCGATTAACTCTATGCATGGCTAGGCCAACGCCTGGGTCCCAAGCCTCACGGATGTGCACGCTAGAGCTATAGCTCAAGCCGAAAACACAAACGATTTTCCCGACTTCAACATCATGCTTGGGGTTGCAGGCTGAAGGTTTACGTGGCTAACGGCTTGTTCGTCGAAGAGTTCCGTTCTAGCCTTCTGGGTTTGCGCTGTGGCAGTTAAGGCAGCCGGCTTGTCAAATTTACTGTTTCGTGTTTCCCTCCACATATATATATATATATATATACATATACGTTCTGTCAATACTGTAACAAAACCTGCACCCAAGTACTCCACAAGCTCCGAAATCTCTGAGACAGATGCTTGGGTCATCTCTTTCGGCTCAAAATCCAGTCACCCCGAAGCCGGCCCGCCCGGGATGAAAGAGCAGCTGCTGCCCCTGGAAATCTCGGGGGCCCGACCAATGGTTGCGGAAGGTCGGGGATGCGTACAGAAACACAGGTAGTATCATTAGGGAGACCCCTTAAAGGGTACCCCTTCTGAACCCTACTTCTGGCTCTCTTAAAAGGGACCTTATTGAGAGGGGCTATATCCCCAAGGGTCCCCCCAATCCTAACTCCCAAAACAACAATAGCGAGCTTCATACAGGGAATACAGTATTTTTACCGATCACATAGTAATTAATGATGGTAGTAACCATACTTACAATGAGAATCACAAGCATTTTTCCTTTGTAAGCAGTACAGTACTAGTCTAGTTAAAATGATATAATGACAGTGGCCATAATAGCAACAACAACAACTACTCGATGCGACCATCATTCGGATGCCCTCAAAACCCATGGTATGCAAGCTGAGCAGAGGCCCTGACGCACTTCGGGCCGAAAACGCTTGACCTTGACGCCCTAACCCGCCACCAAGCGTACATCAACCAAGGGAAAAATGCAACGCTTGCAAACCCCCGAAAGGCCTAACACCGAAACCCTAAACCCTGCCCGCCCCCCCTCTTTGCGAAGAATGGCTTTGAAGGGTTGGAGTTTTCCCAACATTGATACCGGAGACTCCGAAAGCAGAGCGCCCAAGTCACAAAAAGGATATGGGGTGGCTTTTTCGTAATGCCATATAGGGGAAAATAGGGATAGAGGTTTTTGCATCGGGACATTGCTTTTTAGTGGTCCTTCTCATGGGGAATTTCAACCTATCGGTCCCGGCAGTTCGAGGTTTGGGGTTTATGTGGGTGGCTGTCAAAATTATGGTCCCTTTTTGGGAGCCCTAAATAATAGGTGCCGTTTTATGATAGGGACCCCAAAAGGAACCATCATTTTGACAATTTTCACAACTACCCATGTAGAGTTGGGGTGTTCAGGGCCAACGTCCTTGAGGTTGATGTCACGTGAACTCCAAAACCTTGGAAAGAACGGCAACCTTCTAACCCTACCTATAGTCTCCATTGTAGTTCCTTTTTTTGGTTTAACCAAATATATAATAAGGATCCTATAAGGTAACCCCAAAAAGGAACTACAATGGAGACTATAGGTAAACCTTAAACCCCTCAGGCCCTCGGTTTAGGGTTTAGGGGTTAGGGTTAGGGTCTAAGATCCTTAACCTTAACACCACAAACCAAAAAGCCCAAGAAACCCCAAACCCTAATGACGTGTCCTTCATCTTGACCCTTCCTCCCTGGTTCTTAGTAGGGAATGGGGGGAATGGGTTTCGGCTATGGGTACTACGATTATGAGGACTATCACAGGGATACATCCCCCATTTCCCTACTGAGAACCCTCAAGCCTTAATCTGAACCCTGACCCTAAACCCCTAATCCCCCTAAGTCCCCGTAAATTCCTAAACCCCCTAAATCCCCTAAACCCCCAAAGCCACCAAAGCCATCTAAAAACCCTAAACCCGAAGCCCTGCTTATCTTCCCGCGAAGTTCGAAGGAGTGGAAGACCTTGAGCCAACGCCGCAAGGACCGCCAGTGAGTTGCAGAGCAGTGAAGCAGGAACTAAGCAGCAGGCCTGCCTCCAACTACCTGGGCACATTGCTCCGACAAGGTATTTAGTATCTCGACGGTCCAGAAGGTTAAACGATTATGTAGAATCAGAGTCAAACCCCCCCCCCCCCCTCCCTGATGTTTATTGGTAACATGGTAGTACGGCTTGTGCAGAGGGCGTATTCGTCTGGTTTGTACTCTGTTAACCGCAAGACCCTGACCTTTGCTCTACTGTTTGCACTCCAGGGAAAATATAACAGAGCCAGCGCTTGTTAATTTCAACCGCCGTGAAATTTCTCGGTATGAAATCAGCCACCCCCAAGCTCGACTTAGTCGTGTCCAAGGCCTGCACAGGCCTGGTACGAGTCGTATCCTTGTCAATGACACCGTAGTTGAAGAGCCATGGGTAGTGATGAGAGGTGGGGTACGCTATGTACAGCTGAATTGTTATGCTTCTCATAACCTCGACCATGGACATCTATCACTAAACCCTAAACCCCTAAACCCTAAACCCTAAATTTTGCACCCATGAACTCTCAAGCAAACCTCCAGGACCGGCGCGCACATGGACCTGGGTTGTGTTTGCCTCGGCATGGTCGACCATGCAGCATGGCTCTGGTTTTGGTGTTTGGGTGGTTTAGATGCAGGAAACCTTGACTGTAAAGTTGCTATGTAGGCACCCTTGTTGGGTCCAAAGTATGCACTACGGTATCTACAACAGCATCCGCCGGCCCACGATAAGCCAAAGACAACAGCGAAAAGCCCAAACTCTAGAGTCCCTAGTGCCCAAGGATGGTAAACACCGGCACCTTCTCCTCCGGTGCTGCTACGCTGAGTCTCGGCCTCTCCGTGCACGAAACACTGGCGGGCCAGGCGAGCGAAATGGGTTTTCAAGACGGGCTTTACAGGGCTGTCTATAAGGGTTCATGAGGTGGAATATACGTGCACTTCTAGTTATTTGGATTATATGTTTTCGGTGTATATTACTACCGTTCGGCCAAGTCGGGACCAATGGGGATAGTACGACTTGGACTTTATCCCTAATACCGATATTAGAATATATCTATTGTTGACATATTCGGTTGCTGCTGTAGCCGTTTCAAGAGACAGCATTTATGATGTCGATGCAATGACAGTGAACTGAGGTTTAGGTTGGGCCCGAAACCCTAAACCGTAAACCCCACTCCCTGATTGTCTTGGCGTCCAGATATTAAGCCTTGATACTTGCGACTTGTGTACGGTTTTTTGCTTCAAGGTTCAGGGATAAAGTTTGGACGAATGGGCCGCACATACCTGCAGAGGGGGTTCAAAATTAAACTGTCAAGAGATTAGAACTGATCTGTCGGTGCCCCCTGCCTGTTTGCACCCCTCGGCTTCAGTGGCGGTTTAGGGGTTTAGGGGTTTAGGGTTTAGGGGTTCAGGGTTTAGGGTTCAGAGTCTAGGGGTTTAGGGTTTAGGGTTTAGGGGTTTGGGGTTTAGGGGTTTAGGGGTTTAAGGTTTAGGGGTTTAGGGGTTTAGAGTCTAGGGGTTTAGGGTTTAGGGATTTCGAGGGCTCCAGTAGGCGAGAGGCAAACTCAACTCCAGGAGGCTCAAAGGCCCCAATACCAATAGCCTCGGGACCTGTTTGAAAGGCCGGGGGTTGAGAGGTAATGTTTGGGGTGGTAGTCTGTGTAAGCGCGGAGCGGATGGCTGGTTGAAGCTGTGTTGGGATGCCATCTCACATAGAACTTGCTGCTGCTGTTGAGTGAGACACGGTTTAGGGTTTAGGGTTTAGGGTTGAGGGAGACAGACACCCTAAACCCGATGAGGGATACTTCACTCTGAGCGAGAGGCGGTGGGTGCTTTTCTCCTTGCTGTTGGCTTGTCCCTGAACGCCGCGCCGGGTGTCAAGCCGCGTGGCCAGTTGGTGGAGTCCTTGAGGAATAAGACCAGAAGGATCCAAGCACCCAACATGGTGCTCTCAGAAAAATGGGGCCGGGGGTCTTCTATGGAGGGTCCTAACACAAGACTGACGAGGATCTAAGTATTTGGGGTCTGTATTCGGGTCCTTCGTTTCTGAAAGCTCTACTTTCTGAACCTCTCTTGGGTTCGCAACGATGTCAACGTGTCGGGTTGATATTCGAATTTTGCTCGTAGGTGATTTCTGAATTTGTCTGTTTATTTTCTCTCTCTCTATATATATATTGTGTGTTTGTGTATGTATGTATGTGTAGGCATATAGATAGAAGGTGCATTGTGTTTCGAATGGTTTACCGTCACAGGTAATCATATGGGTACCCGGGCTTGCATGGAGTTTTCAGGTATTGAGAAAAGAATGCCACACCCCGAGATATGAATCATTACTGCCTGTTTAAGCACCTTGCATTAGCACTCTTCAAAGCCTAAACCTTACTTTTGGTGAGTATGGAATGGAGGAATGGGGTACAATCATAACTACTATTACTATTCCCTACTAACCAAAGGTAAGCTCTTCAAAGCCTAAGCCCGTTGTTGCGCGTCTTGTGGCTCTTTTGCAAGTTGGTCGGGTCCAAGTTTCCCTAAGGGTCCTTCAAGGACCCAATAATTAGGTACTGGGGTTTAGGATAGTAGTTATGTAGGTTACTATTTTGCAGAGTATATGATAATTAGGTACTTGGACCCTTAGGGTTTGGGTTAGCCAGAATTCACCACTTGGAAGGTTACAAGATTTGGAAGGTTCTTCAGGGTCAGATATTTAGAGTACACAGTCAGTAAGCCCACAAGTACTTCAACTTGTTGTACTATTGTTTTAGAATTTTGGGGTATGACTGTATTTACTTGTTTGTGAACCTGGGTTGAGGGGATGAGGCTCAATATAGGGGCCTTAGGAGCATGTTCTCTATGTCAGTTACTCTGCTTTACGGCCGTGGGCTTTTGGTTTAGGCTTTTTGCTAGCTGGTTTCTGCGCGCATTGTGTGGGACTTCTTGAGGCCAAAGCACTGCCGATCTAAACCCTAAGCCGGATACATCAACACATACAAGCAAACTCCTACTGGGATTCTGAGGGTTCCACAAAGGGATCCATAAGGGTACTTTCGGGGATCTATAGGGGTTTAGGCTTTTTTGTTTTGCATCTTAGGGACTTGGTTCCTGGGGTTCTGGGTTTAGGGTTTAGGGTTGATCCCTCTCCAGAGTCGTGAGAATTTCGGTTCTATGTTAGGGCCCCTCATTTTCTAGGTTCCCCAGTAGTACCCTTTTACCCTTTTTCTTTTTGGGTTCCCCTATTAAAACCGAATAGTAGGAAAAAGGGTGCCCTTATTATTAAGGGGCTACTGGGGAACCTACCTATAGTCTCCATTGTAGTTCCTTGTTTTGGTTTAACCAAATATATAATAAGGATCCTATAAGGTAACCCCAAAAAGGAACTACAATGGAGACTATAGGTAGTTTTCGGAAGTTCGCTACAACCGTAGAGGCGCTTTACGAGACTGTGATGGCGCATTCGGCCTGCAAGCATCATCGTCACAAGCTTGATCCGTCACTTGCCGTTCCGCTTGTTGTCGTAAAGTCTCAATTTTCCCTAAAGCCCCACATCCCTAATTAAACCCTAAATCCTTAAATCACTTGATACTAAATCCCTAAACCTTGCGAGACTGCTAGGTACGGAATTCCTTTTCCCGTCCTGGCGCGCAGCTCCTTCGGAAGCGGAGGTGGATGACACAGAGTGAAGTAGTTGTAGTTCATCCAGGACGGGGAAGACGAGGACTGAGACGAAGTCTCCACACTTGCCACCATCATGATGAGTCTGGGGCAGAAGATGATGATGATGACGAGAATGATGACGAAGATTGCGATGATGGCGGTGTTGATGATGGTGGCTTTGTTGGTGGTTGTCTGATATTTTAGCAGATGGAGGCGGGGAGACCAAGATCAATAGAATTATGATAACGAGAATGGCGACGATGAACGAAGGATGACGATGATGATAATGACTATGATGGTTATGATGGTGATGATGATCATGATCGTGATGGTGATCGGTTTATTGGTCGATGCGGGTGATGTCAGTGGCAATGTTGCCGGTTTCGAAGAAGGTAGGACGGTGATGATAAGGAAGCTTATCCGAGCTTTCGTCAGGTACAATTTGCTTGGCAGGTTCCGGTGACACTGTTGAGTCCATCATGCTGATGTTGTCGTGAAGGTTCTCATTGAGACGAAGAAGAGAAGACAATGCTGATCTTGCTGATGCAGGTTGTTGTGAGGGGCGTATGTGAAGTTGATGACGCCCACGCCAGACTCAACATCCAGTCGTCCGACTGTGCTTTTAAAGGCCACGTATAGAAACGGTAATCCTCACAAAGCACATATGCTTTCGACCTCTACATTTCATTGTGAGTTATCTATATATATATATAGATATGTACATACACACATTGACATGAAAGTATATGTGTGTGCGTATAGTAGCCTGCAGTGTGTTATTTTCTGCAAAATTATATATATATATATATCATATATCATATATCATATACCATATATCATATACCACATATCATATACCATATATCATATATATATATATATATATATATAGATAGATAGATAGATAGATAGATAGATAGATAGATAGATAGAACACATGATATATATATATATATATATATATATATGATGGGCAGCTAATATTCACTTGTTTATTTCTGATTCTGTTTGTTTCTTAATTCTTCATTTGTCGTGGATTTGCTTTTGTACTTTCATAAAGACACATACACACGTTTGATCTTACTACTGTAAGCATATTTACGATCAACCCTCTACGGTTCGTCAAATCCCCAGGGTTTAGGCTGTAAAGGCCCGAGACTGGCATCTGCTAGGTGCACATTTCTGCACCCTCACACGCGGGGCCGTCGCTATAATGTGGCTTTCGTTCCAGCTACTCGGCTCTTGACAGATTGCAGTTTTAGGGGCTTTTGGGATAGAGGCTAAGGCTTTATGGATTCGGGGTTGAGGGAGTTCTTTTAGGGTAAGGGGCTTGTTTTGGGGTGTGAAGATGTTACGTAGAGTGTTTAAGGCGTAAGGGTCTTTGCATCCAAAGGTTTGGTAGGGACGTTCCTTGAATTCTCGCATTACTTAGAGTAGAAAGGAAGTTCGCGGCCAAACGCAGCAGAAGCCTGGAGCAAAAATCTTGATCATGGAGAAAAGCTGCTGAAGGTGCTTAACATGTTTGCAAAGCCTCGCAAGCAGCACTAGAAGGATGCCAACATGTGAAGCAAGAAGATCCTGCAGACGATGCAAGCAAACCCTGAAAGCCGAAGCCGTCGAAACCCTTCTAGCCGTACCCGAAACCCGAAACCCGAAACCCTAAACCCGAAACCCTAAACCCCTAAACCCCTAAACCCTGTGGGAACAATCACCCGCATGGTTGGAGACAGGATGGATACTGGCATGGAGACTGCCTGGCTGGCGCCGGAAACATTGCCGCTGCAGCTCCGCGCGTGTGGGGGTGGTGAAGTACGTGAACGCTCGCGTAGTCGACCTCGTGAACACAGTAACTTCGCCGGGGGTGACGTCAACTCCGATGTCGGGGATGCTGGAACCTCGGCCTCATCGCGGATGATTGCTTCCACAACGCCAACAACGGGTGGACGGACTTTGACAACGAGCGGGGTATCTGTGTCGGTTACGACATCAATTGCGTCAGCTTCCTCGGGTGCGTCTACTTCGTGTCCTTCCGCGGTTGGTGGTGAAGACGGTAAGGGACTGGCTGTGCGATCGTCGGTGAAATCATGGCCATGGATGTCATCTACCTCAACAACGTCGTCTACAACATCTATGAATGTGGTGGAGATGGATGATGGTGATGAAGTGGAGATGCGGCATCAGCAGTCGGTGACTTCAACTTTGGGTTCCTGAGGAGGTGTTTCACCAGTTGAGGGCAAAATGCCAGCGATTCGTTCGCAGTTCAACTTTAAAAAAAAGCCCTAAACCCTAAAGAAACCCTAAACCCTAAACCCTAAACCCCTAAACCCTACACCCTAAAGAATCCCTAAACCCGAAACCCTAAACCCTAAACCCGGACCTCAAACCCAGGTCCCGCGACCCTGACAGCTGCAACTTAGCGCTACAACTTTTGCACCCCACCTCCAACCCCATTACAGTAAACCCCATAAAGTTGGAAACCGGATTAAGGCCAACCCCATTACCCTAAGGGTCCATGTACCCAATGTACCTATCTAGGGAGTGCTTTAAGGCCAAAGTATATACTATTTGGGTACACGGACCCTTAGGGTTAGTTCCTAAACCCAGAAAGTTACAGCTGTACCTCTTAACACTCGTACAAGGCCCTCATGACACAACCCTCATCCTTTGAGGACCTGTAATTGAGCCCAGTAAATCCTTAAACCTTTATGAGGCCTCCTGTTCAACCATTACAAGACCACCCTAAATGGGGGGTTTCCGAAAATTAGGGGTACCTTATTTTGGGGTCCTTATAATAAGGATCCTACTATTTAGGATACTAGATTAGGGTCCCCTATTTTCGGAAACTCCCAAATCCTAAACCCCTATAAACCCAGGTCTTGGCAGGGGGCATTGGGACTCTATGCAGCCCTGGTGCGCTGCGTGGGGAAGGAGTCCGTGCAGTACTGGGGAAAGCTTGCACCTTGGTGTTTAGGGGTTTGCGGCAGGGACTTTGGTTTTGGGTTTACCCAAAGGGTCCAAAGTACCTCTATAGTAGAATGTAGAGTTTGGATACTCGGAATCATTATTATGGTTTGGGAATCCTCCTTCAAATTTGAACGCATCCGCTCAAAAGCGCCAGGGTTTTATGCTCGAAAGGGCAAGTGGGGTAGTACACAGCAGGTCGGCGCTCAAACTGCAACCCCGGCCGAACCCTGAATGGAAAAGAGTCCAGTGTGAGTACCCTGGACCGTTTGGGCTATTGTTTCGCACCCGAGGTCCTCGTAGTAGCCTAAACCCGAAACCGTAAGCATTGGTTCCGGACGTTAAACCGAAACTCAGGCCGTAAGTCAAGATCTGCACCAGCCTCGAAATGCAGAACATACAGTCATCCGAAATTGAACATTCCTTAAGCCATTACTTATAAGACGCCGAGGACGCAGAACTCGATGTCGTGAAGCTGGTCATCTTCCTGGCCCGGAGAAGGGTTGTCCCCTAATGAATAAAGAGTTCCAGGACCCCCCCAATGGCCCTTTAATGGAGCCCTTATGATCCTTAATAGTGGGTGTTTAGGGCATATTGGAGGGTAGTTGGGGGGTCTAAGTTGGTAGAAAGCTTCAGGGAGCTTGGTCGGGATGGCTCAAGCCTGGGCCGCCTAAGCCCTTGTCAATCCTGCAAATAAACAGGACTTGGCGCGAAAAGGACATTATCATATTATCACAGTTTCTTCAGGTTCCGAATCGGCCACGTGCCCTTGCTCGGCCAGACCGCAACCAAAGACCTGGCGTCCCAGCCGTCGTCCCCAACGAGAGCTTGACTGCTCAAGTAGATGCTGCACCCCTTTAACTGATCCCTGTAAGCCTCGGCCCTACCATCCCCACCGGCAGTAAGCCCCGCATCCTGCAGTTTGGTTCCTGTCAGCAGGCTTACTTGATGATGCACGCAGCGCTCATCCAGCTGGGTTTCCAGAAGCTCGCTCGGCAATGGTGGCTCTCTTTGTGCAACGGTCGATCAATCAATTCCAAGTACCTAATGATGCCACTACATTGGCCGTTGAATCCTTTGCGAATCATAAGCATGCTCAAACCTATCATCAGTCGATACGTAGGTTGGAAACGTGGGATAGGTTGAGGGTGTATGGCATTGAGCCTACACATTAAAGCTCCAAGATCTTCCAGGCTCAAAACCAACTGTTAAGGCATTTAAATTAATTGAGATTCAAGGTTCGTAGGGTTTAGGTTTATGGTGTGTAAATTTAGGGATTTTGGTTGTAGCCTTTAGGTAGTCATATGTCCTGCACTTCCCGGTGTTGTTCCATTTTGTTGGTCTAGGCATGCGTGCATACTGCTTTGCGCCACGATGGCTGCATGGCCGTCAGGAGAACATCATGGTACTTGAAGACCCGCTCTTCAGTTCCAGCTATGACAGTGTAGGCATGGCCCCAGATGAAGGAACCGTCTCGAGCGTAGTATGGACGGGTGCAAAACTCTGCTGCACAGTCTTTTTGGCTCTGTAAGCAGGGCCAGTAAGATTTGGGAGTTTCCGAAAATTGGGGGTACCTTATTATTTTGGGGTCCTTATAATAAGGATCCTACTATTTAAGGTACTATCTTAGGGTCCCCTATTTTCGGAAACTCCCATTTCCTGTTAGTTCAGGGCCAAAACATCCTCCAAACAGACCCCGCCCTGGAGAAATGATAAGTCTGAGTGTTTTGTACATTTTTATTCTCGGGTTTAGGGTATAGGGTTTAGGGTTTAGGGCATAGGGTTTAGGGTTTAGGGTATAAGCCCCAAACTCCCAAGTAAAGCAAAGCAGGAAGCTCTGAAGCCGCTGCACCTGAACCTCCAAGCCCTAAGCCTGCGAAGCCGCAGGCTCCACCCAGCTCCATAGACTCCATCTTCCTAGGGCGCCGAAAGTCTATCAGCCCACCCGCCCTGGACCCCTCCCACATCCCTCAATCTTTGTATTTGGTATAGCCTTTATTGAATATACGCATATTGCTACAAGTAGTACTAACCTATGAAAAGCCTCGTCAGGAAGCTGAAGCGTGCAGTTTACTGGGCCCTACCCGGACTCATCCTCGGCATGGGCGGTATCGCTGCGACTCGCTCCGATGCCCTCTTGGGGTTTAGGGTCTATCGGTTTAGGAGCTAGGGGGGTTTAGGGTTTTTCCAGACGTAGGGCTCATCGCGTTTAGGGGCAAGGCCTTGGATGGAATTGAGCATATTTCTGGACCTTTTGGGATCCGTGATCCGAGACTATACCCTATATAACCCCAACACCTTGATGTGCATTCTGTCCCTGTAAGGTCGGAAGAAAGGACATTCGCAAGCTTCATGAACCCAAGCATGGCACATTGCTGTGTGGTTTAATCATCCGAGATTCTCATATTTGTAGATTGCATCGTTCGATATCGGTCGGTTTGCCGTGGCATGTTCAAGACTCGTTGTTTGCAGCTGTGTGTGGTTGTGCTATCCTCAACCTGAAATATCAGGTTGCAGGAGCTTGGCTCCGTTCTGTGGTGACTGGATGGTATAAGGCTTTCCTACTTGAAGGAACATGGGACTCAATGGCTAAGGTTTTAGCGGCTGTCCTACCTGCAGGATCATTCGACCTAGTAAGCGGCACTTCAGCTTAAAGGAAGAATGCAGCTATAGCAAGAACATCTTATGAGTGCAGCCAAGATACCTAGTTTTGGCGGGCGATTGCCAGGCTGTTGGGTGGAGAACTGTCACCCAGCCTACAGATGCCTTCCTTGAACCCTCCAGCCTTTGCATAACGTGTTTGGTAGGTTATGAAAAGGCTCACAAACTTCTATGGAGACATAAGCCAAACTTCGACATCCTATACCCTAAACCCTAAACCCTAAAGACGGTGAGCAGAGGTTTGGGCCGCGACCTTGAGCCCGATCTCAGAAGCCTTGGAAGCCGCAGAGGAGATGCTGTTGGGTTTAAAGCTTGGGAAGTTTAAGCTGTTAGGGTGTTAGGGCTTAGGGTTCAGGATTTAGGGGTTTGAAGCTTCGGAAGTTTAGTTTAGGGTGCTTTTGATCAGGGCTGAGGCGTCGAGGGGTTTAGAGCTTTAGAGTTTTAGGGTTCAGGAGATTCGGGTCTATTGGGTGTTCTGGCTTTTTATATATAATTCCTGAAAGGGGTGTGGTTTTTGGGCCACCGGTAGCGGTTGGGTGTCAAGGATCTAAGGTTCAAAGTCTAGGGTTTAGGCACTTAGGGTCCACTGCAAAACAAGCTTTCTACAGTCGTTTATTGGTAGACTTCATGTGGTTCATAGGTACAGAGATCGCAAGCAAGTTTGAGGCTCCCGCTTTTGGGTTTGGAGCTTTAATTTGGTCTGGGGTTGCTTAAGTTATGGCCCAGGGCTTGTTGGTTTAGAGAGGCCCAAGACTTAAATCAAACCGTGAGAGCTGTATGCCGCATGTTTTTTGTTGAGAAAGGGAAGTTTCTACCTGCCAAAGCACCAGCGCCCAAGTCCTGACCATGCTGAAGCCCTTGTCCCATAACCTTTTCCTGAACCCCAAATCGAAAAAACCCTTAAAGCACACCCAAATGTGCGGCTTTTCTTCGCCTTGCCGATGAAGGCAGAACAGGGCCTTGAGAAGCATTTAGAGCCACTTCGGTCAGGGTGGACGGTTTAGGGGGCCTTCACGGAAACCGAAAACCTTGCAATTCCTGAAGTTCATAAACCCTAAACCCAAGAACTAAGGTAGTTCTCACCTCTTAAACTACATCATCATCGCTATCATCCAATCATCACCACTAAGTACGTCGTAAGTCTTGAGTTCTCGCATCCGCTCCCACTCCCGGAGCCTGAAGCCTAAATCCAAACGGCACCACCAGTACCCCCCCCCCTATCTCGGAAAGCCTACACTATACCATGATATACTGTACTTTACCAGAAAAAGTTTAAACCATACTATGCTATGCTATACCACATGTACACTGTTTCACCCTAGGCAGAAAGCCATACAGCGAAGTCCCAAACCCTCATGTCCAGAATAATATGCACTGTGAGCCCTGTCAGCCGGTATCTGATACCTTAGGGTTCAGGGTTCATTAGACATTAAGTTCTATAGCCTGCCACCTAAACTCTAAGCTACAAGCCCGAGTCACTAACCCAACACCCTAGAAACCGTGACACCCCCAAAACCTCCAAAAAACCTATTGCCGGCAAGCCTTCGGCTCGAGCTCATCAGTCCTCAACCCGGAACCCCTGCACGTGACAACAGGAGAAGGGGCCTGACCATATCGAAGGATCTAAGGTTCCCCACTGCTGGGCTCTTCTACACGTGTTGTTTATGGGTTCTTTCCGGGCGTATCGGGTTAATGTGTTTCTCAATATAGGTTCATATATAGTAGGTTTTGATACGGGCGTCATTCTTGAATGGTATATGGTTTGGTGATGGACTTAGGTTTAGGCTGATTAGTAATAGGACTTAGGTTTAGGCTGATTAGTAATAGGATTTGTATGGGGTTTGAACGGTCACAGGCGAAGGTGTTTGCAAGCTAAGGGGGCTTCGGCTGGTTTTGGTTGTAGCCTAAGCCTTCGAAATCGTGCGTTAAATCTGCGGGGGTTCTTGTAGGTGTCAGGTTTCGGAACTCTAGATGTGATTCCAGGTGGGATTCATGCTGTCGGGTCGGGGTGTTAGCCATTCGAGCCCGAACTCGGAAAAGGGAATCCATTTTCTGTGGCCCCCAAGACCCTTAACTGATCCAAGACTACGCTGAGGCAGAATCCCAAGACATAAGCTGCTGAGCCCCACAATCCCCGCGCTGAGACACGAATATAAGTCGTCTCCAACACATGCGCACGAAATCTCGAGGCCCCGAGCACAAAAGGTCCTTCGAACATACATGACCTCAACAGCTATCGCATTTTCCCTCGGCACTATACTCGCGTAGCCCGTCATCCATAAAGACTCGCAGGCTTGAATCCCTTTTGAGTGTCGAGGCTCTCGAATCAACAGGTCCTAAACCCTACCTCCTACAGTAGAAGCCAGAAAGTTGGAACATCATTATCCTCATGCCCTTAAGGTAAAGTATAAGGGATTCTAGCACTAATCCTCCTAAAGCCATGTTCCAACTGTCTGGGGTTCACTATAAATCGTGGACACCAGCGACATGGTGACACCCATGTCTCAAGATCCCTTGCCTCCAGCATAGCTAGCCGAAGGCTTTTGGCAAGTGGGATGAGGGCATGCATGCGAGGCTTCAACTTTTGGCTGGACAAACACAACGATGAGTACATAAACTCTTAAGGCCCCTAAACCCCACAAAATCCGTAATGCCGTAATCCTAAGCCTTTATCCTTAAAACCCTCAACTTTAAACCCTGAATCCTAGCCTAACAGCCCTAAGTCCTAAATTATCCCCGTTAAAGCCTTAAAGCCCTCGACCCTAAATGCTTCCTAACTTAAGAGAACTCTGCCAAAAGATCCTCCAGATAGGCCGTGGCCTTCATGGCGGCGGTGAACTCGAGCCTGGGCAGTTGGTCAACGCTGCTGCTGCCGCACGGGGGCAGTTACTCAGTAGTAGCGTAGGAAACCTTCAACTTTGTTGGGTTGCGGTAATCACTGAGTAACCTTTAGCTTTTTTGGGGCGGGGCACTGTAATCATTTAATAATAAGTAGTATTTAGCTTTTTTAGGGGTACTCTAATCCTTTAGCTCCTCTAGGATACTGGCCAAGTAAGCTTACATTTAGGTGTCGGGTTTTTAGGGTTTCGAGGGTCGACGGTCCAGGACACTTTAGGCTGTGACTCTCGTGGTTTGGAGTTTGGAGGTCTTTGGCCCTGGGGTTTAGGGTTTGTTGTGCATTCTTGGGGCTGTCAGGGCTTCCGCGGCCCAGGGTTTGCAGGGTTTCGGGCTTAGATTTATGTTCGGGTTGCCATGACAATTTTTTTCGGAGGGAGATGCTTACTGTCTCGGCCAAGGAACGTTTGCGACCTTAGCCGCTTCTCTCCCACGCAGAAGGCCGCCTTAAGCTGTGCTTACGGGATCTTGATGGAAGATTCCGCCGTTTAGGGTTCAGGGTTTATTGTGGGGGTACCAACAAACCCAAAGGGGTCCCTATATAGGTACTTTAAGGCCTAAGTATATACTATATGGATACATGGAGCCTTAGGGAAAATCAAGCCACACCTTGAAGCTTGAAAACTTGGGTTTGGTGCTGTTTGATCTGGGAATCGGTACTAGCGGCATGGGCACGTGCTTCTGCTGGCCTTGTAGCTTGGCCTTTGGACCCTAATTTTGTCGTCTGTGTTCTTTGAAGCTACAAGAAGCTAGCTTATGGCAGCTGCAGGTAAAGCTATTCATCCGAAGTCCTCGCACTGGAGCCTGAGCTAAACCCTAAACCCTAAACCCTAAAAACCAAAGACCCTAAACCCTAAACCCTAAAAGCCAAAGACCCTAAACCCCAAACGAGGGCCTGGGACGGCGCGGAACTCCAAGGCCGCTTCAAACTGTAATCCCCCTTAAACCCCTGAGGGTTTAGGGTTTAGGGTTTAGGGTCGGTTTAGGGTTTAGGGTTTAGGGTCGCTTTAGGGTTTAGGGTCGGTTTAGGGTTTAGGGTTTAGGGTCGCTTTAGGGTTTAGGGTTTAGGGTCGGTTTAGGGTTTAGGGTTTAGGGTCGGTTTAGGGTTTAGGGTTTAGGGTCGGTTTAGGGTTTAGGAACCCGCTATAGCGCTTTTCAACGTCTAATCCTTAGTAAGACCCTGCACAGTCTGTACCAACCTACAGAATCCAAATTCGTTCAGGATCCAACGCCAAACCTCAAAGCTTTTCGGCCCTCCGGCCCCTTCAACCCCAAATCCCAGAGCCCTATGAACCCTCAAGCCCCTAAAGACCCTGTGCACCCCCTGTACAGCCCCTACGAAACCCGAAACAGCACCATACAGTCTTTTACATCCGACCCTATAGAACCCTTTAGATCCCGCATAAAGGCCTTATACGACCCTGTAGAACCCTTTAAAACCCTCATAAAGGCCTTATAAGCCCTAAACCCCGAAACCTCATAAAGGCCTTATAGCTGCAGGATCAGGTCTGGGGACAAGCAGTGGGAGTGCCGGTGCCGTTCCTCGCGACCCTCTTTGTCGGAATGTGCCTTGCTCCAAGTTTACTGATAGTCTTCATCGTAGTTTCTTTTCTTGGTTCAACCGTTGTTCTAGTTGGGATCCTATAATCCCAAAAAAGGAACTACAATGGAGACTCCAGGTAAAGGCTTTCAAGGGTTTGGGTTTTGTGGCTTTACGTGCGACTAGGGTTGTAAGTTGTAAGTTCGAAGCTTAAAAGTTTGAGGGCCTAAGGGTTCCAATTGAAAGTTACAGGCAAATGTAGGTTTAGGGCTAAGGCTACATGCTATGTTTGGTTAGATAGGATGTCGGGCTAGCAGGGTTCGATTGTTTACGATTTTGTGCATCAAGTTTTGCGGCGTCCTGATGCTAGAGCGAGGTGTTCGGTCTTGACTTGATGATCGTTAAGCTTCAGGATGTCCCCACACGAACTTACAGTGGATCCAACAATTCACTACATCGTGGCGGTATCTGGGATGCCTTGTGTGGTGTGTAGAAGTTCTTGGCAGCTGACCCTTTAAGGCACCGTCCGGTATCAAACCAAGCCCTAAGGCCTTGTCCCAGGGGTCCGGGTGTAGAGCCGGTGTGTTGGGATGTAAAGGCGACGGCTCTCAGATTAAGAGTTGACCTCTAAACCCTAAATCCTACAAGCCCCAAGCCCTAAACTCCAAACCCTACTGAGCTTCTTGTGAAATCCTTTGTGGGCTCTTTGAAAAAACTTTAACCGACTATAGACCCTAAGCCTGTTGAGGTGGGTTGCCGGAGCCACGAAAGTAGCCTTCGGCAGCGCTGTATGGCAGCTTCCCTCCATCTTCAGCTCCTGGGCATCCAAAGCCCCAACTCTGCCTGTAGCCGAAAAAGGCAGCCTTTTTGTTAGGGTTCCCTCTTATGGTTTCTATGTATATACATATATATAATTCCTTGAGAGTGTAGGTTTGTTGGGCCACAGGTTGGGGTTCGCGTTGGGGTTTTTGTTTTGGTGTTTAGGCTTTAGGTTTTGGGCTGCGAGCTTTGCGTTTAGGGTTGGTGGTTTTAGGGCTTGGGGCATTAGGCGATGAGGAGATTTAGAAGGTCAGGTTGTAAGTACCTAGAGGCTCATACCCTACCCCTTTTGTTAGGATACCTAGTTTTATGGTTAGGATCTGTTATCTTAAAAAGTAGGCGCGTTGCTAAGTCGTGTGATGTTTTGGTATACAGGGCATGGTATGCGGGCAGTCAGAGGCTCTTCTGGGCTATACAAGCTGGAGAATTAAGAGCACGGGCTGTTGGGTATAGAGTGAACAGTTATCGGTATTGCATATAGACCTATCTGAGAGACCTGTAACTTGATTTACTAAGTTCCCCAACAGTGTAACTGCAACGCCGATGAGCTTAGCGCTGTGATTCTCATAGTACACGAGTGGCAAGTTTCGTGTGTACTCAGGTCACTGGCATCCAGTGCTCAGCGTGCTGGGCGCACTGGTGCTGTCCATCGGTACGCTGGTCACTCACCTTCCCATTTCCAAGGCCCTAAGTCATACACCCAATAGGCCATGTATTATATATATATATCTATATCTATATATGTATATGTGTATGTACATGTACATACGTCCTGCAAGAGAACCATTGAAGCCCCCTGGACTGCAATTCTGCCTGCAAGCCCAAATCCCAAATCCCAGAAACTGTAGAAGAAGTGTAGCAGGTCACGCCCATGATCCCAAGCCTTAATTGCAAGTTGATAGATGGAAGTTGTGTTTTCGTTGCGGCTGACAAGTGCTAGGGACTCAGTTTTTTTTTTTTTTGGCTTTTGGTGTTGTCGGGCCTAGGAGTCTAAGGCTTTGGGCTCATGTGGGAGTTTCCGAAAATAGGGAACCCTAATATAGTACCCTAAGTAGTAGGATCCTTATTATAAGGACCCCAGAATATGGTACCCTAATTTTCGGAAACTCCCATGGTTCAGATCCGAAGCCTGGCAAACAGTCAGATCCGGTTCGCATGCCGAGCTTCCCGACTGCACGTCCTGAATGGTTTGTAACAGAACAGCCCGAATGGCCCGTATATAGCCCTACCACAACATACACCAGTGATTACCCTGTTAGGCCCCTATACAATCCGAAAGCGGCTTTCCAAGGCTCTTCCGAAAGCTTTCAGCTCAAGCTGTAGTCCATACGCTCTGAAGTCCCAGTCCAAGGTTGTAAACATCTTGGCCAACATCCTGTCGCCCATCAACGACACGACCTCAGTCGCAGCGAGGTACTTTTGAGCAGCAACTGTACCAAATCCGAATTACACTAGTATCACAGCCCCATGGTAACATGGCGATGACAACAGCTGATGGCTAATCCGAGAGTATCTAAAGCTATATGGGAGTTTCCGAAAATAGGGGAACCCTAATATAGTACCCGAAATAGTAGGATCCTTATTAAAAGGACCCCAAGATAAGGTACCCCTAATTTTCGGAAACTCCTATATTTGTGTAGAATGTAAGGAAGTGGTGGCTGCAACGACAGGGCTTGCCCGCGTGGTGTTTTAGGGTTTCGGGTTTAGGGTTTAGGGTTGTTTTCATAGGCAGGAGGAGAAGGAGGGGCAGCAGCAGCAGCAGGAGTCGCGTCCCGCGCCTGGTGGCAGTGCTGTTTGCGTTTTGTTGTTGCGTTCAGGTCGTGGTAGTAGGCGTCGTAAGTGGTAGCAGTGGTAGTGGTGGTAGTGGTGGTAGTAGTACTAGTAGTAGTAGTACCTGGACCCCCAAAGTATGTAGAATAATAGCGTTTTGTAGGTTTTGGGCTATTATTTTACCTACTTTGGGGGGTCTAGGTAGCAGCAGTAGCAGTAGTAGCAGGAGCAGGCGGAGGTGCAGTAGCTGCGTAGCTGGTACCGGCCGTAGCAGCGAGTTGAATCCCTGGAGC
This sequence comes from Symbiodinium sp. clade A Y106, assembly GCA_003297005.1. NCBI lineage: Eukaryota > Dinophyceae > Suessiales > Symbiodiniaceae > Symbiodinium > Symbiodinium sp. clade A. The sequence goes on along the minus strand of BGNK01000129.1, from coordinate 57,375 downwards.
CCCAAGTTCGTCGACGTCCTGAGCCCTTAACCCCCCGAAAGTAAGCCCTCAGATACCGTAGATGCTTCCTATAGTCTCCATTGTAGTTCCTTGTTGGGGTTACCTTATAGGATCCTTATTATATATTTGGTTAAACCAAAAAATGGAACTACAATGGAGATAGGTTGATCTCGCCCATGCCAAAGAATCCACGAGCCCTAAAGCTCTCTATACCATGAAAATTGAACCACGCTTGATCCCAAACATCACAATGCAGATCCCCAGCAACGCAAGAAAACCCACTGCCACCTGAGAAACAAGCCCTCGACCCTGAACCACAGGGTATCATGAACTACCTAAGGAACGCAAGGAAAGACGACTCAAGACAAAAAAGCAACGAACCATGCCCTGCTCACCAAACTCTACAAACCGATAACATGAGGTCTGCATAGTACTCGTCACAGGTTTCTTTAAATCAAACCCCTCATCCGCTCTACAAGATGGAGCCTTATTCAATTGTCTTCAGAGAGTTCACAATATACTTTAGAAGCATATATCGTAAAGCCTATAGAGGAGCCCATACAGGAACCCTAAACCCTCATCTCTATATCCCTAGACTGCCCTAGACGAACCTGCTACACGCCCGAAGCATCTTAAGAGGCGGCAGCACCCTAAGTCCAATTCGAACAACACCCAAACAAGCCCAGGACATCATGAACGTGGCACCGAAGCGCTTCACCTACCGCGGCTGCGGCTTCTTCGCCCCCAAGCAGCAGGATGCTACGCTTTCTTGTTTCGAGGGGTGGGCTTTGTTGCCGTTTGTCGTTGATTTGGCGATGTTAGGATTGGGATTCCTCGGCGTCTTCTATGAGTTTCAAAGGGTGCTGTGGAGGAATGGGTAGTCTCAGGTGTTTGGGGGTTTCTGTTTGCGCAGCGTCCGGGCTCGTATCACAGGTCTCGGTCTCCCGTGAATGCCCCCAGGTCTAAAGCCCACGTGGACATGCACTCAACAGGCGATAGCTCATGAGCACAACTGCATGCTAGGGGAGGAGCTAGGGTTAAGAACCAAGGGGCTTGATGACTTGATGTTTAGTCTCACTGATACAGGTCAGGCATTCAAAGTCAAGAGTTCTTTGTTCAGGCACCTGCTGTAGTTGAGGGCAGAGGCATAGGAGTAATGGGGATTTAAGCTTTTCCGGCTTAGACCTCAGGCTTGTGATCCTCTTCAGATTGCGATTCAGCCGCCTAGTGCCATATAGATTCCCTAAGGAGCTTCCATGAGCTTCCTTTACGAGTGCAACCGATGAAAAGAAAACAAGAGCCAGTGTAGAACAAGCTCTATTAAAGATTAAAAAGCCCTGTGGCAACTTTACGGTCGCACAACCGGAAACCGGAAACCCCAAACCCGAAACCTTCATCCTGAGAATCAGAGATCCGGAGTCAGAAGCCTGGTCTTCCACGGCGTTGTGCAGAGGTCCTCCTCCTCTCTTTCGCCGTTTGCCCCTGGTGGACCTTCTCTGGCAAGGCGGACCCCGTTCGGAGGGCATGTATATTACGGTTTCGGACTTACAGCCTGCGGGCTGACTGCTAGAGTTGGCGTGCGGTCGGGGTTTTGTAGACAAAGCCCAAGAGGCTCGGCAATGGCTAGGTCATGCTCCGGAGTTAGGATTTAGGGACTGGGGTTTGTCACATGATGTCTGTAGTTCTGCGGCATCAGTCATTCCCTTCGAACCCTGAACACCCCTCCCAAATCCCCGCGTGCGCCCCTGTGTCTAAACTCAATCAGGGTTGGGTGCTGCCCCCATACAGTAACAACCTATAAGAAGGATACTACTCAGGGCCTTATACAATCCCTATCCTTCCAAGGACCTCATAGTTACGGCCTTAGACCCCTTAAGGACCCAATAATAAGGTCCTTGGAGGCATAGGGAATGTTGCTGAGTGGGGTCAATATCCTAAGTAAAGGCACGATCCCCACACCCTGAGGCCCGGACTGTCTCAAATCCCGAAAGCTCTACCTTAAGCTATCACAGCCTTTTTGCTGCAGGTTCTTATTATGATCCCTCCGACAGGACTTTTATAAGGGCCCAGGTGCTTACGTAATATGATCCCTAGTCTGGGACTTAGAGGGACCCTACAAAACATCCTTTGGTAGTTTCAGGGCCGGCGAAGTCCAGAATAGTGGGATCCTTCAATCCTAGGATCTTTATGACCTCTATACAGGACGTTTTGGGGACATAGCTCCATAATGGTAGTACATATGGACCCTGCTGGAACTTTTAGGAAGGAGCTGCAACTATCCCTAAGCCCTGAACCCTAAACCGCTATGATCCCCAAACGTTGGACTAGGCGGGAACAGTCTGCGAGTTGACTTTTTAGAAGTCCTCAAACACAAGGGGCCCTAATTTCTAGACCCTCTATTTGCCCTCTACTGGAGCCTATGTAAATACCCATGATTTGGGACCATATACCCCTATTTTAGAGTGCAAGGAGGGTCCTGGTTTGTCACTCATATTGTGCATAGACCCTCCGGCAGTTTGTCAGAGGTCTCCTTTGTGCTCAGCTTTCTCTCCGGCTACGCCATGGTCACGGGCGCCATCGCTGGCCGCTGGGATCTGGACCGAGTCCTACTTCAAGAGTTTTAGGGTGTAGGGTTGGTGGTTTAGCATTCAGGGGTGCTACTTCAAGGTTCATGGGGCTTGTTGCAATTTGGGAGTCAAAGAAGGTAAGCATCGTCATGAAATATGTCATGAATGATCAAAGCCCTGGCCAAGGTACTTATAGCTTGCGTGCGAATTCCCCTGGGCCTCTCAGTCGGTTTCTTGAGGTTGTGCTGTTTGGGGTTGGGGCCTGCTAACAGCGACCTCGAGGTTTAATGGCTCTACTGTGTATGCTGCTAAGAAAGATGCAGCTGTAGAAACTTCTCCTGTTCCCGAAGACTGGAAATAGCAGTCAGGATTTAGGGTGTAGTCACTGAAAAGTACAGCTGCTATCTCTTTGATCCCAAAGTAGGTGTGCTGTATACTTGGAGCTTGGGGTCTTAGGCATCCTAGGGGTCACTTTATCCCGAGCCCTGAATAGCCCCATTCCCTAAAATGTTGAAGCCTAGGGCCTAAACCTTAAAACCACACCCTAGACACCCTAAACACCCTAAACCCTGCACCCAAAACACCCTAAACCTACACCCTAAACACCCGAAACCCTATATACCCTGAACCCTAAAACCCTTACAGGGACCCTTAACCCTAACACCCTTAAAGGGGCCCTTAACCCTAAAACCGTAGAGCCCGAGGCCTGAACCCGTTCAGGTATCTTCCTCTGCGACTACTGGATCCTCAGGGGCCGGATCTTGGACCTGGAGGATGGCTGGTGCTGTTGCTTGTGGTTTAGGGTTGAGGGTTTAGGGGTTTAGGGGTTTAGGGGTTTAAGGTTTAGGGTTTAGGGGTTTAGGGTTTTGGGGGCTTATGGGGTTTAGGGGTTAGGGTTTAGGGGTGTAGGGGTGTAGGGCTCTGGGTGTAAAAGCTATTCCTTCGGGGCTTCGAACAGCTTACAGTAGGCTCTGTATGTAGCTTTTAGGCCTGGGGCTCCAGATGCAAATTGCCCAAAGTAAGCCCTGTTTGTAGCTTTTAGACTTCAATCTAGGTACTATCTGTATACTCGGAGCCCAAGCGTTCGGTATCGAGTGAAAGCTGTGCATGGGGCCAGAACAGCTGCATTTGGTTGGATTGGCTTTGCTTGATTTGCTTACTGGTGTTGTATTTATCTAACCTGTTTGTCGTCATTTCATTTCTTCCGGCCGTTGCAGTTGCAGTTGTTGTTGCGAGCTTTGCGCCTTCATGCAACGAGCCCATCAATACTTTGAGACGACACCTACCTACCTCAATTGAGGTTCCTGTATCAAGGGTTGTCGCTATGATTTTGGGAAAATCATACTCCTTAATCAGGTAATGATTTTGCAGTCTGTGGTTACTCCGACGTTCAAGATTTGTTCGCATCCGAGCTGCGGAGCCAAGCCGCGCGTCGACTTCGGAGACATAAACATGCAACTCCTCAGCTGCGGAAAGGTCGTATCTATACAGGGGTATCGTCAGGGGATTAGCGGTTCTTGCATTGGGCAATGTGTGTGCCGAAAAGTTATCATTCGCATATCCCCGAAATTGAGCAGAACCTGTAGTCTGCAACCTGATAGCAGCAAAGCTGCTTGTACCTTGAGCTTCCGACCCTCGTCGTAGTCGCGCTTCACACGGGCATGATTCACCCATCCTGCCATGCATATGTGGGTGGTTGTCAAAAATTAAGGTAATAATTAGGGTCCCTTTTGGGGTCCCTAATACAATACAGCACCTATTATTTAGGGTACCCAAAAAAGGGACCATAATTTTGACAACTACCCATGTATCTTCATGCAGGCATACTCACAGTCAGCCTACACTCACACATGCATTTACACTGTACACATATGTCACATACCTGCATACTTACATTTACATACATACACATATCATCTACACAATCTACATAAGGTACACAGTACACAACATACACAAAGTATACATATGCATACATATAATATACACATACACGTACATATACATATACGTTTACATATACATATACACATACATTTACATCTACCTATACCTGTACGTATACATGTTATACACACACATGTATGTATGTGTATGTATATATATATACATACAGAGAGAGTGCGTGAGATACATATATATATATATACATATGTATATATATATATATACACATGCATGTTTGCATACATACATACATACATACATAAACACATATATACTCAAACATATATACACACACATACATACATACATAGGTACATAGATACATACATACATACATATATACATACTCACAAACACACACACACATGTATATTATATCGTATATATTTGCATACAAACAGCCAGCCAGGCAGGGAGGCAGGCAGACAGGAAGCCAGGCATACATGTGCTCATGAGTGCATACGTACACGCAGCCATGCAAGCAGGCATGCCACCACTGTTTTTGAGGATCACGTCCGGGAAGCTTTGGCACAGAAGCACGGCCAGGGTTCGTGGGGTGGGAACCCCGCTTGTGATCGCTTCAGCCATGGGAGCCAACAGCAGCTGCTGCCATGATGAGCAGAGACTTCCTGGAGAGATGATATGTGCACAGAGCACCAAGATGGGAGTTTCGACACAGATCACTCTCACTGGAAGTCCAGAGAATCCGTCAGATATTCGCGAATCTGCGACAGAGCAGTTGGCGATGAGCGATAAATCCGATGATTGTAAAGATGGACCATCAGGGCTTCAAGCAGTTCATACAGAGAGCTCGGGGCCAGACGAGGACCATGTGGGATGGATCAGGATGAAATCCTTGTCTCAGCTGGAGGTCGACCAGGACATTTTCCGGAGCATTCCAATGAGGCAAACCCTGCGGGGAGGGGGCCGTCTTTGGCGAAAATCTCCCTTAGACCTTCCCGAGGAAGCTNAATCCTTGTCTCAGCTGGAGGTCGACCAGGACATTTTCCGGAGCATTCCAATGAGGCAAACCCTGCGGGGAGGGGGCCGTCTTTGGCGAAAATCTCCCTTAGACCTTCCCGAGGAAGCTCGCAAGGCCTTGTGGGAGCAATCCCGTCCTGCGGCCTCGCTGGATGTGTTCCTCTCGCACACTTGGAGGACGTCAGGTCGGTGGAAGGTTGTTGCCCTCTTGTTGCAGTCCGGCTGGANTCGCAAGGCCTTGTGGGAGCAATCCCGTCCTGCGGCCTCGCTGGATGTGTTCCTCTCGCACACTTGGAGGACGTCAGGTCGGTGGAAGGTTGTTGCCCTCTTGTTGCAGTCCGGCTGGATTTTTTTGCTTCTGTCCTGGATGGGCTTTCTGGTCATCATTGTTGCTTTGTACAAGGCACAAGTGTTGCCGCGCCCATTTACATCGTCGTCCAACATCAGCGTTCTGGGTGTCCAGGTAGGAGTTTTCGAGAATTAGGGGTACTATATTTGGGCCAATTTGGGGGCCTTATAATAAGGATCCTACTTTTAGGGTACTATATTAGGGTCCCCCATTTCGGAAACTCCCAGGTCACTTGTCATGTTGGCCCTTTCCTCATGGCGGCCTACCTCCCAGTCATGTTTCTCGGGGCCCTGTGTGCTGCCTACTCACCACAAGGTTGCAGCACTCAGTGCTTTTTGGACGTGGTTTGCATCCACCAGGTGGGTGGTCGTCAATATTAGGGTCCCTTTTCGGGTCCTTATGATAATTCGGCACCTAATATTTAGCGTACCCAAAAGGGGACCATAATTTTGACAAGCACCCAGGTGGACCAAAAGCTCATGCTGCGAGGAATCTACAGCCTGGGAGGCTTCCTGGCCCGCTCGAAGGAGCTGCGAGTTTTGTGGTCGCCACCTTACTTCTCCAGGAATCGGGGACCCAAAAGGGACATGAGAATAAGCACTTGACAGGGCCATCCCTGCCTTATTGGGCTTCACTACAAGGGGTTTATATAGGATATCCCAAGCCTGAGTTGTGCTTATGTGCGTGTTTGGTGTCCTGAGGAAATGGTGTGTCTTCGAGATGGCAGCGTACAGGGCGGCGAACCCTACTGGGCGAATCCGACTGGTGCCGCTCTTCCTGGAGGTGACGATCCTTGCACTTTGGACGAGCGTCTACTTCACCACCTGGCTGATGTACGTGGCTGCGGCCGTCCAGTCTCCCCTAAATGCCATGTTTCCGTTTCCGATCGCACCCATCGCGCTGCTGCCGATGCTGGTAGCTGCTCATACCCTACGCCGGTTCATAGCAGAGAAGCAGACGTTGGTGGAGGGGCTTGCAAACTTCGATGTGGNGTTTCCGTTTCCGATCGCACCCATCGCGCTGCTGCCGATGCTGGTAGCTGCTCATACCCTACGCCGGTTCATAGCAGAGAAGCAGACGTTGGTGGAGGGGCTTGCAAACTTCGATGTGGACAAATCCGAATGCCGGCTGGACTTCGACAGCCAATTCGTCAACACAGCGATTGAGGCATGGTACGGCAGCAGGGATGCTTTTAACCAGTACGTCCGGGGAGCCTTGCGCAAAGAGTTCGTGGCGCAGGCCACCCATGTGCCCGTTGCCTACTTCCTGCTGTTCAGCACCATCCCCATGCTGCCCGGCTTAGAGATCACTGTGGGAATGTGGCTTGACGGCCTTCCGCATGATTTCATTTGGGCTCGAGTCATGGCTTGGGTGATCGGCTTCGGCGTGGGCTCGCAGCTTCTGTCTCTCAAGCTGCTTTTCCACCTTTGCGATCGCTTTGCATCTCCCAGAATGGGTTCGTGCGCGTGCGACTATGTTCAGACGGTTTTGATCTTCATGGCCTACATGATTTGCGANCTTCTGTCTCTCAAGCTGCTTTTCCACCTTTGCGATCGCTTTGCATCTCCCAGAATGGGTTCGTGCGCGTGCGACTATGTTCAGACGGTTTTGATCTTCATGGCCTACATGATTTGCGATCTCGCCAGCCACACACTCAGCAATCGAGCTCTTCAGCATAGCCTCTTAGTAGCAGACTGGGCACACTTTACATTTGTTGGATAATTTTTTTTTCCCCTGTAGAACTGAAGTTTACACCTTTCGTGGCTTATGAACTCAGCAACTAAATACTGCGGAGCGATGCTCTGCATGGCAGGCTTTTGCCACCGCAGGTCCCTGGTCCAGAAGCTGAGCTAGCCGAGGGCCGCGCCTTTCTCTGAGTGCCTTGTATAGAGTTTCAAGCTGCTGCAGACTCACTGCTGCTCAAACGCCCCTTTGGGGAGGTGCAGCGAGAGTCAGTAGCTGGAAGCAGGTGTGCCAGCAATAGCAAGTTAAACTTGTTTGCATGGCTGATGTGCTGATGGCTTCAGCTGGAGGGCATCCATCACGGCAACCCTAAGCCCTACTTACTCATAAACCCTTTAACCTGCTTAAACCCCAAAGCCGCAAGCCGCTGAACCCTAAAGTTTGCTCTAAAACCAAAACACCAGCTCATGCTGTGAAGCTTGCTCTCCCTCAGGAGTTGTTCTGCAGCCGAAATTGGACACTTCCAAGAGAAGTTTGCAGTTCCAACTTCGCACACGCCATACATACATTTTTAAAATAGCTTTGAGCAAGCCCTGCTCAAAGCTATGCATGGCGTAAAGGGCATTAGTGGTGACAGATATCCTTTGCCATCCATGGCTATGAGACTGCCCACGGGCAGCTCTTGAGCCTGAATGCCCGCCTGCTCGGGTAAATAGTTCTTCGCGAATCCCGGACGACGTTGCTGGATGTGTGACGGACCAAAATCTGCAAGACTGGAGCTAGGCCAGGCCAGCCAGAGCTAGCTATGATCCGAATGCCGCATAGCGGCTTGAACCCGAAATCCTCAAACCGACCTCAGCCCTATAAACGAACACACGACTCCGAAAAAAGGATCTAAAACCAAGAGCTCAATATTCAAGATCTCAACCCTATCGCTCCCCAAGCTGTCCGAAGCATTGTGAAGGAGCTCTATTCCTCTAGGGGCATAAAGTGGCGTCCTTTGCTTGCCGTGGCGTTTGGCGTTGCACCCTGCTTTCCAGGACCCGTGGCATTTCCCTACCTCTCCAAATAGCTTCCCACAGGCCCAAGCTCCAAAACTCTAAACCCAAAAGCTCTAGACCTGAAAATGCTAAGGGATCCAAAAACCTACTTTTTCGGATGAGCCTATAATCAAGGGGTCAGAACCTACTACATTGAAGGATTCGGGATTACACGTGGGCTCTACATGACTGGATATGGGGCTGCAAGAGCGAATAGTGTAAGACATGTCACCCTGCCCTTTGTACTCACTTTTGCAGTGATTGCACCAACCGAAGCCCTCTTTGGCCGTGAAGAGAAAAGGTTTGCATGGTAGCGGAGCCTTCCACCGAATCCCATTCAATTTTGTCTGGGTGACCGTGTGGTTGGCTCCAGGGCCAGGACCCAAAGCCGTAAGGGATTAGGTCGTTTTTCAGAGCCATAGTTTTTCTGGTTGGCGGCTGCAATTCGATTTGCCCGCCATACCCTTTGGGTGGCTGCAGTTCGATCTGCCCACCGAACAGCTTTTGTGGTGTTGGTGTAAGACCCCAGTGCGGGGCGTCCCCGGAGAGTCCCCTGGAGAGGGCAAATTTTTACTGTGGCCTGAGGAGAGCAGTGGAGCGCATGGGCACAAGGAGTGGTGGTTCTTTCAGCTGGCAGGCTTTTTATCTTGCTGGGCTTTTGGAACAGAGAAGTATCTTTATTTGGGCCATTGGCACAGTGGCGCCATGGACAGCCCAACGAGCTATGCGGCTCAGGCCGCACATGCAGCCAGCCAGGTTCGGGGCAGGTGTCTCCAGATGCCTTGCCCCAGGAAGTGCAGAGGCAGGTCGACCAGATCGTGCGGCAGAGGTTGGAGCAAGCTTTTGGGTCTGTGTTTGGAAAGGTGATGCAGGCGACGGAGAGAGCTGCAAATGCAGCTGAGGCCCAGGCTGCCGTGGTGAGGCAGGACGGGCTTACAAAGATGATGAAGATCGATGCTTGGAAGCCCTCCACCCGGGAAGAAGAGTTGAAGACCTGGAGGGAGTGGCAGTTTCAGTTTCTCACTTGGCTGTCTGCTCACGACGCCAAGTTTGCAGAGGACCTGGCGGCGATCGACCCCGAGATTCCCGAGGACCACGCCCTTATGAACGAGACTAAGGTACAGAGGTCTCAGAAGTTGTACTGGATTTTGGTGTCCCTTCTTCGGGGAAGGCCTCTTTTGCTGGTCAAAGGTTTGGAGAAGGACCGGGCCGGCTTCGAGGCGATCAGGGTGCTGAGGCGCGAGATGGAACCGAAGGAGAGATCGAGGGCGCTGGCCATCATGAGGTAGCTGGCTTCTTGGACTTTCCGAGAAGGCGGCCTACATGAGCAGCTCATTCAGTTCGAGGAGGCAGTCTCTAGCTATGAGGTGGCCAGCTCCAAGGTGTACCCCGAGGACTTGGTCATCGCTACGATCGTGGGTGGGCTCCGGGAGCCCTTGAAGAGCCAGATCCAGTTGCGCCTCACCGGCAAGACCACCTACGCCGAGATCCGGGAGTGGATTCTGCAGTACGAGGCGGTGAACGCCCCGTGGAGCAGCACCCTGAGCGTGAGGTCTGGCACAAAGGACCAAGGAGGAGGCCCACAGCCCATGGAAGTCGACAGGGTGTGGACAAAGGGCAAGGAAGGCAAGGGCAAGAAGGGCGAGAAGGGCGACACAAAGGGCAAGAAAGGAAAAGGCAAGACCAAGGACGGCAAAGGGAAGTTCGGCCAGAGTCAGTGGAACCAGCAGGGCAGCCAGTGGAAGCAGCAGCCCAACAGCCAGTGGAGCCAGCAGGGCGGCCAGTGGAAGCAGCAGACCGGCAACCAGTGGAACCAGCAGGGCAACCAGTGGAAACAGACAGGTGGAGCTGGAAAAGGGAAAGGAAAGTGCCACACTTGTGGGCAGAGCGGACACTGGAAGTGGGAGTGCCCTTTTAAGGGCAAAGGCAAGGGCATCAACCAGGTTGATACTTCATCCTCGTCGGCTTCTACGGCACCCTCGTCTTCTTCAGGAGCTTCCACGGCACCCTCTTCGGCAACTGCGTTCAACAAGGCCAACGGCTATGTGAACCGGGTTGAGGTCTCGCTGGGCACTCCGCCCGGCTGTGAGGTCACACAGCTTTTTGATATTAGTGAGCTAGATGATCCGGATGATGGCGGCCCCTTTTCGCTCGAGCCCGCGGAGGTGATGGCCATCCAAGCTGTGCCCCAGGTGCTGAGTGAGGGCAGTGGAGATGGAGATGCAGCGCAAAGCCCGGAGCCGAGCACCTTCCTGCCTGATGGCGCTAGCTGGAAGGGCGATTGGCTGAAGCAGCCCGAGCCCCAGGCTTTCCGCCTGGACGCGACCGATGGAGACGGCCGGTGGACCCTACCCGAGTATGAGCCCAATCTGCGCATAGAGCCGGTTGTCGCGGTCAGGGCGGTGACAGCCAACAGCACGGAGGAGGTCGAGGTTGTTGTTGACTCGGGCGCTGATATTTCTGTTGCGCCCCGGGCCTTTGCAGCCTGTGGTTCCCCAGGTGACCCCTCAGCAGTGACTATGCGCGATGCGCAGAATACCAGAGCTAACCACCCGCATCCTGGACATAGCTGTTCAGGGGCTGGACGGCGAGGCGGCAACGATCAGGGAGAAGTTCGCGATTGCGGACGTCGGCTCAGTGATCCTCAGCTTGGGCCGGCTTATGCGGTGCGGCTGGGAGCTCGCGCAGGAAAGCAACCAGCCTATGATCAAGAAGGACGGCTGCCGCCTGCCGATCAGGTTGCGGAGGAACACCTTGACCCTCATTGGCATGGTTTCGCTCATTGCTTCGGGGTGCGCTGGCCCCCCTGGGCCGGACCGCGTGCAAGTGAACACGCTGACCTTTGATGACGTTGGCGCCTTGGCCCCGGAAGCAGAGGATGTAGCCTCAATTCCAGGATGGCACATTCTTGGAAGTGGCCTGCCTTTCTTGGTGGTCCATAGGACCGAGGACCTGCACATGGAACAGAACCTTGGGTCGCCAGCGGATTGGCCTTGGGCAGCGGTGTTTGTCCGGATTGATCCGGCCACACGCCTGCCAAAGCCGGGGGATGCCTGGACACAGGTGGTCGCGATGAAGACAGAGGACCTCAGCCAAGCCCCGGGGAAGCTCACCGAGCTCAATGATGAGCTGACCGGGCCCCGCGATGTGTGCATCCTGCTGCACGTGGAGGAGCTCCCTAAGGACCTTCTTAGCAGGCCGCGGGACTACTTCCAAGCGCCGGAAGATGACTGTATTGCGGTGCCCGCGGGCGAGATCGAAGGCGGGGCTGGCGCAATGCCAGACGAGGTGGTGGCCGAGGAGCGCAACATGGATGTGGAAGAAGCTGATGGTGAACAGCTGGATGGCGTCACCTTGGCTTTTGAAACTCCTCTTCGTGACCTTCGTGCTCTCTGTGTTCGACAAGGGCTCTCCAGCAGCGGAAGCAAGGCTAAGGTGCTTAGGCGACTCAAGCAACACTACGAGGTGCTTGAAAGGCAAATGGCTGGGCAGCTGGCACACAAGCTCTACATGGAGGAGGACCGTAGTCCAGACTTGCCGCGTGCACCCCGGCTGCCAAGTGCTCGGCAGCAAGAGCTTCACAGTGTGACGCACCAGCCTTTTGCAAACTGGTGTGAGGCATGTGTGCTTGGAAGGGGCAAGGCATCTCCCCACGCAGCAAATGAGAAAAGGGAGCCGGGAGAGGACCTCGGAAAGGAAAGCAGCGTGCCGTTGTTCCAGATTGACTATAGCTTCACGTTCACCCGGCGCAGGGAGGAGGAGGAGGCTGGTGATGCAGAAGGGAGCGAAGAAGAGGTTGATCCGGCTGATTACCAGGATCAGTTTGGCCTCACCTTGGTCGGGGCGGAAGCAACCACGGGCTGGGCAATTGCGGTGCCAGTCCTCCAGAAGGGAGCTGGCGCCCTTCGAAGAGTGGTGGAGCAGCTGGTGAGATGCACGTTGCAGGTCGCACCCACAGGAGCAATCATCCTCCAAGGGGACCCAGAAGCAAGCATCAAGCAGATTGTGAATGCAGTGGCCGCGTGCCGCTCGAAACTTGGCCTGGAGACTCAGACCAGGTTTGTTCCACGTGGGTCCCACCAAAGCAACGGGCTTGTGGAGAAGATGGTGCAGACTGTGCGGAACAACGGAAAGACTCTCAGGGCCTACCTCGAGGACAGGTGCCGGTGCAAGATCGAGGGCCACCGCCACGTGTTTGCCTGGACCTTGAGACATGCAGCGTTTCTCCTGAACCGCTTTGGCCGGCCTGTGCGTGGCATACCCCCTTTCGAGGTTATCTTCGCAAGGCGCTTCAAGGGGGTGATCCTACCCTTCGGTGAGCAGTGCCTTTTCCACTCCTCCGATGCAGCTGTTATTGCTGCAAAGGGGCTGCCTTGGGACTACCAAGGAACGAAGAGACGGAAGAGGCCATTGTACACATCGGCCCGTGTTCCTTTGCTGCCTGACTCTGCAACTTTGGAAGAGGTGGCCCGCAAGGCTGCATCGGAGGTGATTGCCAGCTCGACACCCAAGCCCCCTGGGCCGGACGAGGCTGGATCAGATAGCCCAACAACAAGCAGCAGCAGCACCAGCAGCAGCCAATCCCCAGGAAGTTCCCGGGACCGTCAGGAGCAACAGGAGCAGCAGCAGGCAACAGCAGAACGCGCAGCACCAATGGCAGCCGAGGCGGGGACAGTACCAAACCCCACCTGGATGTTTCTACTGGTCGTGGCTCTGTGGCAAGGCCAGCCGAGCCAAAGCCGGGACCGGAAGGAAAGCGCGCAAGACTTCTTCTGGATAGGCCCTCTTCGCCTTCTACACCTGCAGCTGTGGCATCTAGCGGAGGGGCTCCAGTCCTCTACCCTCCTGGATACGCTGGTATCCGAGAGGTGACCGGTGACATCGAACCTGAGGAGCTCAGCGAGTTCCCTTGCTGGTGTGGTGAAGTGGAAGAGTATGGCCTTGAGCTCGAGGAGGAAGGCTCTGATGATGAAGGACCAGGTTGGGACCCGGATGCAGAAAAGCCGCCGGAGCTTGAAGGAGAAGATCTTGCAATGGTCGACAGGCAGGCAGACCTCAAGGAGGTCACGCGGCTCATCGAGATGGGCGTCTTGAGAAAGCCTGCTGAAGGGGAGGAGGTGGAAAAGCACACCCACCTGACCACTAAGGTGGTCCGTGACTGGAGGCGACGACCCGGGTGGACCCGCAGATCCAGGTTGGTCGCCCGGGAGTTCAAGACAAGCTCCCCTTGGACCCAAGAGATGTTCGCCCCGGCGTCAAATCTGGGGACGGTGCATAGCTTCTTGGTCTGGGCTTTGTCGGCCGGGCTTGAGGTCGTGAGCCTGGACATCAAAGATGCTTACCTGCAGGTTCCCCAGCCGTCTCCTGCAGTCATCACTGTCGATGCGAAGGTCTTTGGAAACGACCAGGAGGGCCAGGTGACCTACGTCTTAGAACGGCTTCTACCCGGCCAGCGTGTTGGGGCAAGTGCTTGGTACAACTTCGCCAAGCAGATGCTGGAGGAGTCGGGAATGGAAAATTTCCCAAAGGAGCCAACGCTGTTCAGGAGCGGGAGCACCTCCGAGAAGTCGGGAATGATCCTGCATGCCGACGACGGGCTCCTGGCTTCGTCAAAGAAGGAACGTGAGCGGCTCCTAGGGAAAATCGGAAACAAGGTCACTTTGCAAATGAGCCGGCCTCTGGTGGAGATTGGGGACGAGATCGAGTTCCTCAAGAGGCGCTACATCCTTACTGAGGAGGGCCTGGTGGTCTTCCCGAGCGAGCGCTACACCGAGGCCCTCTTTGCAGGCGTCGGGAAGGATGCCAAGGAGCGGGACACCCCAGCAGACGCAAGCTTCCTAGAGCCCGACAGCAGCAAGGAACTCAATGCGAACGATGCTCGGCTTTATCGCGAAGCGGTGGGCCGGCTGTTGTACTTGAGCCACTCGCGCGGGGACATCCAGTTTGCCACGTGCATCCTCAGCAGCAAGATGTCCAAGCCAACGGCAATGGCATGGAAATGGATGCAGCGCGTTGTGGGCTACTTGAAGCGAGTTCCTTCAGTTGGGGTTGTGCTGCGCCCGGCCAGACCGGAGGCCTGCTTTGGCTACGAGGGCAAGTCCAGCAGCCTGGGCCCCAACAGCACGGTTGTGGTTGAGTCCATAACAGATGCTGATTGGGCGGGGTGCAAGAGGACCAGGCGGTCGAGAACCTCTATCCAGGTCTATGTGGCCGGGAGCATGGTGGCAAGCTATGTGAGGTCTCAAAGGTCGATTGCCTTGAGCAGCGGGGAGTCTGAGTTCATCGCTCTCGTGGGCGGTTCGTCGGAGGCCCTCTACATTGCTGACTGTTTGCGCTTCCTTGTTGAAAGAGACAAGTACACCGTGGAAGTCCGTGCGAGATCGGACTCAGCAGCCTGCCGAGGGATCACACAACGTGTGGGGTGTGGACGGATCAGGCACCTCGACACGTCACTCCTTTGGGTCCAGTCGGCAGTGAAGGCAAAGAAGCTCAGCATTGGGATTGTTCCAGGGCACTCCAACCCAACAGACATTGGAACCAAGCCTTTAGCAGGCCCCCGGCTACGTGAGATGATGTATCTCATGGGCATGAAGACCCCTGACCTCGAGGCCTTTGGAGCAGGTGACTACAATGACGCCTGTGCCAAGCGTGGCATCGCCAAAGTCTTCAAGGAGCTGAAAGCCAGCACTGGTGGAGGAAGTGGCAACGTGAATCAGGTGAAAAGAATGCTTCCTCTGATGATCCTAATGTGCCAGGCGATGCAAGTTGAGGGCTTGAGCCTAGCAGGGCCCCTTTTGGCAATGGCCGATGAGGAGTTCCTCGGCCTCGCTGCCTTCACCCTGGGAGTCGGAACTTTCTTTGCGATTGTGTTCCTGGGGGTTCCGGTGGCCCTCTTCGTGGTGATGCGGTGGCTATGTTGCTGGACAAGGGGCGAAGACCGACAAGGTAGAGCACAGGTGCGTGTGACAAGGGAGGTGGCGGTTCAAGCAGACCGCGGAATGTCGAAAAGTGAAGAGCGCTTCCAGCAGGAGTACGTGCAGCGGGCAACAGAGTTGAGGCAGGCTCTCAGCGAGCGTTGTGCAGATGTTCGTGCATTTCAGGATGAAATAATTCCTTTGAGAGAGCGTGTACAGGCTCTCGAAAGGGAACTTGTTGCCACGCGGGCCAGATCAAGGCCCCCTGAACAGATCGTGATTGCTCCTGCTAGGGGCGAGCGGTACCACTTGCCGGGATGTGGGAACGTGCGCCACAGCACGACCCGGATATTTTCCCCATGTGCTGCCTGTGTTGGCAGAGGGGGGTGAACAAATTCTTCTGCGTGATAGCTGCCTTAAGACATGAGGGCAGCTCTCACGAGGCGGGGTGTAAGACATGTCACCCTGCCCTTTGTACTCACTTTTGCAGTGATTGCACCAACCGAAGCCCTCTTTGGCCGTGAAGAGAAAAGGTTTGCAAATAGGATAGGAAACCCTAAACCCCAAACTAAACCTCGGAGCAAGCAGGGACTTCGCTTGTTTTTTGGGCTTCGGACATAGGCCTAAGCTACCCTTCGCATTAGGCATCGCTTTGCTTCGCACCAACTTCAGCAATCCACGCGAGTAAAGAAAGGAGAGGCCGCCTCTGCTTTTCGTAGTAGTGCTAAACTCACAGTTGTCTTTAGCAGAGAACGGTTACTTTCCTTGCTCGGGAAGGGGCCCCTCCAAAAAGGGACTCGTCTTCTTTTCGCCCAAGCTGGGTCGGCTGTCGGCGCCTGTAAACTGGTTTAGGGCGTCGTTTTCCCTCGTTCTCGCGTGCTCCAGCAAGCCTAGTTCGAGATGTGGTTTGCAGTAGCTCTGCTTGCCCCAGCCCTGCGTGTACTTTGGCTATTTGGCATCACGAAGTCCATTGTGCCGCGGCACTGCATTGGTTCAAAACCAGCGTCATATGTCTTGACGCCCGGGGCCTGCAGCTCAGTTCATAGGACTTAAATAAACATGTTTCCATAGATGCTGGCATTGTTGTTGTTCGATGGCTTGAGGCCGACAGGCGATGGCCCTGCGGCCGTAGCGGTCATGACCTTTGCAGGGGCCTTAGTGTTAGTAGCGGCGACTGCTCACAATCTCATGCGTGACGTTGCATGCTGAGAGCTGCCAACCAAGCAGCATATGTCTGTTGAAGATGCTTCACATGGTTTCAGGGCATTGGACATGAGCCTTTGCAAGCCTTTGCATGACAGACGGACCGAGGATTTCGGTAGTGAACGGCAGGCCATGCGGAAACATCCTAGAGCGAGTGAGTAGGACCTGCGCATCGTGGTGCATCGATTCTGTACTCTGCCGGTTGCCAGAATACCACGAGTCTTGAGTTTCCATGGTGACTCTTTCGGGAGGCACTCGTCCTGCGATTCCTTCTGGCCGTGGTCTGTGCAAGGACCTGAGACAACTGATTGGGCAGGAAAGATTTCTGGCAGTTTCACATCCTTTCCCGTGCTCTTGCCAGGTCCTTCCTTTGGCCAGCGGCAGCTCCAACCGAGCCCTGCGAAGTTTCTTGGATGCGACGTGTTCACACCGTGGAAGATCGCAGCAGCCTTTTCTCCGTGTCACCTCAGGTCGCTCTCTCGGTGTAGCCGAGGCCTGGCACTCGTTCCTGCCATTGTCTAAAAGTCTAAAACGCGCCAAGAAGCTTGGAATCTGCTACAACTCAGCTTGCTTCGGCTCACAGACCACGGAGAACACGCAGCTCATGCACTCATGAGCCAGTCCAGCCGGCCCCTGCAGCCATCGAAAGAGCACTTGAACCTTTTGATCTCCGTGCGCCATGGCTTCGGACAGGTTGGAGGAAGCCCGGAGGCATCACGGGGCTCATCACGGGGTGATTGTGTTGAAGCCAGGAGTCGGCAAGGACTAAAGCGGCAGAGGCCGAGTGGCATCATTTGGTTCATCAAGAATGGAAATAGAAAGAAAGCTCAAGACTGTGGTCGCGTTTCACCAGGCTTGTTGAGGAATCATCTCGGATCGTCGTGCTCACCGGGGCTGGGGTCAGCAGCTTTCTTGCAGCAAATGACCGCTCGGCAGCGAACTTGCAATACTGCATGGTTCCGCTTCAATGTGACAACTTTGGTTCTTCACGTGTTTGTCCGTGTGTGTACGGGTGCTTGCGCATGAGTGTTGACAGCACTGCGTAGAGATGTGACCATGCGAAGGCACAGACTCTGGAATTCCAGATTTTCGGGGACCTGAAGGGCTCTGGACAAAGAATCCAGGCCAGTTGATAGCCTTGCGACACTCCGGTGGAGCCCAAATTGCACGTGCTGTTTTGCTCGCTGTCCAGGTGCAGAGGAGGCGTCCGACATCTCCGTCTTTGTAAGCGATGAGGGCGCTCGAAAAGCGTTCTTTGCTCAGACATTGGGAATTGAGAGTCAGTTTATTCAGCCATCTCTTGAACCCCATGTGGGCCCTATTTCGTTTTGCCGGATCGCCTCGGGGATTGGCCACATGCTGACCTTCCGGACCAATCTGCAAGAAATGGCCAAAGCCTAGCACGCGCACCGAAACGGAACCGTTGCAGACTCTGAGTCAGTGGCCAGGTTTTGGCGCATGATGGTCTCCATGCGTTCAGATGGTCATGTGCCGCAGCCGAACGCTGGGCACCGTGCGCTGCTGCATCTTGAGGACGCAGGTCTTGTATTGTACTCGGTGCTGCCTGCAGGCAAACTGGTATGCGCGCATGGGGGGTTATTCTTCGTGGGGACCGGTGCTGCCTCAACATGCTGCAGAAGTGCGGCTTGAAAGGAGAGAAGAAAGCTGCAGAAGCTGGTCACACAGAAACTCGGCGGGAAGAGCTGGGCATTCAACACATTAGAATCAGAAGCTCGCCGCCTTTCATGAATCGGTCAGCACCGTGTACAGTAGTCTGTCAAGGAACGTGGATGGGCTTCACCAAGCAGCAGGAACCTCTGCAGAGCTCGTGGTGGAAGTGCATGGCAGCACGCAGGCACATCCAAGGGTGTTCTTCTCATAGGCCGCGACCGATGCTTCGGCTTTGTGCTAGGAGAGCTGCTGTCTTTCCTGTGGCGAACAGCGCCCATCGCTGAAGCGTGGAGTCCCGGTGCGTCTTTGCAGAGAGCACATGCTGCCTGCAGTGGTCCAAATTACCCAATGCCCAGGTTCTCAGTCAGGTGATGTCTGGCTTCGATGATCCACGATGTTCTTGCGGAGGGCTACTGCTACTGGGACTGTCTCAGAGTGATCGCCGGTCCAGATTCCGTGGTGAAAGCAGATCATCTTGCTTTTTGGAGTCTGGTTTATTTGCAAATTTGTTGTCTTGTGGCTTCATAGCTTCTTGACTCAATTCCTGATTGTTGTTTTCACTACTTCATGTTTTGACTAGTTCTGCGATTGTTGCCCTCAGTATTGTAATCAGCATCCTCCTCCTACTGATCATCGTCATTTTTGTTGCTGCTTCCTCATCTTCCTGCTGCTCCTGTGCTGCTACCCTTACCGGGCCTTACCATTACCACCTCGTACTACCACCACGACAAATACTACTGTGACGAGGACGACGACTACTAGTGCGACTAGGACGACGACAACTACTACTACAACTTTACAACTGCTACTGCTACGATTGTCGGTTCAAGAATTCGACCGGGTCGTTTGCTCATGCTCAGGTGTCTGGGATCCGTAAATGTTAACACACCCATGGTTTGCATTGCACCCATCGGTGAAAGTACACATCCCCGCCGATGCAATAGTGTCCGTGGTCGCATTGCCTCATGCCCAGAAACCTCAAACGCATCAATCCTGCAAACGTTCCGGAAGCCTCACCTGTGCACTCATTTTCAGCAAACTTTGGCTCCGTGAAGAGAAGGACATACTGCCCTGGCCGACGTTTCGCGTCTCCTGGCCAAAACCCGCAGAACATCTGAAACCCTCTAGCCACAGACGGTGCATCAACCGAATTCTCAAGACTCCAAAACTCTCGTAAACCCTGAGGTGTTCAGCACATGCAAACAGCCCACTACCACTACCACTACCGCTACCGGTACCAACCGCGCGGTTTGGCTCGAAAATGCCCTGAACCTCCCTTTTTTCAAAGAGTTGCAGCAAAGGAAGGCGAATGTGGTACTCTTTGGAGAAGCACTTCCGCCTCTTGCTCTGGCAACGTGGCTTTGCTCGCATCTGCAGGAGTCCAGATCTGCCTTGGTTTTGTCTTCACATGGGTAGTTCTCTAAATCAGGGCCCCCTCTCTACCCTTGTAAGAAGGGGGGTCTAAAAAGCACCTGAGCTTCGAGAACTACCCACATGTCGCGGGGCTTTTCGGCGGCCAAGCTGTGCAGAAGGAAGCTTTATGTAGGGGAACTGGTTTTCGTGAGCCCCAGACCCCAAGTCCCTGTGACTTGGGGGCTCGCGTATCGCAAAGGCCTTTCGCCCGAAGACCCCAATGCGACAGCGACTCCGTCCAGGGCTTTTTTAGCTGCCCGCGACTGCGACCTTCTTCTGTGCATCGGCAGCACCTTGTCGGTCTATCCGGCCCGGAGCTGAGGCTTAGAGAAGCTGCCAGATGTGTGTTGAGGGGATGCTGATCGACTTTCGGCAGCGTCGGGGTCTTTTGGATTCTTTCGGTGTGGCTTGGACCTCTCGTTTGTTGGTACGTTCCTTGATACGTGAGAGATTGTTGTTTTTGTGTTGTTTTCGGCTGTTGCTTTTGGATCCAATTGTGTGCAATTGCAGGTTTCGGTCTCGAACTGCCTTTGCCGTAGCTTTGCTGAGCCGTACAACCAATTGACCGAGGTTGCTGCCATGGTTCCTGAAGCCAAAGAGTGCGGCGCCAAATTGCTGTGCCTTTGCTTGCAAATCTAGGTCCTGGTCCTCTCAGGCTGTCGAACTGGAACGCATGATGCTGTAAGCACTCCAGGATCTTGAACCAGGGCCCAACGGAGTTTGACGAACTTGCCGACATACGTCTTTCAGGCCGGAGAGTTCTCGGCAAAGCCTCGTGGCTCGATGTGTTCTCGAGGCTTTCCTGCTTGAAGCTGGGAGGCTCGATCTCCAGCGTGCTCCCGCAGATCTGCGGTTGCGACTCGAAACTCTGATGGCAGACAAAAGGAGAGTTGGAAGAGTCTCAGCTCCTGAGGGACACGAGCCAGCTTCGTGGCGTCATTCCGGTGTCTGTGCGCCTGCCATGATGGGTTTTGCGAGTAGTGACGCCTCGCCAGGCGACGCTTAGCATCGACACAGACCTTCAGAGAAACACCAGCAGCCCTTCAAGCAACCTGGCTTCCTGGAGAGGACGAGTATGTGGCTACTTCTGATCTCTTGTTGCAGTCCTGGTGTGCAAGGCAACAGCAGTGGGACAAGCGGCAACAGCTCGAGTACACTTAGCTCCGCTGCCGCAAGTTCCAGCAACACTTCCAGCCGGGAGCTTACGTTTCGATGCCTGTACCGTGGACGCATGGCAGCTCTGTCGATGTGCTTGGACTGCACTCAGGCTTGCAAGACGTGCTGAACAACGGCCTTGTGGAGGGGAGCTCAGTGCAGGGGCTTCTTCAGGGATTCTTTCGACTCTCTTGGAGAACCCTGCTTCTCGTTGCAAGTGTTACTTAGAATCATGGAGCAACGATAGATCATGTTTCCAATGGAGCTGCAACACGGCAAGGTCGTTCAGCCAGTGTGACCGTGCCAGTAGTGCATAACACCAGCCCTACAGTTGAAGAAGTATCGTGTGGTGCCCGAATAGTTGCGAAAATGGAGACTCTAGCAGCATGCCTGCAGTTCACTTTAAACCAGTTCCTGCGACTGCCAGGGTCAATGTTGCAGGACTTTGCTCCTCATAGTGTTTCCGAAACTCTCTTCTGCTGCGAAAGAGTCTCCGTTTGCGGAGCCGCCAAACCCCAAGCAGATTGTTTCGAACAAGGAACTCGCAGCAGGGGTTACCCGAGGTTCACAAGAGTCTCGCTGTCCCGTCCCTGCTGAGGACGGCAAAATCAGCACACTGTACTGGGCGGAGATTGACAGGACCATTGCAGCCGCAGGTGCCAGCTTGCCAGTTTGCTTATGTCTGATGGTGGGGGGGGCACTTCCGAAGCGAGGTCAACAACTAGTGGCAAGCATGGTGCAAGAGCGACATCAAGAATCAAGACTCAATTCAATGCCAAATGCGAGGCCTCGTCACGCCCCAGCCACCGTCGCTGAACGATCTTGGCCCGACTCCCACGCCGGACCCGCCGGGCCCTCGATTGCTCGTAGGGTCCAGGTTTCGAGGCTGACAACATATCCCCAACCAGGGATGCTAAATAGGTACATCGCATTTTTGCTCGGCTAGTTCAGGTATACATCCATCTTGGGCGTCCAGAAGACCGCCTCAAGCGCCGTCCAGATCTGAGACAGGGGCGCTTCTGGGGCAGTCCGCGGGTCGTGCGTTCGCACCGTGAACACTGAACACGAGGTCAAACCCAAACATGAGACTTTTGATGCGAGAGCTTCCCTGTCTATGCCGATCCATCGAGCTGTTTAGACAAACATTTTGCTCATGACAATCATAGCATCACCCTTATATGTTGCACCGAGGACGATGCCACAGCCACGCTGGCAAACTACGAGCTTGTCACGCCGCGTGAATCTCAGATTCCAGAACCCTTTGTTGAGTCACAGAAAAGCTGTACCCCCTTAGCCATCCCCCCTCAGCACTTGGCTTTGACATTCTGGCTGCCGTTGCTACGGTGGGAGGCCACCGCCTATCCCGCCTCACGCGGCGAGTGTGCCAAAGGCACGGTGCAAGAAAGCCAATGCGCTCTTGAACCCAGAATCCGCCCATATTCCAAGGCGAGCAGCAGCGTTTGAGAAGGGGTTCTCAGCAGGGCCGAGACATCGGGCAGCTTCAAATTCAAGCAGACTGTTGAGCACCGCACCCACCTCGCCTTCTTCGCTGCACCATGACACTTTTCCGTAGGCATTAGCTGCTAGCTCAAACTTGATTCTGCAGTGTCCCAGCAGGTGAGCGTCTTGCCCTACCAGATGACTCTTGGCGCAGAGGTACTGCTACTTGACTTAATCGCGGCAGCAGTGCATCTTCTCGTCGCGACAAATGGGAGGGTCCTTCCGATGGAAAGGCCCGAAACGTCAATTTTCACTTGAAGGGTAGACTGTAGGTAGGACGGGTGAAACTCAGCTCAGTCTAGACTTGCACTAAACGGTACGCGTAACATCCATCCGAGTTTGAACGCTAAGCCCACACCAGGGTAAAGACATGTGCACAGGATCTAAAAACACAGGTAAACAAAAGGTAACAGAACGGCACGTAAACCCTTACGAAAAACAGAACAGAGGTATCCGGACAAAGCACAGGTATTTATTCTGGATGGCAGTGCCTCGTCTTTGTCGCCTCTTTCTTGGCTTGTGCCCGTCAAATTCATAGTTTTTGCCTTCGCTACGTCCCTGTTTCTGACCTTTGCTTGATCTGTCTCTTACATATTGCTGCGATTGCCCTCGTAGCGCTGCGCAAGCTGTCTTGAGGATTCACTTCCTCGGCAGTGCGTGTCGAGTCGATCGGTTGCCCGTTGTCTCTCAGGCGCGGAATGTCTGAGAAGGTCACGCCAGAGCCCTTGCCAGCACAGGCCGTCCAACAAGTGGCAAATCATTTTTGGTTTTGACACAGATAAGCCAGTTAGGCACAATCAGGGTACTGTCTGGAGGAGTTGATGGATGCATCTTTCGCTGCGCAGCGTCGGACCTAAACACCGGGCAGAGCCAGGGGGGCACACGCAGCGTGGTGCAGTGTCATGGGCATGGTACTTTCCGACTTATCCCCGAGAGTCCGAAGCCGACGGACGAGTGCAGTCTTTGAAGCCGCGCCTGGGTGAACCAAGCAATATTGCTTGCTTAGGTGTCCGATGGTCATGCTTTCCAACGACGTCTTTGTCACGTCCACTACTCACGGGTTTCAGATCTCTCTCGTGCCTGCGGGGTTGTGGGCCGCAGACGGATCACGAGTCCTGCATCTTCGCACAAGGCCTCCCTGTGATCACGGAGATGGATTTGGAACATGGTCTGATCCTGCCAACACCAGGAACATCCTGAGGCCAGCACTGGCTAATTGCCGGCAGTGTTGCAGCTTTGCAGACGATATCTCTGTTTCGTGGCACCTGGCAGCTTCCCGTGTAGAGCAAGGATTGCGCCCAGACGCGATACTCCAATAGTCTTTGAGTCTTTCCCTTTTCCTTTCCTGGCCATGGCAAACGAGTCTCCCATCCGCTTCGCCTTCGCCTTTGGCATGGCCTCCGGGCACATCAACCCTTCCCTGCCGATTGCTCGGGCTCTGGTCAAGCTGGGACACGAGGCGGGAGGATGCAGGAGGGGCCCGCCGAGGGGATCCTTTCTTTTCAAAGGCCGCGTGTCCTTCGCCCGTGTTTCCAGGTGCACTACCTATCCCGAGAGCAGATGCGGGCGCCCATCGAGGACACCGGGGCGCATTTCACCAATGAGCTGGAAGAGTGCCCTGAGCTTTACGAAGGCTCGGGTCAGGGACGTAAGATATGCATGACATGGGGGAGTGCGCTTCCGCATCTTTGCCGCGAGGCCGGAAGGAAGACCTCTTTGGTGCCACGGAGGCCCTCAAGCTGGAGCACGGCCTGGAGGAGGATCCCATGATGCTCTCCTGGGTCAAGTTGGCCCCAATCTCCCTGGAGCTGGGCTTGCCAGGGGTTCTGCGCTGGATGCAACGGCTGCAGCCGCAAGTCCTGGTCTTCTGTCCTATGCTCAACAGGGATGCCTTCTTCGCCGCCAAGATTCTGGGCATTCCCCGCGTCCCGCTTCTCACCACGGCCGGCCCCGGCAGCATGGTCTCCGTGATCAATCAGTTCCTGTCCTGGTCAGGGCTGTCGATGCCAGAGATCATCGAACGTGCTCGGAGGTTCCCCGCCTCTGCCGAAGCCATCCGACGTCTGGCGGACATGGGCGTTAACTACGAGGCTGAGCTGGAGCTCAGTGCCAAGAGCCCTGGTGCAATCGGCTGCATGGTGCACAGCCCAATAACCATCGTGACCACCTGTGAAGACATGCAAGATCCGGTGCCGCCCGAACTGGACGCAGTCTATTCCTCGCAAGGCGCGAAATTTGTCTACGTCGGACCGCTCCTGGACCAGCAGGGTTCCCGACGGGCCGCCGGCCACAAGTTCGCGCAGTTCGCGCACTCCGACTCCAGCGCAGAGAAGGCACGAGATTCGCCAACAGATGTTTTGGAGGAGCTGCGTGATGCCCGGGATGCCGGCCGATTGATTGTGCTGGCCAGCATGGGGACCGTGATCACCGGAGACAGTCCCGACTTCGGCTGGGCTGTGAAGCCTGTGGAGTCACAGAGACAGGGACTCACAGGCAAGCAGTTGTGCCAGGCGGCTTGGAGTGGTGTCTTCGATGCTTTCGGCGCCAAAGAAGGAGACCTTTTGGAGAAGACCCCGTTGATCTTGGTGTCAGTGGGCCCACAGAAAGATGCACTCGACAGCCTGAAGGTGCCTCCGAATGCGATCTGCAAGCCGGTCTTGCCACAGGTGGACCTTCTCAGAGCTGGCGTGGACATCTTCTTGACACATGCCTCTTGACTGACTGTCGTGGATGTGATAGGATGTGCGTGTTTGGGGAGGGGGGGGGGGGNGGGGGGTTGTAGGGCAGGTAGCGAGTTCTTTTTTTGAAGGCCTTGGGCCTCACTTGTTGACCAAGCCGAGGGCGGTCAGAACAGTTTCATGGAGTCCCTTGCGGCGGGAGTCCCGGTCGTGGTATGTCCCGGCTTCGCAGACCAGCCCGCAAACGCCCAGAAGGCTGCGGAGCTCCAAGTCGGGCTGCAGGTGACCCGGCCTGTCCCAGCCGAGGGGGAGGCTGGGATCAGATGCTTGTCATGAAGGGTGAATGGAGGGCTTTCTTTTTGTGGCTTTTTTCCCCTGCTCCCTGCAGGAGGATGCTGCCGCAGCTTCTTACATCACCTCCGTGGCGGAGGCCTTGCGCCGGGTAAAGCAGGAGCCGGTCTTCCGCACAGCAGCCGCCGAGTGCGGCCGAAAGATCACCGAGGCCGGGGGTGTCCAAAGGACTGTGGACATCCTCCTCCAGACCGGAAGGGAGAGGCCGCTGCCGACCCTCCTTGCGAACACAGCCCCGACGAGCCACACCGTCAAGGAGTGCAGGGTACAGGCCTGATCATATTAAACCGTTGAAGAGGGAAAGCAATTTTCTGCACAGAACTTTTCGCGTGCCGAGAGGGCATGCTGCTTCACACATGCTGGAGCGTGAATTTGGCAAAGTCCCGAAAGGATCGACCAGCCGGCTTTGGCCAGCGGTCCTCACAGCTCGAGTTTAGTACAGTGGCAGGCTTTCCTGCCAACATGCACGGAGCAGAAGATGCGCCACTGCCGTTCGAGCAGCCTCGTTTCGCTCTGGTGTGTAGACCTCACTCTGGGTGTCTCTCTCATGGACTTGGTTCAGGTGGAAGCCCAATGACCGGGGAGGCGTCGACTACAACGTGGACTCAGTTGCTCGGCAGCACACTTCAGCACCTGCAACCAGCATGAACCAGCGACGTTCAGGGTGGCAAGCGTTTGGGCATCATTCTAAGGGTCTTGCAAAGTCCAGTGTAGCATCGGTTCAATGATGGGCCGAAGATTGTCGTCGAAGAGGCCATCACCAAAGCGAATAGAAGCGCACCAGGCCGTGACAGGGCCCGGCAGCGTGAACTTTGCCGTGCAGCCCTGAGCTTCTCACGATGTGAGTGCTTGTTGCGTGCTTGGGAAGACGGGACGCTCGCAGACGGTGACGGAGAAGTTCACCTTGAACTCGAACACCTTCGCCTTGTCTGGAACCCGGGAGCCGGCTAAGAACATGTGATGTTCGGCGCTTCCAAGAGGTACAACTGCATGAACGTCATGCGCTACACCATCGAGGTTGCTTCTCTCTGCCTCAGGCTTTTCCCATGGCACCTCGCCTGTCAGGAGACCATCGTGAAGGTGGCCCACATGGCTCCGGCGGCCCAGTCCACGGCCTCGGACCACGACCTGGGCGAGGCCTGGGGCCTCAGAGCGATTCGTGTCGAAGCTCTCTCGCTGTGTCGTCCCGTTTTCAGACGGCTCCAGCGGTCTTCTACCAGTACCTCATCAAGCCACTTGCCAACAGTTCAAGCAGGGGTGGCTCGGTAGGCTCTGTATCTGGTATGGTCCGTGCCAAGAATGCCTTCTGCTTCTCAGGCATGCGAACGGTTCCCTGATGGCACAGACCTCTCAGTACCGTTTGCCGGAAACAGACGTCTGCGACCCAGAAACGAGTTCGCAAGCAGAATTTTCTGGCATCTCGTTCCGGTCAGCGCTGCTTCGAGATCAACTTCACGTCCTTCATTCCCGGCAGCTTGCAGACAGATGTCTTCGCGGTGTGTGACTCAGCTTGTCCCGGTTCAGAGGAGCAAGGAGGTGCAAGAGCGGAGCGAATAGTATGCATCCCAACAGCTTCATGTCACCACTGCCCAGAGCCTAGAAGGATTTGCAAATGTGTCCATTGTTGGCTGGGATTCCAGCTTGTTGTTTGGAGGAACGAGGTTGAAGCTATCATGAGGGGCAGCGAGAGGTGTCCGAGGAAAAGTAGAGGAACGAAGCAGGGACGGACAAGTAGAGAGCGTCTCGTAGATTCAATGTCGAGTCAGGTGGACACGCTGCTGCACATGTGAGCTGAGATCGGGAACCCGAAGCAGTTCTACCCGTTCCTCAACTTCCCGTTTTGTCTCAGTAGGAAAACAACCAGCCGGGCCTTCAAAGGTCTGCATGTTCAGTTGCAACCTGAGGGGCTGAGGCCAACACCTTAGGCATTAGACTTCAAGGGAACAGAAGGAGGACAATACAGCGACAGCGACAGCGAGAGACAGAGAGAGAGAGAGAGAGCCCTCACACCGAGTGACCAACAATGTGTGTTTGACACTGCAACTGCAGGGATATGTGTAAGGGCGAGGGGCATGACCACCGAATGAAGTCTAATGAGACAGAGACCCGCAGAGATTGATAGAGAGCGAGAAAGACCGTCTCAAGCCATCAGCCGTTGCTCAGATGGCGAAGCGTCAGGGGCGCTGGGAGGGCACCGGATGGCGCGATTGCCGCACTCCTCAGAAGGTCCTTGGGCACTGTTCATTTTTTTTACATGGAGGCTTGATTGTGAGCTTGAATTGAAGAGGATCAGAGTACACCTTGCTCTGAAACAGCTCATGTATGTCTGCCAGGGTTGGAACATTTCCTTCCCTGAGAAGAAGGGGGACAATTTGGTTGCCATCGCCACAGTGCAGGACAGCTGCACTGGCACGACCGGATTAGAAGGCAAGCGCACAGAACTCTCGGCCCTTTCTCTGGGAGCTGCATCCGAAACAAGAAGCTGGTTCTATGATGCTGCGGAACACGGTGCAACCTTCCAGGATTTGCAAGTAGCTGCCTTGGCAGTCGTGCCGCGCTAAGCGAAGCATCGCAGAACAGCTGAGTGAGTGCGCTTTTTGCGTTCGCTCATTTTGCACTGTCAGCCCTGTCTGCTGCCCAGTTGACCTTGCTCGCATGGCGGGAAGAGACAGTCGGCTCAGACGGATTTGAGCACGCAGGCAAGGAGGAGTGTAGAGAAGTGAGAGAGGTACTGTGCTATATCCCGACATAAAAACGCTTTTAAACGGTTTGTTTCACGCGAGTACTGACGGTCACAATTTCCACAAATTCATCGCTGTAACTGGATTATTAGAGTGAGAGTGACAAATGAACAGAAAAAAGCGCCAGAATAGTGACAGCACTGCGAAGAATCTTGCGAATCTGTACTATCACCACCGCTACTGTTGCTGCCTTCTGCTGCTGCTGCTGAGGCTCCCACCGCTACTAATACTGCTGCTGCTACGTACTACTACTACTGCTGCTACTGCTGCTGCTACTGCTACTGCTGCTGCTACTGCTCCTGATACTGCTGCTGCTGCTGCTGCACTGCACTGCTGCTGCCCCTGCTATCGCCACTCCCACTGCCACTGCCACTGCCACTACCACTGCCACTACCAATACCACTACCACTACCACGACCACTACCACTACCATTACCATCACCGCCAGCACCACGACTACTGCTACTACTAACACCACCACCGCCACCAGGAATACCACTACGACAACGACTGCGACTACGACTACGACGCCTACCACCTCTGCTGCTGCGTCTGCGTCTGCGTCTGCTACTGCGGCTGCTGCTGCTACCACACCACAACCACAACCAGAACGGCGGCGTGGACGACCTCCGCTTTTGACTGCTACTGCGTTTTCGACGAAAACAGTATTCAGAAGAAGCACACCAGCATTAATGGGAAGATCATCCACTTGTTTCATTGCTATTTCAACGTAACTATTCTTGTTGTTACTACTGACGCTCTTGTTCTCATTGTTCTCATTATTTCCACTACTATGGTCGAACAATGGTCTTAGTAGTAGTATTGCCGTAACTACTACTGCTAGTATCTTACAGCATCAACGGTCATGAGCAATACCCATGCTTGCATGGTTGCAAGTAGTGTCTCTATTCCACGCTCAACACATGCAAACATCAATTTCGAAACATGTTCATAGGATGTTTTAACAAGAGAGTGTCAAGAAGAGCTTCCGCATGGAAAAGAAGCATCATCGTCCTAGTATTATAGGATGGAAAGCCTTCGTCAAGCATTTATGGTCGTTTCCAACAGACACCTGCCAGGCCAGTTCTCCATGTACTGGTCGCTGGTGAGCCCTTCGCATTGCTCCGTGGGTCTGCTGTTAGGTTTGAAAACTGGGCATAAACCCAAACCTTCAAGGTCTTTGTGTAGCTTTCATACTTGGGGCATCTGTGGCTAGCTCCTGGGGATATCTGCCGGATATGGAGAGCACGGCTAGATATGTTCATGTGATGCTGCACCTTCCCGGGCACCTTGGCTCGCAGCTAGTGCTCCGTGCAATCCATGCCTGGAGCGAATTTTGAGGACGGGGTTTTCCAGCAAATGCCTGAGCAGCAGTCCGAAGTTCGGAGGCCTCTGGAAACGTGCCACCCAGCGAAAGCAGAGTAGAAATGCAAAGCCTCCACCGGATCATTGCAGGAGACGCAAAAGGAGCGGCCGCGCCCTTTTATGCTCCCAAGTCACCTCTTGTTGGCCAGCCACAGGACCGGCATGGTGTTTGGAAAGGTTTCATTCGGTCACTCTGCAGTATGTCTGCGACTACAGCCTTGCAGTAGCTTATCGAGGGTCCTGAATGTGAATACTGTTGCATGCAATATGTTTTGTCAATGCTCGAGAGTGCTGGTCGAAGGCATGTGATTCCTCCCAGGACCACGGCATCTCTTTAGACCTGCCGCTGAGCTGAAATCGTCGGGCGGACTATTATAATCTTCAGATCGAGGTGCTGCATGTGGCTATTGGATATGAATGCCATACATCAGTGATCCGAGTTGTCTAGTGCCCTGTGCATCCTATCAGTCGTGCGCAAGGAATCTGCATGCCTCCGAAGGCATCTCAGTAAGCGCAAGGACTGAGTGCCAGCCCATTAAGTTTCTCGTGAGTGGAACATAGGGACGTAGAGACAAGTAGAGGCGCCGCGAGAGAGGCGCCGTCTGGAGCCTTGCAGGATCCTGGTCTGAACTGTCGCAACCATGGCGATGTGCAACATCCCGTCCACGAACACCGACCCTCAGTACCGCTCGGCTGGCATGTTTCACGTGCTTGGGGTTATGCCCGGCTCGCCTGAAGCTTTGTTGGTGCAGACCCGCGGATTCTTCCCTCTGGACAGTACAGGTGAGACTGTCTACTCTCTGTCTCTCTCCTCTCTCCCTCTCTCGCTTCTCTCTCCCTCGCTCTCTCTCTCTCTCTGTCGTACTCTCTCAGAGACCGTTCCACCCCCGAAGTCACAATTGGCAAGGCTACAAGATGCCACGGCTGATGGCAAAGGTAGAGGGTCGTGGGAATGGCCGTGCGGCTGCAGTTTTCATTCCTCCAGGCTTTGTGATCGTTCTGATTTACTTTGGGATCTGAGGAGTCATAGTTACAGGACTGTGGGCTCAGGTGTCAGGGTCACGCACGTTTTAGATCTGCCGGAATTTGCCTGACCCAGGTATCAAGACCTGCATTGTGAACATGGGAGAGGCTTGGCGGGCATGGGCAAAGGGACCTGTGACTTTGATCTGAACATGACCATAAAGCGTTCAGCCTCAGTTGTTGGCACTGCATAAACTTCAGCGCCCCAGCCAACAGGTTGCCCGCGCAATCAAGCGACCGCCGCCGCAAAGCTGCAAAGTCATGTGACTAGTGGATTTGCAAGCGTACCGTGCTTCGTCAAGCCCGTCTTCGGCGATCCAGGCAGTATGTGACAAAGTTCTTTGGCAACGCATGGGCCTCTGAGACCATGTCATCAAGTGCACCAGTACAGGCAGGCTGCAAGGGACCCGCGAGAAACGTGTTGCATGCGCAAGGACTTGGGAGCTCAATCAACCTACACGAACAAGGCTCCCGTTACGAGATGTATGGCATGTATGGGCCCATATAGAGTCCTCACCTGGTCGTGTGCCAGGAAGGAGAGGGGGAGCGATCCATCGTTCGTGGGGCACATCAGGTGGAGGCCGGGGGCATGCGGGCTGCCTTTCATCCTATGTACGTGTCCGAGTCTCTTGAAGCTTCCATTTTCAAGCCGTTGCATTGGCTTGAGAATTTTGGGCTCCAGAGTTCCCACGAAGCATGTCTCCATTATGTGTGGACGTTTACATGGGCAGCGGCAGAGCTCAACAGGCAGCTGATAGGCTGATAACGCTTGCAACGTGGATGTCGGAGCAGCCAGGAGGCTGTGGGCTGTGAGCCAATCGAATTCGGGAACAGGAGTCCAAGTTTTGAAAGCCCATCCGAAGGTCCGAAGGTTGCTACTTGTGTATATATGTTTAATGGCCTGCGCCCAGTGAGCCGATTTGTTGTAGTCGTCAGTCACAGCACAGCTGTTCACAGTACCTCCGGATTAGCTTAAAGACTTAATGCGTTGTGTTGTATGTGTATGCAGGAGTCCCCAGTCTCCATGCAGGAGAGCGGGACGTGTGCTGTGCGCACACTCGTTTGCTGCAACCGTTGGAATGGGCGAATCAGGGCACAGTTCCAACGTACAGTCTTGCTGAACGGTCTTGCCGGAATTAACCTAAAAGGAAAGACATCTGAAGCGGACCCTGACGTGGAACATGCCTTGGAGTTGTGTTGCTTGCAGTGGAGTCTCCATTGCAGGCTAATGCTTCCTCCTTCGTAGTTGCTGTCGCTGTCGTAGTTTCCAATTTTAAGCGGATCAGCTCGGATTCCAGGTGCTGCTTCGTTGGATTCTTCAGGTTCAGAGGCCAGTCACCAGGAAACCTGGCGAGAAGCTTTTACCTTGAGACGACGAGGCAATTTAGCTGGCTTCCTTGGGTCATGCGGTGTCTGCGTTCTTGCACACACAGCACGTGACGGGCAGTGGATTCTCCGCTGCATGTCACAAGTCCATACAGCCGTGATAAAATGTCCGTGCCGTCCTCTCGTTTCACTTCGCCATGC
Organism: Symbiodinium sp. clade A Y106; assembly: GCA_003297005.1. Classification (NCBI taxonomy): domain Eukaryota; class Dinophyceae; order Suessiales; family Symbiodiniaceae; genus Symbiodinium; species Symbiodinium sp. clade A. The sequence goes on along the minus strand of BGNK01000129.1, from coordinate 25,267 downwards.
CGACCTCTCGCTATGTGGCTTGCCCAGCGGGTTAAAGTCTCACGATGCGCAGCTTCGAGTTCATAGTCAGACGAGCAGTGCATGAGGGGCTTTCCTGGAAGTAGTCACCCTCCAACCCGAACATCGTTGATCCTTTAAGTCGAAGCTGTTGGCCGCGCTCTGACACAGGACTTGCGAACTTCACTGGATAAGTTCATCGAGAAGTACGTCTGCTGTGAGAACTGCTGCTCGGCGGTGTCTCAAATGCCTTCTTTCAGTTCCTGAAGAATCTTAGAAGGAGCAGCCTGAGTAGTCGACATGGCTGCGAAGAGCAAAGTGCGGGTCTGGTCGCACAAGTGGTCTTCTTTCAGGATCCCGCCATGCTTACCTATTCAGGACATTCCTTGCAAGGAGGCGATCTTTAGGCTTAACTTTTCTAGTGGAGGCGTTTGGTCCCACATTCCAAGGCCATCTTCCCGAGATTGATATGTTCATCAAGAAGGGCATCATCCAGGAGAGCCTCCTCAGCCTCAGAGTGATGACCCCTGTTGAAGTCTTGTCGGGGGGAATACATTGGATAGCATATATGTGTATATATAGATGCTGGTTGAACTCGGTCAACGTCGAACGTCCAGCGATTCTCTGCGCGCTTGTCGGGGATGTTGCATCTACAACGCGTTCGGGGGCAGAGTGATAGAAGACAGCTTCAGAACTGTACTCGGAACGCACCTCTGCATGACTGATTGATTCTGTGTTCTGTGTTGTTGACAGCAGCACTTCAAGGAGAGGCATGGGATGTGGTCGTGGCTTAAGTTGCCAGCCCCCGCAGGGTCGATGCAACGCCTGTGGCTGGCAGGGTGAACTTGACAATGTGGACAAGCCCCTCGGCAGTGCAGTTCCTTCTGGACGAAGTTGTAAATTTTCGCATGAGGACCTGTTGAAAGCAAGGCTTTCCAAGCCGGCAGACTGTAAAGTGTCCTTTTGCTTAAGTCTCACTGTTGCTCTGTCTGGCAAGTCAATCACAAGGCTGGCGGCTTTTATCCTCAAGAATCCGTCACATTCTCAGTGGTCTTTGCCACTCCGGCACTTAAATGCAAAAAGTCTTGTGCAGCTAGACCTGCTGTGCTGGTGCTAAGTCCTGACGAGTCTGGCCATGGCTTGAGCACCATGGAAGCTAACGTCAAGCGCAGCAAGAAGCCCAAGGGTGGCAAAGAGGACATTGCAGTCAGAGCATGTGCTCCCGCACGGTACATCTACTTTACTACTCCGGACAGAGACGATCCTGGCCTGGCAGAACTGCTAAGGGCTTAAGTCTTGCTTAAGTGCAAGGCAAAACTCTGATATTCATGACGTTGGTAGCAGAACCCAGAAAGCTGCAGGACAAGAATGCTGACGACGACGATGAGGCACAGCTTTAAGTTCCAAGATCGGATGCGAGAGCGCGCTCCGCTGGCGGCGGTTTCTCTGCATGTGATCAAGGATGATGACGACTCTGGCAGCGCTAAGGCCCTACAGCCTTTAGAGTGAAGCTACCAAAGTCTTCTTGCTGGTTGAACGTCCACGAGCTTTGACAGAACACCAGCAGGAGAAGAAGGAAAAGAAGGAGAAAAAAGAGAAGAAAGAGAAGAAGGACTGCGCCACTGCGCCGTCTGCATGCTTCTATTGTCTTCAAGGACGATTTTGGTGTAGTAGTCAAGCTGCTCCATACAGCAGCAGAAGTGAGCATATTTGCACGGGGACCGGCCATTTCCATGAAGGAGAAAAAGAAGAAGGAAGCCGACGACAGCGACGAAGATGATGAGAAGGAGAAAAAGGCGGGCAATTAGCATCGCACTTCGGAACCATGCTTGGCTCAGCTGATGTCACTCTGACTTTGACTGCTCGGGTTCCGAGGAAAAGAAGGAAAAAAAGGAGAAGAAGGACAAAAAGGAGAAGAAGGAGAAAGACAAGGACAAGGAGAAAAAAGAGAAGAAGGCCAGGATCATTCAGGTGTGCTGAAGTGGAGCTACCTCGTCACCTGAATTCCGCACAGGGTTGGCTTAGCTTATGGTGCTGGCAATTCGCGATGTTAGAGGCATGAAGGCTTCGGGTTGGAAGTCGTTTGCCAGGATAAGAAGGAGAAGAAAGAGAAGAAGGACAAAAAGGTGCGGATGTGCGGTTATGGGGATGCTGAGAAACAGTTTTTCGGAAGTTGTGTTCCGTAATCTGTGCAGGAGAAGAAGGACAAGGACACCCGAATGATGCAGTTCTACTCTCGTAGTCATAGTACTTTTCAGACACGCAGTTCGAGCTCCTCCGCTAGGAGGAGGCTCCGGAGGACGACGAAGACTCCGACAAGGACGTCCAGAATCTCACGCCTTGGCCGCAGACTCTTCGCTTCAAGTGCGCTTGTGAACCGGACTGAGCTGCAGGCATGACGGCGACCAGACCAAGTCTGTAATCGTCGTTCTGAAGGAGTTCGTGCACAGCAAAGGCCGGCCGGGCGGTTCTTGTCCCTTTCTGGAGGTTGTGAATGGGACACGCTCTATAGCCGTCAGCGAGATGTTGCATTGCGCATCTCGCCAGGTGGCAAGCCCAGCAAGGCCGACTTCTTCGAAGAGCTGCGCATGCAGTCTCCTGGCGGCATGACGATGACTTCCGGACAGCCACGCGGAGCTGCTGTGACTGTAAGTTTTTGTGTTGGCGTGGGACCCAGGCAATTGGCAAAGGTGTTTGACAACAAGGTGCCCGTGAAAGAGCTTCAAGAGCAGCCCAGCTAGGAAGCGAGAAGCTGACGGCTGACGGTGTGCAGGTGCGCTTGTTCATCGCCTTCGAGGCACGGCCTGGTGCGGCGGCAGAGCGGCAGAGGCTGAGGGCCGATTGAGAGAGCTTCGATTCATGGCAGGTGCTATGTGGCAACTCCATGGATGCCAAGGCGCTCAGTGGAGTCAGCGAGTTGATTGTGCGGCACCGAGCTGCTGCAAAGATTCTTGTTCGGCCCAGATGCGGCATTCGTTTCGTATCATCGCTGCGTGTTCTCATCTCCATGCACTAAGGACAAAGTCATCAGCAGCCCGCCTTCCTGGCCAAGTGTTGTCACATTCTGCACAAACTCGGGCATCATGTCGCCACACCCTCATCACACGCCGTTCCTTCTTTCCTCTCTGAATGAAAATCTCTCTCTCATTCTCTCTCGCTCTCTCTCTGTCTCTCTCTCTCTCTCTCGCTCTCTCTCTCTCGCTCTATCTCGCTCTACCTCGCTCTCTCTCGCTCTCTCTTTCTCTCTCCCTCCCTACCTTTTCTTCTCTCTTCTTCTGTGTTCCTCTGCCTCAATCTCCGTCCTCTCTTTTTTTTTTTCTCTCTCTCTCTCTCTCGCTCTCTGGTCAACAGCGCGATGTGTGCATGGCTTGTACAGTTCAAGGTTGTCGAGGGGTGATTTGGACGACAGGAAGTTGCCAGCTCGTGATGTTCTCTGGGCCTGTTCCTCAAGCACAAAGAAGCAGACTCGGACTCGCGTGTTTAGACTTTAGACCGTCGTCTTCCATCTTTAAGGCTCTGGATGCCTACCTCCAGGCACAGAGGGGTCCTCCGAGTGGCTAAGACCCGTCGCACCCAGCCTTTAGCTCGGCAGAACTTTGCAGGTGAACCCCGGAGTTTCCAAGGGCTTCGCCATGATGCTCAAGGTCGCCTACGATGAGGACCGCTGGATTCGCTGGAGCTTACGAGGATCTCCTTGCATCTCTACTTGGCCCATCTTTCCAGCATCTCAGGACTGGGCGGAGGAGAAGGAGATCCTCTCGTGACCCTTGTTGTCTCTTGCTTCTTCATTGCACAACAGAAAAGCGGAAGGTGTCTTCCCTTTTTATTTTCTTCATACACCGCATAGCACTGCGGTTGCGATGCGTTCTCTGAATTTGCCTTCACCTTCGCGAAGTATCACAGTACATGCACCTATAAAGCCATGCATGCCTTGAGCTTCGGCTTCGGCTGTTCCCGAATTCCAGCCCGGACCTGGATGATGACAGGTATTACCAGGAGGACGAGGGAGTCGGGGAGCCAGGTTTTGATGAGGCCAAGAAGTTGGCAGCACCATTCCTGACGTCGGGTCACCCAGCGCAAAGGCAAAGTCAGAGATGCCCCAAGCCCGAAACGCCATAGTCAATCCCCAAACCCGAAAACCGAGGTGGTTGGAGAAGGTCGATTCTGAGGAGGATGACGACGATGATGATGATGACGAGGAGTGGAACTGAAGCAAGCCACGCAACGTGGATCGGGAGTCTAGGGAAGTGTAGGGTCGACGGTGCAGGGGTTTAGGTTAAGGCATGGGCGCCCGGAAACTTGCAGTAAGAATTCCTCTTGGCTGTCCCGCTTCACCTTACTGAGTGTCTAAGAACAGCAGTTGCAGGACGACGACTAAAAGCAGCTCGCAAGCGCTTGATCCCAGAAGTGCAGCACTTACAGGGTATTTTTGTTTGGTGGTGCAGTCAAAACCGGATCCTGCTTTCCAAGGAGGTACTGGGCGCAATCCCCTTCAGCCGCCCCTTTTTCGCAGCTACAGACGCCTTGGAACAGTGGGACGTCAATGCTGAAACCAAAATCGACCGCCAGCCCTGCTTGCCTGGGTTTCAGTCAGAAAAGGAGCTTGAGATCTTTAGGCAAATCCCACAGTGTGTGCAGAGTCTCTCGGATTCCAAAGGCAGAGCTACCTGTTAGTGCGTTTATGACTTTGCCCACGCAGACCTCCACCGTTCTGTACCTCCTCCTTGCCGCATTGGTCGCCATAGCCGTCTTGATTGCTGCGACGGCTGCATTTTGGGGTTTGGCATGTTTTCTTCTGTTGTCGTCGGTCCAGCATGGTGTAAGGTTCTCCAGAGATTCGGCTGGCACGGGAAGTTGAAGCGCGCCTCGGAAGCATCCCGGAATGTCTGGCACAGGGAGTTTTGGGATCTCTCTACAACAATGACTTCGATTAGAAGGGCCTGTGTGGCCTGAGACTTGAGATGCCCGAGGCCTCTTCTTCCGGCTGGAGGCTCCTTCCACCACATGGCATCGTACGTCCTTGTAAACAGGTTTTGTAGCATTTGACAGTAACCGGTGCCAGGAAGTGCTGCTGCCCAAGAGACCGCATCAAGTTCGGTTCCGGCCTCGACCGAGGGCATGGCGGTGGGCTCTGCCACTTCGCCCCCGAGTACTGAGGCAGCCGGTGTTGAAGGCTGCTTGGTGAGCGTCGCCTCCGGTGCGGGCTTGGTGCGAGCCTCTGGCGTTGCTGTGATTCTGCTACACTGCTGCCATCTTTCTTAAACGCAAATTGTCCCAGTGCAGGATCCAGCGCTGCACGCGCACGCGCGGTGTGTGTGACTCGTGGAGGCTCATAGAAAAACAGAGCATCCTTTTGTTTCGGACTCGCAGAGCTTGTCGTGAAGCATATGACATAAGAAGGTTGACAAAGCGCTTTGTCAACTGTCTGCGAAAAATGCTGCTCGATGGATGCAGAACATGGGGGCAAACACTGCACCACAGATTTGGTGGTGTTGGCGAAAGGAATCCTGAAGTAGTCTCCTGGAGCCCTCTGCATCTCCAGGCACCGGGCCCACGACCGTCCTAGCTCAAAAACCCCGAAGCTTCTGTGTTAAGCTGTGCTACCTTCGACCTGCTGCGGAACCGAGCCCCAAATACCCCCAAAATCTTTGGGGGGTAGGGGGGAGGGGGGTAGGGGGCCTTAATACCTATAATAAGGACTTAAAAAAGGCCTATTTAAGGAAGTATAGTCCCCTACCCCCCTGCCCCCTAGCCCCCTAAGGGTCCCTATGACCAAACCCTGCTCAGCCGCGGCTCTCCGATGCCTTCGGTGCCCGGCCATGGCATTGCTCCGGACCACTCGGGAGTACTGCACAATGATTCAGCATAAGACTGTAGGAAAACAGTGGAGCTGGCAATACGTACTTGATGGAACAGTTCATATCATGTTAAAGTTAGAGCATCGAGATGTTCTGCATCTCATGTAACAAGAAGTAATGAAGCCTGCTCGTCCAGCCAGCAGAGAGTCGGAATTCCCATTCTCCAAGTCCTACCAGCACTCCATGTATGCTGGTGAACACTAATGGCTGTATAGGTTCATGCATGTCCGGCGCCATGGGGAAGACTTCCGTGGGCTATGCTCCAGTGGAGACTGCTGGCAAGATGGTTATAGGCACGTGTGCAAGCTGTCGCCGTGTACCTCTGCCTGCATGCTTCATATTTCCAGCCTTATGTATTACTCGCAAAGTCTGCTGTTGCGGGTCTTTCCGAATCAAGCTGCTTGACTCACCTCACGGCTCTAACAGTTGCCTTGATGAAGCGAGGTGCCTTCGATGACGACGACGATGACCTCGAGGACCATGGCATCACGTGGAAATATTCACCTCAGGTCTCAATAGACTAGAAGCTTTTCTTGTCAGGATGGCAAGGTGGTCTCAGCACCCCCTCCAAAGCTCGACCAGGCCTGGGACTCGAGAGACCTGGTGCGTACGGTGCCTTTCTGGATCCAGCTGCTTCAGGCGGACTTGCCTCTCAGGCAAGTGGCCTTTGCTGTCATTCTATATGCAGCTTGTTCATCCACGCTGCTGCTGATTAACAAGGCCACCTTGTATGAATCCGTGAATGTTTTTCATGACGGATCTACAACTTGTGCAGCTTCCTGTGGGCAGGTGGCGATGAGCTTCGTGCCTGATGCCTCGTTCATTCTCTTCTGCCAGTTTCTGTCATCCTCGGTGACAGCAGCATGGCTTGCACTGATTCGGAGTTGCCAGCGGTGCGGAGATTTCAACCTGGGCAGCCTTGAGGTGAGGCTGATCAGATGTGCTGCTCCCGATGCGGACATTGAGCTGATCCGTTGCTCGGCGCGACTACGCATGTGATTCAAGCAGCTGTCCGAAACATCACCCAGAAATGCTGGAGGTGCGCATACCATACATAGGTACTTACCATACATACCACCTCGTGAGCGTTTCGGATTTGCAGCAAGAACTCGCCCCGAAGTTGTGAGCCAGGCTGGGAGAAAGCACGTCCTTTCTTTCTGGCCTGCCTCGTCTTCTTCCTCTGCCTCCTGGTGACTTGCTTGCAAGATTCCATGTGTTTGGAACCCTCCTCCGTTAGAAAGAAAGGTAGATGATGGCTTGATAACAAGGCAGAATAAAGGTACAGTACAGGCACCAGAAAGGCAGAGCACTGAGATCTGCAAAGGCACAGGAAAGGTGCAACAAAGGCACTCAAAGGGTAATCCTGGGGGAAGGGCTCGCCAGGCTCTGCGCCTTCGGGGGGGTCGCCGTCGTGGCTGGATTGTGCTCTCCTTAGGTAAAAGGCAGACAACAGGCAAAACAAAGGCAAACAAAAGGCATAAAAGGTAACGCCGAGACCCCAGTAGACGAACAAAAGGCAAAACAAAGGCAGCCCGGCGGCTTATGTTCAGACTTCCTAAATTCTACTGCCTTGTAGTCACCTTTTGTTTGCCTTTCATTTGCCTTGTCGGCAATTACGGCTTTGCCTTTCCATTGCCTTGCATTTGTTTCTATTGCCGTTCATTTGTCTTTACTTCAACACATAGGTTCAAGCCACTCTAAGGACGAGAGGATTCCAACTATGTGTCTATTGTCATCAGCATCATCATTACTCTTTGTCTTATTTTAGTGTTGACTGTCTCCCTTCCTGTATTAATTTTCAGATTTCCATCACCTTTTCCGCACTGCTTGTGGCCACCATCACCACCAGCACTACCATCGGTGCCAGTGGCGCCAACTGCACCAGCACCAGCGACAGCCCCAAGTACAAGAGCCAGCACCAGCACAGCAGCAGAAGAAGCTGCTGTAGATAGGCAGCTTCCCCACATTCTGGAATTTACTGCTACTAAGTATCACTGTGATATCACTGATGCTTCTCGAGGCCAACACGCAAGCACTGAAGTCAGTGAATGTGGAGACGGTCATCGTAGCGAGTCGGGGCCTCGTCCGAGTGATGATCTTGCTCCGAGTTGCCTGGACTACCCTAAGTCATTGGGACATGGGGAAGAAGGGTACGTGTAGCATGATGCAGCCTCTGAATCTGATGGAGCTAATGCATCTCATCGGCCTCAGCTGCTGACCCGTTCTGCAGGATCTTGCTCGCCGATTGCAGCTGCTTGCTCGAATAGATGGCGGGTTCGCAAGATTCTGGGGACCGATTCTGGGGACCTCATCTCGAGGTCCTGAGGGATCCTCATTGTCTGAAACTACCAAGTGGATCAAAGGGTTGTGTACCGCTTCTCGGTTTCGTTTCGACATTCGAGCACACGCTGGGAAGGCGTTTTCTTTTGCGGCAAGGTGTTCCTTGGTTGAGTGTGGACTGCGCCTGCTTGAGTCTGATGTGTAGAAATTAACTGACACGATTCTCGGAGCTGCAAGACTTTGTGCAGTGGAACAAAGGTCTCCATCTTGGAGCATTTCACCTTGGGTAGGGCCCTGCCGAATGCGGCAGGGGTGCTGTCTTTGACGGCGACTTGATCCAATCGTGCCGAATACGTTGTAGTCGCCTTTTTGAAGCCATGCAGCAGAGCAAGAAGACAGCTGCAAGTTGCAGCAGGTTTGTAAAGATCTTAGCGCAACCACCATGGTAGTGGTATGTTCCTCTCAGGCAATCGCTGGAGGGGCGGTGATCTATGTCCTCTCAGATCAGGGCTTCCAAATCGACGGGTATTCATGGCTGCTGGTGTATTTTGTGGCTTGGCCTGACAAGCCCTGTGGCTCGTTGAAGCTCGCAACCACATCATTGTCTTTGCATCGTCGCATGCCGCTCCTGATGTTGAAAAGTCTGAGCTTGAGGCGTTTACGGAGTGTAGTGGCTACAGTTCCACACGTTTTCGTAGTTCGTTGCCTGTCCAAGGTGTTTATCGTTGTGGAGATGGTTTTCGTGAAGTTCGTCGTAGACACGGTCCCGATGTCGACGTGGACGCGTGTCTACTACAACAACACATTGCGCCTCTGCGGAAAGGAGGAATGGAGCACTGGGGTCACAGAGAGGGCGAAAGTATGCGTGCAGCGTAAAGACTCGGATGATACAGGTTTCCTTCCGGAAGCTCGCCCTCCCCATTCCCCCATCCACAAGCTTGTGTTTGTTGGATCGTGATGGACATGACATCAGGTCTCTTCCCATGGTGATGGTTTCCTCGCTTGTAACGGGCTTTGGCGCCTTCTTGAAGGCTGGCCGATGTGTTGTTGCTATCATTGCTACTATGACTCCGAGAATACAGGCAGCTGTACTAAGAACCGCTTACAGGCAAGGCAAGGAAAGAACTTTTAGTCGAGAAGGACCTTCCGGTAGCCAACACCAGCAAGTCAAACGACCCTGAGCTTCATCGGTGCGTTTAGGATGCAAACTTCAGCAAGCTTCTAGAGTTGGCCGTTAGCGAGGCTTTCGCTTTGAGCAGATGGTAGTGGTAGCGCTGGTGGTGATGGTGCCGGCGGTGGTGAGGGTAACAGCATCAACAGCAGTCGCAAGATCAGTAGTAGTCGCAGTATCCGTAGTGGAAGTGGCAGTGCTGGTAACAGTCGGTGGGGCTGATCGTAGCAGCACTAATCGTCGGCGAAGTGCTGGTGGCGCTGGCACCAGAGTAGAAACAAACAACGATAACGGACATGCGTGACCAAATAGAGATAGTGGTGGTGTTCCTTTGCCAGGTGGAATGGGGAATGGCCCATGTTGTGATGGTGGCTCTGTCCTGCGTGGTAGGCCAGGCGACGGCAGAACAGCAGCCGACCGTGTGAGTCTGCTCAGCTTCAGCTTCCACATTCCCAAGCACTACAGCAACAATGGTAAAGATTATGTTGACGACGTGGTGACGATGATGGTAATGGTGGTGATGATGATGATGATGTTGCATGATGGTGTTGGCAATGCTGGTAATGATGATGATGCTTCTGCTGCTGATTATGCCTGATGATGGTGATGATTCGATGATGATGATGATGATGATGATGGTGATGATGATGATGATGAGAACGGTGGTGGTGAGGATCAGGATGATGATGATGATGATAATGGTCACGACCAGTTGCCAGAATCATTATGATCGTACTTATGTCTTTACGTTTGAAATCGCGGCGACAGCAATGTCTTCCTTAACGAAAACGAGTAGGCTGACACTGTTGTTGATTGCGTTGCTGCCATTGGCCCCTGTATTCGTGCCGCTTCTTCTTTCTACTCTCACTACTACTGTTGCTCCTCCTTCCAGTTCTGCTGCTTTGACTGACGATGATCATTTCGGTGACGGCACCAATTAAGATGCTGCTGCTGATGATAAGAGCACTAGCAACTAGTGCATCGACATGGGGATAGCATTAACACTGCCATTTTTGTCGCAGTTGTTTTTATGATTGGCGAACTGATTATTGTTGACCTCGTGCTTTCTTTCTCGGCCGGAAGGCGTGGCGATTTCCTATGCAGGGATGCGTCCTCAGAAAGAGGGGCATCGCAGCACAGCGAAGGGTGGTGTAGGGTTCGAGAAGCGCAGGAGAAGATGGGCGAATCCAGGAAGCTGTTGCATACAGTACTTTCGAGGCCTAAAGCCTTGAATGCTAAACCCCCAGTTAGGTCTGTCGTTCGAGAAGGTGCTAAAAAGAGAGAGTCAGTGTCTGTGTCCTGACCCCCCAGCATCAACCTTCGATGTCAAGGTTCAACCTGCGCAAGGCCGTCTCTGCAACCTCCTTCACTGTTATTGGCCAGCAGCTCGGGTAAGCCTTCGAAGCCAGACCTGCCAAGATGCTTTTGGCCATTATTTTGCGCCTTTACGATGAGATATGAACGACAGGGTTAATCTTACCGCCATCATTCTTGTGCTTCTTCGTCTTGCTGCCGTGGTTGCTACTGCAATTCTCACCTTCCCAAGTCCCCAGAGCAGCCAGAACTTGATTTGCAAAGTCTGACTCTGACAAGGTGTCCTGTGCAAGCTCCTCACTGTCCTTCTGAATGACACAGTCTTCGGCCTCAGTGAAGTGCATTGAATAGCCGAAGATGTGCAATCTGAACTGAGCTAGCTAGCCAAATACATGTTTGTCTGTGTATATATATATATATATCTATAGATAGGTAGATAGATCGATAGATAGATAGATATTAGGTAGATAGGTTCATCGATAGATAGCACGGATAGATAGACAGACAGGTTCATCGATGGATGGATAGATGATAGACAGATAGACAGGTTCATCGATAGATAGATAGCTAGTTAGATAGGTAGAGAGAGAGAGAGCTGATGGTGTCATATCTGAGCGCACTAGCAGTTGACCCAAGACCGTATCGAATAGCGCACCATCAATGCTGCAGTTTTTCCGAAGCCTCTTGCACGTCCGAGGGCGCTGGAAATGACACGACTGCCATGCAGACACAAATCTGTGATGCGCAAATTAAGATGCCCGCTCTTTTTCTTGTTGTCTTGTTGCTATGGTTATGCGGACCTGGGGCATGAGTAGTCTGAATACCATCACACTGTCGCTTCTCCATGCTCTTTCCATCATAAGCATGTGGGCTGCGTCATCGGCTATTTGCCTGTCTGAATTATATAGAAAGGCGAATTGACGAAGGTTGCTGCCGTGCCGACTTCCAAACGAACCGCCGGGGTGGTCCTTGGGTATAGCATTCCTACCGACCCACTAAATATTAGTACTGCTACTACTGTTAATATGCTTATGACTACTCTTACTAGTCTTAGTATTCTTATTACTACTAGGCTAGTTGGACAAAGCCTGAAGAGAGCCTGAAGTTCCCGGTCAGATGGAGCACCGAAGGTCTGGAGCAATCATTCCAACTTCATGGGCCACCTGGGGCTGCTGCTTTGCATCGCCGCAGGCCCCCAATGGCATTACAGGGCATTACGGCGTTGTTTGACGTTCTCTAAGGGTTCCTGTAAGGGGCTACTGTGAGTTTTGGTAATTCCCTGGCATTGAACTCCTGAAATCTGCAATGCGTGCCGCAAGTGTGATTTCAGAGTTCCCGGAGCCGTTGCAGCCTTGCTCAGGCTTTGCGTACGAACGGACAAAGGCCACGGTAAAGTGTTTCGAGTTATGCCGGAAGTTTGTTGACTCGAGTCTTCCAGATATCTTGCAGCGTGAAGTCCAGTTCCCAGCAAGCAATGACACGCTGTGGCAATTGTGCGAATGATTTGACTCCTTGGATGCCAGGCGCCGAGATAGGCAGGGAGATGGGACGGCGTACTTGGGTGACTGCTGGAGCACCTGGAGACGGGCGGAGCTGTGTTACTCACCCTGGAAGGCTTGGAAAAGCAAAACCTGGGCTACACGTACGAGTGGAGTTGCTGGTCGTGGGGATTAGTGTGCCACCTACTCCTGCCTCTGTCCGTGTGCCGATACTTCTGGGCAGACGCCTGCCAAGGTGCAAACGATGAGGGACTGAGGAAAGGCTCAGTGACCTCGCAATTCGGATACTTGCTGCAGTCCGGACACTGAACCAAGCCACCACGTGAGAAGACTTGCCTGCTTGGGTCTGCCAGGATGCGGAGTAACAAGTGCATGCGTCCTCGTGTGGTCACGTACTTTCCATGTACCCGCTATGCAGCCGTTTCAAGCATTGAAACGGATCCTGCCGTCGCCTATTAAAACATCTGTGCCCAACAGCGGCCTGCTTGCATTAGGGCATCTGAAGGAAACACTTCAATCTATCAATTGGAAGCGAACTCTTCATAAAGAAATACACAAACCGAGCGGGGATGACAAAAAAAGTACATACATAGGATGAGCAGGAAGGTGCACACCGAGTGCAGAGCCTAACGCACAGTTCGAAGAACCGCCCGCTGAGGGTCCTACTTTAAATGTGTGCTTTTCTATGCTCCTGTGGCGGCGGTACAGTTACTAGCGCACCGCCTTCGGTAGTTATCACTGCCGACGTACTTGCTGCGTTACTCGTTACCCTGCAAGATGTTCTAGTACTGTGCTGCTTTGCTGCTCTCGCAGTTTGTTGCATTGTTGCTTTGGCTGCCTTTAGCTGCACTTTAGCTAGTACTGTACTCCACTGCTGCTTGATGCTTTTGGTGTTGATGTCATTATCAGTCTCATGCTTTTTTGGTAGCATCAGTAGTGGTAGTAGGAGTAGCAGTAGCACTAGCAGCAGCAATAGTGGGAGTGGTAGTGGCAGTAGAAGTAGTAGCAGTAGTATGTAGTAGTAGCAGTAGTAGCAGTAGTAGCAGCAGTAGCAGTAGTGAATTCAGTAGCAGTCGTAGTAGTAGTAGTAGTGGTTGTAGTCGGTTGTCGTCGTAGTACTCGTGGTATAGTGGTAGTGGTAGTCATAGTGATAGGCGGAGCGGTAGTGGTAGTAGTAGTGAAAGTGGCAGTGGAAGTGGCGGTGGTGGTAGTGGTGGTGGCAGTAGTAGTAGCAGATGTGAGAAGAAAAAGAAGAGGTTGTAGTAGTTGTAGCAGTAGCGTTGGTAGCAGAAGCAACGGCAGCAGCAGCAGCAGCTGGCAGCAGTAGCAGTAACAGTAGCAATTAGCAGTCAGCAGTTAGCAGGTGCAGGTAGCGGGTAGCTCATAGCAGGTAACCGTAGCAGAGTAGCAGCAGGTGTAGGCGTAGGGGAGTAGGCGTAGGAGTAGGAGCAGTACCATGTTGCCGTACGGTATGCTGCAGTTTGGCACGATACTGCCATGCGTGGCAGTGCTAGTCCTTCTGCAAACTCAGGCCTTGCATGTGCAGAGTGGTGGGCTTGACGTGTCTTTTCGTACTGGCTGCGACTGCGACTGCGTTTGATGCAAAGCATGAGCCAGGGCAGCTTGGCTTTGTCAGAGGTCTGCCAGCAGTTGGCATGGTTAGGGTATGCTATAGTACATTGTAGTATATTGTAGTATATTATTGTATACTATAGTGTATTATAGCAGATCTGAGCAGGGCTTTTTTCCAGGCCTCATGTAACGCTCCGTTCCATGCTCAGGCCCACGCAGAAGGATGTAACACGGCATCAAAGCCGCTTGTCTGCATGTAGTATTAGACAAGTTCCGTCAGACAGTATAATATCCTTCATGTTCGATTCTCTTGCGAATGAGCTTATCTGAGGGATTTTCGATCTGGTGCATGGCAAAAACGGCAAGTAGCACAAGCAACTCTGCAGTGCTGCTCTCCAGGTTTCGTTGTGGATAGCTCTGCAGAAATGCGCCCGGATCATCCAGCACCCTCGCCGCTGCTTTGCGGCAAGTCAGGGCAGAAGGCGTCCTGCATACCGCCGGGCAAGTTGAGGCAGCTATCGCACCTGTTGCCCGCGGAGGATCTAGTTTGTGCACTGCTTCCACGCATAGGAAAGCAGGGAGGACTGAAGCTTCTGCCGCAGGAGCTGGCATCCTCCGATGCGGAGTATGGAACCTAGTGACCTAATGTGCTTGCAAAGGAGACACAACACGGCAAGTGTGCAGCTATCACCTCCGGAGTCTGCGGCATAAGTTTCTTCGTGATTTTAGTGGTACATAGAATCACCGCGAGAAGCTCCAGGAAATGCACAGTGGCACTTCCGATCAGAGCAGGCAATTATGAGCGGCAGTGTTGCACATGCAGAGCCTGGTCTAAGCCGCGACAACATATCGCCTCAGCGATTCAAAGTCAGAAATGTCATGCAAACACGCCGAGGGCAGACATCAACAGAAGAGCCCTGCACAGAAATAGATACCAGTCTGCTACTCCAACTTCAAAGGTTCAGGGAGTGCACCAGTACCAAGTTGACCTAGCGCAGCTTTCGTCGTCAATCATAGCCGAGATTCGATGCGATTCAAATCTGGAACTTTGACCCGACAGACCCACCCGGCTAGCAATGCCGCAAGGGGCAGTTCTTGGCTCTTTAGCCCTGCAGACCCTCCGCCTCGAGGCTTGCTCGGGTACAACTGCTGCGGTCTGAACCGTCGGCGCCTGCCAGCCTGTCCCAAGGCGAGCGCAGGAGCATTGAGGACATACATGTATGCGGTGACTGTGCGTAATTTGGCTCAATGATGCGCAAAGTGGCACATTGATACAAATGGCTGGTTAATACCATGCACATGACGTTGTGTTGTGACAGACGGAGTCGGACATGCAGGAAGGCAGACTCTGACTTCCCCCTGAAGTCACGATGGTGGTGTTTGCCATCATGGTAGTCATCACAGTTTATTGCAACTCTAGTGCTGTTTTCGCTGCTACTCCAAACAAAGAGCGAACCCGAGACCCGACTGATATTGGCTGGTTTGTACCGTGAGTGCTGTCTTGCGAGGTGTGCTCATACCATACGCAGTTGTTACCTCCACCTAGTACCCTCTCACATGCGCTTGGCACTGGCAACCTCTGCACCTAGTTGTGGTTCATTAACTGCCATCGGGGAGAGTTCAACGCTTTCAGTCGAAGCCCTGGAGCGAGAGTCGGCTGATTAATAACTAGATCCTAGATTTTGGGTTTGCCTCGCGGCAGAGAGGTGCCGGTGGGAAGGCCGCTGCTCGCCTCAAGCCCACTCCCAGGCCAAGTGGGGAGATCTGAGGGCATAGAGAATGCTTTGATCTGTCGAATTGTCCCCACCAGCCCCCAGTTCGGCTGTCTGGGCACTCAGATCACCGACAGAATCAGAAACGTGCACTTGTGCCCTTGAAAAGCTGGAAACATGGAGTGTAAAAAGATCATCAACACGAGCAGAATCCTCAGCAACAGCCTGATTGAGTTGCAGCTTTTGTCTATGTTTTGCCCGAGCTCCCAATCGTCCTGTTCGGGACCATATTGCTAAGTACAAGCAGAATGGCGCGTGGATTTTCTCGTGTTCGTTTTCGCACTTCTGTTTCTCGGGAAGGCTGGCTACCTGCGCAGGGGCAAAGCTGGAGCGGGGCTCAGGATTTCATGAGTCTTGGCTTGGTGCCTACATCAGACAGCAGCGCTTATCCAGACATTCTATATAAAGGGATATAGAATTCAAGTTCGCCATGCTAGAGAGCCCGACCTGGAACTTGCACCTGCGTGGTGCTGCGACTCCTCCCTTTGGTGCTAGCAGAGGCGTGCACGGCGGCAGCCGATGTGGATCCATGCAAAGGGACGGACTGCCTGGGGCTTCTTGGATGTGAAGTTGAAGGTCCGCTAGCAAAGCCTTGAGGAGTTTCGGTAGCTCAGGGGCCGGACGGTGTTTCAAGTGAGCTGCTGCGCCAGAACCAAGGCATCATGCATGCATGGGCTCCGGCTACAGGACTGGGGAGTTGCGTTTGTCGAAAGCGCAGTCACGGATCCGTGACATATGTAATGAGCACGTTGACATTACCGTACATTTAGGAGGTTCAGAGTATGCGCAGCATACGATGAAAGACAAAGGCAGCAAGTTTGTGCATGCATACATACATGCATACGTACATACATGGATGCATGCGTGTATATATATAACACATACATATACATACATATTTATATATGCGTGGACGTAGACATGCATGTACCGTGTGATGTGTAACGGATGAAGTAGAGCATGCAGATATGTACCGCATATCTGAAAGGATGCTTCTCATATCTTCTCATGATGTACATATGTTGTATATGCCTACTCAAAATCAACCACGTAACTTTGCCGGTGTTCTAGGACGGGACAGAATCCCGCATCTTGCTCCCATCGGCGAAGACATCTATGTACCGTGCAGCTCAGATCCCCTTCCTGATAATATGCGGTACTACGTTACGCTATCGCACTATCCCTCTCTCTCCCTATCTCTCGCTCTCTTTCTCACTACTTGTATGCCACCCTCCGTGTTCCAAAGCTACTTGGAAGGAACTGTGCCATCAGAAAGTCCGGACCCTCAGGCGCGGGCCCGGTGGGAAGCTCTTGTGTCTGGATCGTGGGAGGCTTGAGATTCCTTGGGGCATGGGAGCTTTTAGGGTGCTTCTGTGCCTGAAGCCAGCGGTTGGACTTGCAAGGCCCCGTTTGTGCCACCGAAGACGAGGGCTGCGTTCCAGCATGTCGGGATCTTAAACCAGTCATACACCAGACGACGTTGCGGTATGTCATCTCATGCCATTTCACCATGTCCTGCGGGTGTTGCGGGATTCGCTGGGGATCCGTCGAGGTGAAGGGGCTCGTGCAGGCAGCGCGGCGGACTGCAAGAACCTGCCGCGAGGGACCCAGTGTCGCGGAACCTACGTCGTCATCGACAACGTGGCCACCCAGTGTTTTGCAACGTCGGGGTCTCAGAAGCCAGACTGGCAGAGCGGTATGGAATGTACTCGTCGCAAGAACAAGTCACAGTCTTGGTTGTCAGTCATGCCAGCAGTGTGGGCCAGCAGTAGCAATGCTGGTTCTGCCAGTCTGCTAGTCTTTGGGAATCATGAACATGGCCGCAACAGTGGTATTTCTCGACGCGATCACAGCGCAGAGCTCACGAACATGACAACAGTGCCAAAGGCTCGGGGAGGACGACGTGGAGGTCGAGTGTGAAAACGGTTCGCCTTGTGGCGACGCAGAGCGCGAGACCCTTCGCTGCAAGACATTTCGCATCTTGTAGATTCAGCCAAGCATTGCAATTCATGCCAGTACCCGCAGCAGTTCGGTGTGGCGCGAAACCTACAACGTCCAAACTTCGTTCCCTGCTTCAATCTCTGACACCTTCAGCCCCGAATGGGCTCGAAGCCGCCCCCAGACCGACCGGATCCTCTAACCGCGCCTTCGGCCCAGGAACCCGTATCAGGGAGCGAGGCAGGGCCATGCTCACTGCTTTCGTCGTTGTCGTCTTCGTCGTAGTAGTAGTAGTAGCAGTAGCAGCAGTAGCAGTAGCAGTAAGCACTCCGGCTCAACTACGTCCCAGCGGGACTCAATTTTGTGGAGGTGTAGCATTGATGCCATGGACAGAGACTTGCAGCGGCACCCTGCTCAGACACATGTCTGCCTACCAGACCAGAAGCCTGTCGGTCGGCCGCACCATGCAGTTAGCCATGCTCATGCTGGCTCTAGCATTACAAGCCAGGCTCAGCTCCAGCTCGCGACAGGCACCAAAGCTGTGGACCAGCGCAACGCTGACGTCGAACGCATGCGACACAGTAGGCTGGAGGACTCCGAGTCCAAACAAAGGGTGCGCGGAGCCAACAAGTGCCCCAGCCCCTGGTTGTCACGACGAGAGAGCGGCCATCATGGCCCCTACAGTCAAGCCAATTAGCGCACTACCTTTCATGCCCGCACAGGAAAGATCGGGACGCAAACTCAGGCGCAAGAGGATGTCCGCATGTGCTCAGGAGCTGGTGCTACATTCCCTGCAGCTGTCACAGAACAAGTACGACAGCAGACCCCGACCTGAACTCCCCGTGGCTCAGCCCTCACCCAAGCAACAGCTGGACTTGCATGCCATGGACTGAGGGTTCTCGCCTGGCTCTCAGTACTTGCTCGTGTGTGCAGTGGAGCCATTCTCCAAGTCTGTACTCTGGCATTCCGTCGTTGAGTTGTAGCCTGTCTCATCTGCCTACGTCTCAGTGCACACACACATATAATATGTCTTTGCTCAGGCACCAACAGCAGGCGACTGACAGCCGGACAGCCGGTCCGCCGCGATGCCTTACAGGACAGGGTCACCACCACGCGGGCAGATTAGAGTTACATGCATTGTGGCAGTTCCTGCACTTGCACAGATCTTGGCCCCATTGCCTGATGCTCATTGATGTGTCTTCTTGTTCGCACGCAGCTGCTAACATGCCCGAGCAGCAAGAAGGACACAGCCCCGCCGAGGGCGATCCGCCCAAGCAGCAGAGATCCAGGTTCCGCTCAGATGGCAGAAGTCGCCGTACGTCTGGGGAGATAGCCAAACGGGCACCCCACGCACAGCACTGGAAGGACATCCAGGCCAGGCAGCGACAACGTGAGCACGAGAGAGCCTCATCGTCCCACCAGAAGCAAGCTCACGAGCCGCAGCACTTCCGGATCCACACTGACGAAGACCAAGAGGATCAAAGGGAGCCGGATGACGACGGCCCCTGGCGTGGAGAAGAGGACAATGGTGCCTGGGATGGATGGCATGATGATCAGTGGGAGGATGAGAGCCACTGGAACTGGCAGGAGTACGACGAAGATGACTGGACCCGTTGCCGAAACTCGGGAGCAGCAATACACGCATAAGGCTGTTACGCTTTATTTCTCGGACCCCAGTAGCCCCACTAGTCTTCAGCACCTTTTCGATCATTGGCATAAAGGAGGAACTTACATGCAAGCCTGTACCCACCCTCCCAAAATCCTCCTCCTGCGCATCTCCATGTTTCGGGAGGCAGAGGGCGGGAGTACGCGCAAACTGCACACCAGGGTTGCCATCCCTTGTCAGGTTCACATACCTTGCTACAGGGAGGTAGGCTCAGCCTGCGACTTGGTGATGTACACGATCGTTGCATGCGCATTCTGCGTTGTGGAGCCACATCCCTGGCCACTACACAACGAGATTCATAAATCACCTTCCACCCCAGGCCGCCCCACACGCGCCCCCCAATGGAAGGCAGATGACAGCAAGCCAATAGAACCTGTCCGAACAGAGCCGATGAGAGATGCAGTACTCAGTCAGCAGTGCTACGTCATCCTACTCTGCAAGAGCTGATGATTGAGTGCAGGTGTAGTCGTTTGTGGGGGACACGCAAGCAGCACGCGCTCCGAAAACTGCAAAAAATTATAAAATTTGCGCTGTTGCTGTCCATAGGTCCATGGCACCCCTAATGCACCCCTACCCACTCACTCTGTTCGCAGGTACTGCCAGTGAGGACTGCCCACTACAGTGTGCCCGGGCGTGGGCCACTCGCAGTGATATATGCATGCCAGTTCGAGTACGTAACGTTCACCTTATCTCTGCCGTGATTGAATGCAGACGAAAAGCCAGTCAGCTGCCGCCATTGACACGAGTCTTACTGGGCTTACTGCCGCTTTCTGGCCACCATTCGGCTCAAGATCGGAGTCGCGTGATCACACACCATGCGTGAAGTGTGTGGGTAACACCACCACTGCCTAACTCTATGCGGGCCTCCACAGAGCCTCAACGTGGCACTCAATCCCGGACAACCAGCTGGTCCGGATCCCTTACTCCCTGGAAATTGCAGACAGCATTCCGCCACATATGCCAAGGCCTATGCACGTGGCGGAACAGATCGCTGCAGACATGATTGTCAGTGGACAAGTCCGAATGAATATTTGGGAACTTCTTTGTGACTGCCTACCTGCAGGTGATCTTCGTCGTGAGGCGAGTACCGAACGCGTTAGTGTAGTCAGCTTCTGCAGTGGCGCCTACAGCCAAGGCCCGCTCTTTGGTTTGAGACGCAGCACGACTCTGTTCCCATGGGTGACGCTGCTGATCAACAAGTATATCAGATCGCGCACTCACGAAACCTACACTAGCTTCGTGTTACAGCGCAATACCACAATGTGCGCGCACAAGTGTCAATGTGATCCTCCCCTGCTCCACCTTTCGTGGAGGTGACTCTGGCTTGAATCACCAGACGGTGACTGCCCTTCCATGGATGGCTCACTTCAGGGACGCAACCTCACTATGTCGGGCATTACCTTCAATCCACACCAATGGCATGAGACATGCCCCTGGGAAGGCCATCGCATCACCATCGCAGTGTATACAGTCAAGGCGGTTAGGACTCTTACTCCAGCGGATGTCGACACTCTGAGAAGACTCTAGTTCGCGCTGCCATCATGAAGGCAGCAGTGTCCGCACAGTGGGCAGTGAGCCGTAATCGTGCCACTTAGTGTGCCCTTTAGGGCCACTTGTACATACAGCATCTTTGCTGTACATAGTGCAATCGCTGACGCAGGCCATACCACATGGCCGATGAAATGGTCGATAGCTGTTGTATATGTACATTGTCTTTCCGGCTCGCATACGATGAATCTCCTTGTTTGTACTCCAATGCTGAGTGATGCCGTGCCCTGCTGCACGATCTCTTGAACGATGAGTAGGTCGTCGCAAGTTTGCAGCTATTCGTAGCGGAACTTGCCCAAGTGGTGTTGTGCTCTCGAAGCACCGGTGCAATGCACTGCCACATACCTGACGCCAAGCTGAGCGACCGGCTGCGATTGGANGCAAGTTTGCAGCTATTCGTAGCGGAACTTGCCCAAGTGGTGTTGTGCTCTCGAAGCACCGGTGCAATGCACTGCCACATACCTGACGCCAAGCTGAGCGACCGGCTGCGATTGGAATGGAATAGCAGTAGCAGTAGCAAAGGCAGTAGCAGTAGCAGGAGCAGGAGCAGGAGCAGCAGTAGTAGCAGTAGTAGCAGTAGTAGCAGTGGTAGCAGTAGTAGCAGTAGTAGCAGTAGTAGCAGTAGTAGCAGTAGTAGCAGTTGAAGCAGTAGTAGCAGTAGTAGCAGTTGTGGCAGTAGTAGCAGCATCAGCAGTAGTAGCAGTTGCAGCAGGTGCAGTAGTGGCAGTAGTGGCAGGAGCAGCAGCAGCAGTAGTAGCAGCAGCAGCAGTAGTAGCAGTATTAGCAGTAGCACTAGTCTTGAGAGTAGTAGCATGTAGCAGCAGTAGCAGTAGTATTAGTTGAGGAGCAGCAGCAGGAGCAGGAGTAGGCTTGGCAGTAGCAGTAGCAGCACAGCTTGTGATTCGCCGCAACGATTCGAACAGTTTTTTGGGTCCAGCACCGGGTATCTACCTCTCATGCTTTGATGCTCTCTCTCTCTCTCTCTCTTTCTCAGTCTCTCCCTCTCCGCCTTGCCCCTACTCTCACTACTCCTCCCGTACCTCCGTCTCTTTCCCGCTCCCTCACCCGTCGTCTCCCTGGTCCTGCTCCAGAGCTGACCAACACTTGCGCCTGCCAGGTAGCTGAAAGTGAGTTGGCTTAGCTGTCTCGGTTTCAACATAACCAGGTGGGTCTTTGCTTGCAACGGCATGCGTTATCTGTTGAAATTGATTCGGGACATCGTCTGTGATTCCGTTTTCATATCTACCGAACGGCGACGTCCCAGAGGCCGCCGAAACTAGGGCCTAGGGGGCCAATGAGCGGCCGAATGCTGTCGTGCTCCTTGTGGTGTCCCCAGCACGTGAACAGAAGCTTCGCTGTACGACGCCTGAACCAAGAATTGTGACACCGTCGCCGGAAATCAAAGCTAAAGTGTGCACCTCTGACATCGTCTGTTTTGCTCCTCATATTGCATTGCGTTGCCGGCAACGATGTTCGGCACGAGAGCAGTAGGTTCTGTTTTTTGTTTTTGCATTCGCTCCATCCTCTGTCGGCTCAAGGAGTATGGAAGGAGCCATAATTCATCAAACAGAGTATGCACGCTTGCCGTGTCGCAAGGTGGTTTTGGAGTGAACCAGGCAAGAAAATGATAAAGATGAGATGCAAATGCCTTCTGGCTCCTGTTATGACAACAACAAACTGAACATCTAAGTTTCCTTTCTTTCCGGGAGCCCGACCGCAGGGCGATGGAGACATGCCGCTTAGAGCAACAGATTTCGGCAGGACCAGCAGGTTGTTTTCCCGCACGCCCTAAACCCACCCCAAAGAAACGGTGGCCACGTCCATGACGCGTCAGCGCGGACGCAAGAGCAGACGTAAGCGAACCGTTCAACTAAAAGCCCTTGAATCTCTCTAAGTCACCCTTCTCCCTAAACCCTAAACCGCGAGCCTCAAGCCCTAAACACAAAGCCTGCAACTTTAAAGCCTTAAACCCTAAGGTTTAAATCCTCTTTCCCAGGCTGCTCCGCATTTCTCACCACGCTGCCCAGAGGTCGCTCCTGGATCCGAGGCAAAGCGTTAGAAGTGATATGGGTGGTTGTCAAAATTAGGGTCTCTTTTTGGGGTACTCTAAATAATGGGTGCCGTATTGTAATAGGGACCCCAAAAGGGACCATAATCTTGACAACCACCCATATAGTATAATGTAGCATAATATGATATACCATAATGTAACATAATACAATATATTATACCATTGTACAAGGTGTGAAACAGAGTAGACAGTATTTACTAAATTTTTTGAAACCCATGTCTTGCCCTTTTTAAGGTAAGTTTAGGGTTTAGGGGTTTTGGGGTTTAGGGTTTTGGGGTTCAGGGTTTAGCGGCCCGTTTAAGCCGCTCCTCCCTAGACCGAAACGCACCTTTTGAGAAGCAGGGCCGGTAAAACTGAGCCTTAGCTCACAAACATGTGGTAACCTCCGTAGCCCTAAATCCCTAAACCTCGTCATTTTCGGATTTGACCTTCGGAGGCGATCGTCCCGTGCGCACCGCCTCTGATGGCCCAGTAGACCCAAAGGCGGCGTTAAGGCTGCTGAAGGAAGGCCCGATTTGGGATTCCTTTACGAGTTCCTTTAAGGATTCCTTCAAGGATTCCTTTAAGGCTTCCTTTATGGGGTTTAGGGCCCTGGGGGCTTCGAGGGTTTGGTGCTGAGGAATTGGGGGATCGTTTGGGCCCCCTGGGTTCATTTAGGGGCGAAGGACGAGTAGGATTGCCTGGCAACTGCAGCCATCATCATCGTCGTCGACACCGCCGTAAGTGCAAAAGCAAGCAAGAGAAGTAACCTTGGTAATCTCAATAGAGGCGATGTAAGGAGGGCAAGCTGGTAAAACACTGGTTCTGAGGACAAGCAGTGGTGGAAACTGCAATACCACAAATTTAGATTGATTGTGCAAGTTTTGCAGATTTAGATGATGATCGCGACTACTCGTACTTTTTAAGACCGAGGCAGCACTAATATGGCCACAATTGTGCCAACGGCAAGAGCGCTGACAGTCATCAGGAAGACTGGCACAACAGCAATGAGAAAGGCGACGGTGTACTTTCTCTCGACCCTTCTTCCGCTTTCTCCTCCGTTTGTATCAAGTGTTTGGGATGTTGTGATGTCCGGTTTGTGTGCCGTCAGCCGATGGGCATTACGTCTTCCAAGCTCCAAGCAGAGGGCCGAAGGAGCCACTTGCGCCAGGCAACGAACGCTTTCTCGCGGGCCGCGCCTTTGGCTCCTGCACGGATGAGTCTCAGCTCCGGCAGTTGGTCGAGAAAGGCCATGCCTGCCAAGCTCCACCCGAAAACCCGGACCCCTAAGAGCAAGGCACTATCAATTCCGTGTTCCCCTTGCTTACCGCCGTCGTCCTGCTCCCCTGCACCACGCTACAATCTACAACAATCTTTTCTACAAACCTACCGATTAGTGCATATTATTNATGTGCTTCTTGGTTTTGTTATGTCGTGATACATTAATCCTTTGAACATCACAGTCGCACACATCACAACGCACAGTCGCCTTATTGTATTCCATAATGTCGTCCTTCTTTCTTTCTCTATATTCCTTCTTCTTTGCTAAAACCTTGTCTATGTTGTTCTTCCGATAATTAGCATTCCTGTTCAAACATTTATTACAAGTCTCATTGCTATTCCGATACTCTGACAATTCCTTTACTTTNTTTAAACAAGCACAGCATTTCCGTGTTCCCTCATCCTCTGAATTCTCCATACCATCTAATGACCTTTTCCCTTTAAATGTAAATCCCCCTTGCCCTGAACCGAGTTCATATCACCTCACACCCCTATACCCCCCCCTACGCTTTTACACCATTTTAAAAGCCACCTCCTATTCCAAACCTTATACCAAAACCCCTAAACCATAACCACCACCTAAATACTTTACCTTAACCCATAATATAACCAATATCNACCATTTTAAAAGCCACCTCCTATTCCAAACCTTATACCAAAACCCCTAAACCATAACCACCACCTAAATACTTTACCTTAACCCATAATATAACCAATATCCTAACCTTGAACTCGGACGCTTCGGAAGAAGTCCTCGCGAGGCTTCGCGACCTGATAAAGCCTAAAACCTCCAAAAGCTAAACACCTCACCTAATCCAAAAACCTCCCTAAAGCCTATAACCCTGAACTGGGAAACGACGACAACGGCGAGTTCGTCCATGAGACGGTGCGCCTGCCATGTTTGTGAAGCTTNATCCTCTGAATTCTCCATACCATCTAATGACCTTTTCCCTTTAAATGTAAATCCCCCTTGCCCTGAACTGGAAGGGTCATTTCCCAGTTCATATCCCAACCTATACCCATACCCCCCCCTACGCTTTTACACCATTTCTAAAGCCACCACCCAATCCAAACCTCACACCAAAACCCCTAAACCATAACAATCAACCTAAACCCATAATATAACCATTATCCTAACGATGAACTGGGAAATGATAAAGCCTAAAACCTTCCAAAGCCTAACACCCCACCTAATCCAAAACCCTCCCTAAAGTCTATAACCCTGAACTGGGAAACGACGACAACGGCGAGTTCGTCCATGAGACGGTGCGCCTGCCATGTTTGTGAAGCTTTGGCAATTCCTGTGATTTGAAGGCGACAC
>BGNK01000128.1:302051-353069 GCA_003297005.1 Symbiodinium sp. clade A Y106 | reverse complement strand
ACACACGCACACACACGCGCACACACGCGCACACACGCACACACACGCACACACACGCACACACACGCGCACACACGCGCACACACGCGCACACACGCGCACACACGCGCACACACGCTTGCACGTGCACTCCACTGCAAGGGATGGCTCATGTAACAAGGGGACCTGACGCGGCGAGTGCTGGCTTCAAGATTTTCAATCAAATTGATTGGTTGAGCAAAGCAGACGCAAGCAAGCCGGGAAGCCCAACTTTGTGACGAAGAATGCGAAGATTGTTTGGATCAGGATTGGTCGTAGCAGCGTATAGATTTGGCTGCATCATGCAGTTCCTAGCTTGCGAGAGAGCATTGATAGCATGAGACAGACAGAATTGTGCCGAACTCGGAACTAGGTTCGGTGACGACGCTGCTCCGTTCAAAGCAGGCCGATAAGGGCTTCCTTCGATGGGCAGAGCCTGTTGGATGCGTAAACTTGATATGCACAACTTGCAACTTCGACAAGTTCATCAAAATTCACTAATGACATTCTCAAGTGCGTGCTTGCCTCGGAAAGCTTGTCTTTGTCCTGTGCATGCCTCTGTGTGCGTCCTTGTTGTTTGCATGCCTTTGTGCATGCAGGTTTGCGGGGTACGTGGGTTGGTTCAGTTGTGGGCGCATGCACACAGATATCTTCTGATTGCGGGTGCAGTTTGGATTGCACTGTTCTGATGTTTGGTTGTAGTTTGCACGCAAGGCAAGCAGTCCGTTTCTTTCCTGGACTTTGGCATGTTGTCGCGAGAGATTTTGACCTTTGTGTTGATCTATGCCACAAGAGGCATCCTGAGTCGCGAGTACCAGCAGTGTACGCATTAGATCAGTCGATAGCTCGCAACAGCTATGTACTGCCTTTCCTCCGAACCTGTGTGAGTCTAATGCGGGATAGGCCTGAAGAGGTCATAAACGCGCCCACAAGTCATTCGGAAACGCAGGGCCTGGACTCTGTCGGTGGCCTTTCGACTGGCGTCCCCGCAGAGCCGGAGGCCACACAATCGAGATTGTCAGATTCTTGAACAGGTTGAGGATTATTCGAATTTGTAGACACGTTGTCGTGGATGTTCTGCAGAAGGGCTACATGCCGCTACATCTATTGTTGCAGCGAGACAGCTAGAGGGTTTCAA
Source organism: Symbiodinium sp. clade A Y106 (assembly GCA_003297005.1). Classification (NCBI taxonomy): domain Eukaryota; class Dinophyceae; order Suessiales; family Symbiodiniaceae; genus Symbiodinium; species Symbiodinium sp. clade A. Next base: position 351,913 of record BGNK01000128.1, on the reverse strand, counting down.
GACGAGCGTCCTTGGTGTTGCTTCATCTCCCATCTTCTGACCCCCGGTGTCGTTGTGCTGCGTTTGCATTATGTTGGTTGTGTGCTGGCGACTAGAGATCAGCGGCTTTCCTGTAATGGGGTCCTGCGTGACGAGTCTAGTAACTTCGCCTCTTGATTGCGAAGCCTGGCCGCAGGGTGCCCCGGTCGACACGAAGCCGGTGCGGCTCTCAGTCTATTGGAGCGAGCTCGCCTGATTGTCCAGACAGAATGAAGTATGTGTAACGTCATATTATGCACTCAAGCAGAGCCTTGCTCTGCTTGCTTCGGGGTCCCTGATTCGTGGAACTCCTAAGGTCGAGTCGCAACAAGATGCCTCGCCAGGCAGAGTGGCCCCGGTTGAAGTTTGGGCTTCTACGGTTGACGAGGGTTTGGAGTTGAGGCAAGGGGCCTAGAAGCTTAGGGGTTTGGGTCTCTTCCTTTCAAGAAGCGGGCCGGACTACCGTCTGTGAATTTCGTGTCCAAGCCAAAACCTGCCGGGCCCGACAAACGCGCCGTCGGCAGGCGAAGAGACCGTGCAGTAACAGAGGTGCAATGCTTGTTTTGCCTTGCGTCCTCCATGCAAGTTTGACTGATTGCGTAATGCAGTTGTGCGCTTCTCTGCATCAATCACATGACAGCCTTTCCTTGTTGCAGTGGGCTTCAGCTCGACGAGTGTAATTGGATGCTCCAGGTGCACTGCGTGCGTGAGAGGTTCCAGCGGCGACGGTTTTCACGAAAGTTTCAACCATCAGAGCGCATGCAATGCTTGCTCTACTCTTACAGACCCTTGGGGTTGTCGGAGGCAAAGCTGCCTATCTGAAGTGACAGGAAAGTTGTTTGAATCCCAAGGTCCGTTCGAGTAAGGCCGGTAGGCGCAGCACGGGACACCTATAGAGACTGGCACCTGTCTTTGCACGTTCGTGCCATTGACGTCATGCTTCCTGAAGTAGCATGCCGGCTTTCTCAAAGGCATGGTGTCCTCGCTGTGCTGCTTTGTGTGCATCGCTTGCTAACGCGCTGATACCTGTGTGAGAAAGCAGGAGGCAGATTCTGCCCAAGGTTTCGGATCCCGAAGCACAGCCATCCACGGGGCCTTATTTCAAGATAAATGCGGACCCGAGCAACTTGCAGCAACCTCCATACTTCCGAGGGTGAGCCCATGCAAAGAGCTGGGATGCCAGAACTGCGGCCCTCCCATTCGTCTGAGTGGGCCCGACTCCCTCATCTTACGTGGAGGTGTCGATATCAGAAGAACAATAACGATAAGGCTAAAGACGCTGATGACGATATCCGTAGTAATGACGACAACAATAGCAGGTGACTACTTGTCCTAGCCCTGCGTTTCAGGGGGAAGGCACCACTCGGATTGTATGCTGCCGGCTTCGACTTCTGCCGTGTGCCACCATTCGGTAGAGGCCATGTCAATGAGTGAGCGATGTCCTGAAGCGGAGGACACAAATGGAGCACCGGTGATGAGTTACTTTCCGGGGGCAATGAAACCAAGCAGTGCTGGAGGGTACTTCCCAAGTTAAGTGCCTCCCGCCAGGGACCCCTGTCCATGTTGGACAAATCTCTGCGAGCCAGCTGAGTCCCGTGCTGTGGATTCTCGGGCGGCCTGCGCTATGTCGACTAGATACGTGGACCTTGGCCATTTGCATCCAGCCCCCTGCGCGGGATGGGGCTGACTTTCTTGCTGCCATGACTCGAATCCTGCAGCTGTGGCTGCTGAGGTCACTGGTTGTATTGGCATTGTGTCAGGGTAGGGTGCCCATTCCAGATGCAGAATATTGTCAGCTAGCCAGAGCCAGACACTTCAACCCAACTGTCCCAAGTTGTGCCGCAGTTTGGCCTCGACATTTGCACCGGCATGGGCCAGAAGCCGCTTGGCGGACGGTTGTTGCCGTTGAAGTGTTCGACAATTTAGCGGATCGAGGCTGTTCTTGAATCCACACTGTCGAAGAGGGGCCTGCAATGAACCTCTTCTTTGCGGTCTGCAGAGCTTCAACCTGGAAAGCTGAACCTGCGCCCATGCTCCAGGCTTCCGTCCCGGTACCATCAATGGCTGGATCCTTTGGTCCCAGAACACCGCAACTGGGCAGAATTTCAAGCCATCTCTTCGGGCACAAATTCCAAAGTTGTGGGTTGTTTCATGCTGTAGCCATTGGCAGTTGTCACAGCAGCCGATGCAGAGCTTGAAAACTGAGGAAGTCTATGATCCCCCCTGGTGTGCCGAGAGGCAAGAAGCTCTGTGGGGCTTACTCGGGGATCCTCCCTGTAAGGTTCGCACCCACCCTGATGTAGAACAGCCGTCATGTGAACACTGCCATTTTGCTTGGGACTAGGGTAATGCAATGCAGTCTTGCCAGTTTCAAGAGTTACAGTATCTCTTGTTCAGGACCGCGTGCATGATCTCGGACCTCGTCGATGCGGCGCGACAGGTTCCTGGTTCATATTGAAGCAGGAACAGACAACATCTGCATGAAATCTCCGGGCTGTTTTCGGAGAGAGCCGAATCCAGTGCCATTGAAGCATGAAGCACCTGTTCACAACAAAATGGGAGTTCGAACCGCGAACCCGAAACAGCAAACCCTAAACCCGCCCGTTCTTAGGTCATACAGCTAAACCCTAAGGCCATAACATGCCTTTAACTCAACCGTAAACCCCAAGCCCTTTATCCCAAACTCTGACCCGAGGTGGTTGCCATGACCGCCGATTGCATGGGCGACCTGGAGGAGCCTGCGAACTGCGCCAACGATATCTTCGCTTTCCTCGTGCTCAGTGGCAATTCAGGGTTAGGAGCATCATGGGTTGATCGCCAGAAGGGCTGGAGTTCATATCAATATCTTCTGCTTATTTCCACAGAACGTCATAGGCCGGGAGTTTCAACACAGAGGGTGAGCCAAAGATAGGCGATACATGTTTGAGGATCCTTGACAAAAAGGGGTCTTAGAAGGTGAGAACTCTTCCAGCAAGTAGCCCCAATGCAGCACGCCTCAGCCAAGTACGACATCGCGGATGCCTGTGGATGTGCGGCTGGACTGGCGATGGGCTGCGCTGGCAAAGCGACATCGTGCGATGCCTGTCAGAAATGCTCGAGACGAACAACTCTGGATCTGCGGGGATGCTGTGTTTTCCAGTCAACACCACTCCGAGTTGCAGGACTATTCAGGCGACCGCACGCGTACACCGCACAGACATCGTGTGGAGCTGTTAGGAAAATGTGTTTCGATGTTGGTTGTTGTCCGTGCTGTCGGTAACACACTTTCCGGACAATCCCAGCTCATTGGCTCACCGTCCATCATGGGAGATACTCAAAACCTGATAGCTATGCATAGCAATTCGCATGCTGGGATTTCAGCTTCGTCGCGAAACTCCAGTTTCCAACTTGTAGAGCTAAGGAGCAAGGAGCGGCTTGGAAGCAGATAGGACTAGGACATGCGCTGCTGAGGACTTCGCAGTTCGGAAGGTTCTGGCAAGAGCATGGCTGCTGCACGGCCGACTCTCCCATCATGAAGCGGATATCGTTAGAGTATGTTGAGCTGGTTTGAGCTGTATCCTTGCTTCTCGCAGGGTCAGTGGACACTTCGAGCAACCTGTTCAAAACTCCAACCCTGCAGTCGTTGATCTACACGACCTTCCTGAGCACGAGGCATTCTTCGCATCCGAAGATACCATGTCCGTCGCGCAAGATCTGATCGGAGCTGCAGCGACTAAGCTTATGACTTGCAAGATCCTTGCAACGCATGTTGCTTGTCTTACAGCTGATTCAACCGACCTCGACCTGCAAGTAGGCAAAGGCAAAGGCGACACGAGGGCTGGAAGGCAGGGACACAGACTGGCGTTTGGTGTATGGAGTTTGAGGCTTCGCAAAACCCTGTTTCTGACGTTAAACACGTGACCCCAGTTTGAGGGCCGACTACTGGCTCTTCATGTGTACTTCAGCTTAAAACTAATTCTCAGGCCCAGCCTGAACACCGAACCGTGGCACTTAGCCGAAATCGAAGAGATGACAGCCTCTTGCGTTTTCACGATATTATCCGCCGAGGGCAACTGCGACATTGACGTTTTCCTTTGCTTCTTCGTTGCACTGGACGGAAGCCCATTGCACCCCAAAGTCCCAAAGCTGCAAGACTCGACGGTAGAGATTTCCCCCCAGGCCTTATCAACGTCGTCGATGCTCTCAATGATATGCTCACCATGGCCCTGGACCTTTGGATCTCTCGCCGTCATAGTCACGACTTTGAGTTTATGTTACAGAGTCCACGCTGGAAAGTGCGCCCCGAGTGAAGCCCGAGTGGCTGCACACCTTCCCCCAGTCATGTGAGATTCGTCTTTGCTCCAGAGGCCGGACTGCTCATATGTCATTCCCATGCAATCGGGACTTGGACATGACAAGTCTTAAGCAATAGTTGCTCGGGAGATTGGTCCCGGTCGGATGGAGATTTTGTCTTGGATTCCAGAAAGATTGGTCTGATGCCCTGCACCTGCAGGACACTAAGTCGGCCGTCGACACTTGCCCCCAGGCGCACGCAAAGGAATTGTTTTCAGCCTTTAGGAACTTCGGCATTTCCTTGCATCCAAGCGGTTGTCCCGTTTTTAATTTCAAAGCTGGGGCATTTGTATGCAAGTGCCGGAGACCTCATCGAGGCTCTTTATTGTGTTGACTGTAGGACCTGGGGGCAACTGCCAGGCAACCTTTTCTCAGGCCTACGGCTCCAGATCCTTCAGCCTCCACCCTTCGGGGAGCACCACCGGCAACACCTCCGAAGCCTTAAAGCCTTCGTCCCAAACTGTTGCAAGTCGCCCGGTGAGGAGCGCGAAGGTTTCCTCAAGAAGTGGCTGAAGCAAGGCTCTGCCCTTTTGGGTCTAGTCGAGGGCGTCAAGGGTAACGAGGCTCCAATTGCAGCTGCGGGTAAAGGTCCAAGTCCTTCGGCTGTTGTCTGGGAAGAGTTGGTGCCGAGATAAAGTCGCAGACACACTCTTGTCGTGAGACCCTCTTTCGTTCTACTGGTAAGCAAACCGAAACTTCGGCCACAACAAGCCTCCCTCAATCCGGGGGATGGCCCGTGGATGCAAGGACTGACAGGGCCCCTGTCATGCCATGAATTGCTATACGAACCGAAGGCACCCCTTGCCAAGACCCCAATTCGCTGCAGAACACCCGGATTGGTTCCAGTATCGCATCCTGGAGCCGCCGCAAGGCCACGCCCGAGCGTCGGCATTATTCTGCGATTCAGATTGCGGTCCAAGTGCCATGTAGGTGTTGTTGAGAGTTGAGAGCACAGGGCGGTTCCGGACCACTTGACGCATGGATCTCGCTTGCGTGTCGACTGAGAGCTCGTTTCAGAACAGAGGGTTGTCTGGCCGAGACTGGCAAAATTTGTCACCCACAGAAGCCACGTGAAGGTGAAGACGATGCATCGTCAGGGGCCTCAGCAAAACGGTTCGGGGTGCTTCACCGCTGGCTCATGGTCCTTCCGGCACTTAGAGGTAGCTTCCAAGCCACAGAGCGGCCCGTGCTGAAGCCCTCCTGAACTTCACGTGGACAAATCGGCTTTCCTGAGCCTGAGCATCGTTGCAGCGTTGCAAGAGACACTGAAGCTGCTCCAAGGTCGGAGGAAAACAAGGCCCCGTGATCGGTTGTCTTTTGTTTCTATGTTCTACGCAAGCAGCATTTCCGTACCAAGGTTTTTCAGGTCCCAACTGCACCGCTTTGGAAGTACGGCTAGATCTGGATTGGGTCGGCATGCCTGCATGTTCATTTTTTTTTCAGGCCTCTCGGCCAGATCCTTGCTGTTGCATGAGGCTCTTGTGCGGGTTCTAGGACTGTTCACCAAGGCTAGGCTTCGGCTTCGGGCTTCGGTTAAACGCATCGTGCGTCGCCTCAAGCGAGCAAGCATCCCGTGCTTGCGTTCAGAAGCTTGACGATCTCGAGGCCGAAGTGCATCTGGGGAGGAGCTACAAGGCTGAAGACGCCTGGCAGCATCCGCGTTCGCTGGGTGATTGCCAAGATGAGCGGGTGCCAAATCGTAGGACGAAGCAGGACAAGCTTGTTTGAACATAGATGCTTGCTGCTTAGGGTAGGCCGTTGTGAGCTTGCGAAACTCTGAGCAAGCGCCTGGTTGAATTTTGCACGCATGATCCTAGAACAGCATGTCGAGTTGACGGAACTTAGCTCAACTCCGACCACCTGGCGACTTTCCGAGATGCCACCACAAGGCCGGAGCCGTGCCCTACACAGTAAGTCACACTCGTTGGGATCATGATGATGTAGGCGTGTGGGTTCATCGGTCTAGCTCGCATGGCAAGGCATATCCGGACGTGTGCAAGCAGGTACTGTCCGTTTCCACGGTTTCATGCACAGTTCGTGCTTCAAAGGCACTCCCCAGAATCCTGAAACGTCGAGTTCTGAGCACTCCTTCCATTCAGACCAGGCTTGGCGTGATAGACATCACGCACAACGGCCCCATTCTTGCTATGGACAACGCGGGTGTCCTGCGAGTGGGGAGCGCCTTGGGCATGGCAGGATAGAGTCAACAGCGTTCTTCGCTCTGTCTCACTCCTGCCGCCTGCCTTTCCTCCTCTCCGCAAGAAACCCCTCCTCTCCTCACCACTCGTCGCACTCACTACTGTACTACTGTGCTACCACCGCCGCCGTCGCCGCCACCACCGCGCTGTCGCTCTCTCGCTCTGCGGCCTTGTGTACGTGCACATGAATACGGTGCCAACGTGATATTAGAGGGACTTGCATAAGAACATTGTAGAGTTGCATCGAAAGTGGAGGCAAGAGACTTCTCGCTACAAGTCAACCTGCTTGGTACGCAGGGCAGTTCCGGTTGAACGTTCAGTGCTCGCAACACCTCACAGTAGCGATCACGGAGTGTCGTCAAAGTCAGCATCAGAGGTGCCTATGTTCTGCCATATGGAAATAGCGCGTCGGATCCTCGGAGAGAGAGAGAGAGAGAGAGAGAGGAGACAAAGATCTGCGTTCCAGCAGGCCAAGACCGGGGGAGGCCATCATGCCCAAGGTGGCTCCCACAATCCACAAACCTGTGGCTCTACATGATTTGAAGGGCCTACTTTGAAGCTAGAGGCGCATGTCACTCAGTGCTGCAGCTTCAGACGCATTCAACGGGCCCCCAAACACTCATGCACTCACTCACTCTCTCTCTCTCTCTTTTACAATTTCTCTCTCTCTCTCTCTCTCCCCCTGTCTCTCGCTCTCGCTCTCTCTGTCTCTCTCCCCCTGTCTCTCGCTCTCTCACATTCTTGGGGCTTCGCCAAGGATCAATCCAAACGCAATGCATGGTCACCGTCGTTCCGAGGGAAGGCGCCTGTCGGCGCAGGCAGTCTTGGTGGTTTTCGAACATTACCTAGCTGTGCCGCCGGCTTCATGGAGTGTGCATGGGCAACAAGGTATGGCATTTGTCTTGTGGGATGGCGGACTTAGTAAATGCGGACGGAGTTTGCGAATCGGCGGCTTCGATCCCACCACCCGGGTTGCCCTGAGCCAAAGAGCTTACCCAGGTCCAAGGATGATCCCACGGACATCAATACCACATGTATCATGACGCAGAAAGACATGATCCATGTTGGTCGTCTTGCCAGGGCAAGCAGCCGAGCCAGCTCATGACGCTGCACGACACCGAGGTGGACGCTTGGCTGCTAGCTCTCATGCATTTCAGGTCGGGGTTCTCTGAACTTTGAACTTTGGATGCGTTTGGGGACTTTGCAAGGCAGGAAGCTCCTTGCAAGATGAAGAGTCCCAGTTTCGAACAGATCAGTGCGAGTCACGTTTTGTCACTTCTTCTGCGGTTTGTGGATGGGGCTCCAGGGACAGGGACCCAGTCGAATATTTCTTTACTGTATGCTCGGTTGCGCAGTTTCACAAATCCGTTTGAACCCCAGACTCTTTGGACCGAAAGCCGAGGAAGTGTTCTATTTGGGTGACCTGGGTCAGCCCGAGGACACCTGTCTGTGTATCGGGTGATGATCACAGTTTATAGCCCTACACTTCAACAGAGCCTAACGTAGGCAAGACGGAATGAAAAAGCTCCCAGGAAGAAGTCGAGGGCATTCAGGCCGGATCTTCGTGGCAACACTTTCAGCACAGCGGCATAGCTATGTCCCAGCAGTGAGACACAGAAGCGACGCTCTTCGGCGACAAAGACCCTATGACCCTATGCTTTTCTCCTGTCAATGTCTCGGACAGGCGTTCGAGTAGCACCCAGGCTGGTGGCTCAGTGGTGAGGCATGAAATTTTCATCCACAGGCGAATCTAACGGCTCAATCTGCTTCAGAGAGCCGAGGTTCACCTGAGCGGAGTCACTTCGCATCGCCGAAACCTGTTCCCTTTACCAAATGACCTTCCGAAGCGCTTGGTCCAATTCTCACCGGCCCGGACTGGGCTAGCCAGGGATGGTTTCGGCTCACAGAGTATGCCTAGAACTCAGGAGTCCCGTCTAAAACTGTGCTGAGGACTTCTGTCCGAGAGTCTTCCTTGCTTCGGGACTTCTGTGGCCAAGAGCAAGAGCCTGATTGTCATGTCTTTAGATGGAAGTCACACAAGAGGACCAGACCAGGTGAGCGCGAGCGTGGACCCAATGAGGTTACCGTAGCATGCCGTAGCTAGGAGCAGGTCCTCCAGTTGTTGTTTACGGACACTGACCCTGATGGAACGAAACGAAGGGCTTCCATTCTCCATTTCTTGTTCTCAGAGATCAGGTTCAGGCGGAAGACATTGTGGCCGAGCCGGAGGTTCAGCCTTAGTGTTGGTCGACGATCTCAAAGCTCAGATTGAAGCCACACCATACTGCGCTAGTAGTTGTGATTGGCTCGAGTTGCCCACCCCTGGCTGCAATAAGCTTCGGCGAAGAAAGAAGGCAAGACTCTGCGGATGGTCTGGGATGGCTTTGTCAAGGCACGAAGGTTCCGTCAGCCTGCCTCCCGCGAGTCTGAAATTCAGGCTCCAACACAAGTATTCTATTCTCAACAGGGGATACTGTAGCTTGATTTTCGCTTCCTTAAACCAAGTTGGTTGTCAGCAAAAAGCCGCGCTCACCAAGAACAGAGCATCGCAATGAGCCTCGAGCTTGTGTAACTCGAGCTGTACAGACATTTAGAACTTTCATCAATCGAATCCTTTAGCCCGACGCTATTGTTGTTTTCGGTTCGTGCCACGCTTCTCTCGGAGACTGGCACGGGCCCTTCGGCCCTTCCCTTCGCAATGCGTCGCCTGCAGCTGTGGCTGATCAGGCCGAAACCTTCGTCCGGAGAGATTCTGAGTACGCGCCAATGGGTGTGTGTGGGTTTGACATGGGAAATTTTCTGGTTTCCTGTTTGGGTTGGATGATCTGCGAGGCCTGGATAATGAGACTTGAGTCGGTTTTCGTGCCACGCATAGTTGCGCATGCGGGCTTGAGACGCCTTCGGATATAAAGAAGGCCGCATCCCCAACCCCAACCCCAACCCCAAACCCCATACCACAAGGTTTTGCTGGCTTGCTATAAACCAAGCGAACGGAAGAGTTTGTCGCAAACTCTGCTCGCACACCCTAGAAGGTAGTCCGTAGACCAAGACTGCTCTGAAAGCATGCCGCGCAAAACAGGTTACGCAAGCAAAGCACCAAGACTGTAAACCAGAGAAGTGTGAGTCTCATGCGAGTACCAAGAACTGTCGGTATTCTTCAATCCTTGAGATGTACCTAGCGGCCGTTTCGTGACTCTCAGTTGCACGCAGACCGTGCTCCATCTACATCGCCTCTGACCCCAGATTAAGTAAGCACCGGCTGCGATCGCAGTTGGGCTCTGAGATTTGCACCGGCAAGGGCCAAGAGCTTCTTGGCAGATCAGGTTGCAGGTCACCGTCAGTCACAGGACATAGTCATAACACGGGGATCAGGGGAGAGGCTGGTTTCTGGATTGTGTTCACGTTGCAGTGTGAAATGTGCCAGGACGTTCAGAATGCACTTTTCTGGGCTTGCTCTCCTGACCGGTTGGCCCGTTTTATGTGATGACCAACTGCCTTGGCAAACTTTTCTTGCAGCCTTCTTGCATGATGCACAAGCGGAACGTGGATGTTGACTCAGCAGCATGATCCGACGGGACGAGTAGGCAGCAACTAAGGCTTCCGTCCAAATACAGTCAACTGGCTCCTCTTCGACCATCCATCTGCAACTGGGCTGTGTGCGGGCAGGTAGGTTCAGTTCCAGAGAAGACGACTCTTGAACATTTCTGACTGCCGATCATCTGCCAAGATCCGAGGCACTATGGGATCCTCCCTTCTGCGCAACAAGGCGAGGCGTCATGGTCCTCAATTGCTCGTGACACGACCAGGGTTATCGCATGTGCATAAAGCCCCTTCATCTTATACAGATGCTGCAATGCGTCCGCGAATCCAGGGTAATGTCCATCATGATGGACTTCATCGACGCTGCGCAGCAGGCTGCTGGGCTTAATTAGGAGGGTTCTGCACATATTCGAGACAGCTCAGACGGGAGTTTTCCGCCCAAAGTTCCAAACCTTTGACAACCTGGAACCGATCGACGAATATGATGGCTTGCACCAAGCAGTGTGATCCCATGCTCTGCCTATCTGGGTCTTTCCATCTGCCTTGACAGCCAAGCCATCTTCAAGCGTCAATCCCAGGTTGTTGCCATGACTGGCGACTGCATAGGCGAACTAGAGGACCCTCCGAACTGTGCCAACGACATCTTTGGATTCATGGCGACCCGGACTGAACGGACTCGATGAAGTGTCTAGATCATTTCGGGATCGATTTGCGGAGCTCGGTGAACAACACCGCTTGAGCGTCATGGCGACTGAGCTTCGACTACGATGCCGTAAAGGTGGTGTTTTAGAGGATTTACTTGCCGTGCTGAGACTGACATCGTGGACATCGCAGATTCCTCAGCAGCTTTGGCCATGGCCTGCGCCGGCGAAGTTACAACTTGCGAAGCCTGGTTCAGAAATCGGAGTCACCAAAAAGCCTGGCACGTCTGTTGCGGCTGCCTGTATCGTGTGCGGAAGGCCGGTCCATAGGCGGCATCCTGAAGTTAGGTGTGGTTTGGTGCTGATTGGGTTCCTTTGCGAGGTATGATGATGTGGGATTACGACCTTTGAAGCGAGATGCTCTTGCGAGCTAGGCATCATTCAACGCATGTTTGGCATGTGCAGTACTGGAGTCTAGGATCTTTGTGCTGGACGGACTGTATACGTTTACATATAGGCTGATTGTATAGTACCTATTTTGCCATCGTACAAAGCCACGGCCTTTATTCTGTCTCCCTGCTGGTTCTTTGAATATTTCTTTATTGTCATTCTTTCTGACTTTCTGAAGTTCTCTTGCTCCTTCTTTCCCTATCTCTCTCCCCCCTTCCTTCTGCCTCTTTGTCTCTGTTTTTCTCCCTGTCTCTCTCAGTCTCTCGCATTCTGTGTTCACCCCCCTCTCTCTGTGTCTCTCGCTCTCTCGCTCTCTCGCGCTCTCGCTCTCTCTCGCGCTCTCGCTCTCTCGCTCTCTCGCTCGCTCGCTCTCTCGCTCTCTCTCTCCCCTTCCCTTTCCTGTTCTGTCTTTCTCTTCCTCTCGGTCTCTCTGTCCCTCTCCCGCCCTCCTTTCCCTCCATCCTCTCCTTCATTGCGTCGCTCCTTCGTTCGTGCCCTGCTTCGCTTGCTCACTCCATCGGCCGCTATCCCTTGCTGTGTACCTCGGCAGACTAATGTGTACCTCGAATGTCCAGACTGCTTGGTCGTCTGTCCATGTGACATGCAGCTAAGGAGCAGACCGTTGCCTGGCAGCAAGTCCACGACGAGCTGAAATGCAGAACCTTTTCAGATTCGTGGTTCATGTGCTCGAACGGATTGCGATGTTCCTACACGTGTGTGCATGCTCATCAGAATATCCCTGCCGGATCCGATCGGAATATGTTTTATGGCTCCGGTGGTCCGCCAGCTGAGCACGAGGCAATGGATAGCTGCGAGGATGGCATGGGACTCGCCAGCGACCTGATCGGAGCTTCAGCCCCTGGGCCCGTGTTGACTCAGACGCTCCCTCTGTGTCTGTACCTGCTTCCTAGGCTGGTGCAACACCTGTCAAACGGTATATCTTGAGCTACAGCTACTCTTGCTTGATCGTCTTTGACTTTTTGCAGCCAGTGGATGCTGTCTTGTTCGTCTCGAACTTCGTAGAGGATCCAGCATTCCCACTGCACTTTGTGTGCCCACGTTGTGGTGGCTGTTCTTTTGGCCACCTGTACTTGTAGCAGGCAATAAGCAAGCTGATGTTTCAGGTATTGCATAAAGCTGAACCGGGGACAACGGCTAGATACAACTCTACCCGCACTCTACCCACCAGTTCATGTGAGCCGGAAAGGCAAACTACAATCAAAGTCGTGCAACGACAGTGTTCAGACTTCTTCGAAGAGTTTCTGACCCGATGTTCAACATAGAATGCAAGAGACGCTCGAAGACTAAGAAGCAAGCAGCCCATGTTTCATCTCAGGGCAACTGCGACATTGATGCTTTCCTTTGCACCTGCCACTGCAATGGACAGAGGTTTGCTAGCCGATGCGCTGAAGCGGTTCTTCCGGACCTCGCTTGCCAGTTTGGTTGTGATCGTGTTTCCTGCCGGGCTTTGGCTTGGGTGGGTAGTAGCTTAGCAGCTTGTCAACTTTTCCCGCTTATGTGGAGTATCGCGGAGGCATCATCAACGTTGTGGATTCCGCGTATGATTTGATCAGCTGGGCAGCGGACCTCATACTGCACATGGTTTCAGGGCCTTTAGTTTTGTTTTTTGGCGAGCTTCGATGGTCACGTCACAGGCATGCCAGCAAAGAATTTATCACACATGGTCTTCGGGTTCGGCGTCTTTGGATTCAGGGGTTGGAGTCGAAGTTTGTCATCTCTCGGGATGGGTGTGCATGAAGAGCAGTTGACAAAGCAAAACTTCGACACAGTTACACTCAGCCGCAGAGGACCCCAGATATCAAGCCACGAGCAGCAAGCCCACGCTTCGCATAAAGCACTTAGCCGCAGCTACGTGAAGCAGCTTGAAGTGAGTCCATGAGAAAATTACCTTCACGACGACGCGGTAGGTGGCCGTGGTTGAGTGCTGTGCTTGATGAGGGATGCACGGCTCGTGTTCCTGCCGGACAGCATTGGGGAACCATTCTCAGTTGACCCTGACTGATAGCTGAGACCCAATCCTTGTTTGACCCAGAAATGGAGAGCAGCCTAGACTCTAGAACTAGACGAGCTTTCAACGTCATGGGTAAACAATTGTACAGTGCTGCGACAGACCAGAGTTCACCGAGTAGCCTAGCCAGCAGCTGCGTCGCGAATACCCTCGCATCTCAAGCCCACTGAGCCTGCTTTGCAAGTCACCCCGCAATCAGCCCCGTATCTTTCTCATTTCCACCGATCGCCCAACGCTTGAGAGCCCGACTTCTGCCATCGGAGACACGATCCCCGGCTTGAGATCCTGACAATTTCGAAAGCTTGCAGGACATCCGCGCAGCGACGCAGGTTTGCCCCAAGGTGTGGCATTTTGAAATGGATAAGTCTCAGGCATCAATGGCTTGCGGAGCGTTGGAAGAGGATCCTGGCTTTGGAATTGGATCTGGGCTTGCAGGGAGGGCAGAACCACATAGTGCTAGTAGTTCCTGATAAGCGGCAAGCGCCGCTTCAAGCCGAAGCCAGGCACGCTCGGGCCCCAAACCAGAGGAAGGACGATCCCCCAGCCTTGCACCCACTTTGTACTTTGACCTCTGCCCCTGCAGGCGCACAGGTCATATTTCAACAGATGGCTTCATAAAGGCCGCCAGCTGCGTCGGGTTGCATGGCACAAGAACCGGTGTGCGCGGTTGGCGGCTGGCTCGGTTTCGGGTCGAATAGTGCGGGATGGAACCTGCCATCTGTTACAGCTGCTACAATCAATCAGATCTGATTTGTCCAGGTCAGCAGTGGGTAGAGTCGTGTATTCATGCGTTAGCAAAGGCAGCACCTGTCATTAGAGCATATCCGAGCTCCGGAAAGATCTTCACACAGGAAGGTGACATAGCTTTAGGCCTCGTCGATCTTGAGCCGAAGCTTCAGCACTTTCAGCTCGCAAGTTTCCCCTCCCCTTGGTCCCCTTGGTCCCCTTGTCCTTCCCTGCCCTGTGCGCAGAACATCCCGACTGGTTTAAGTACAGCCGCCTCTTGAACCAGACTTCAGGCAAAGGCCCGCGGGGGGGGGGGGGGGGGGNGGGGGGGGGTGCCCGGTGTGGGCCACCTCTGGGGCTTTGTCGGGCCTGCGCATGTCTTCTCTGGGTTTTCTCGGGTTGAGGGTTTGGAGTTCACTTTGCATGTGGTCCCGTGTCCATCCGAACATCCCGATGGCCTTGCACAAAGCTCTGTTGGTGCACCAAGACTGTCTGTTGCACACGTCATAGACATGCCTTGATTTACATATGTTGCAGCGGCGCTACAGAGGGTTGACTCATCGGACACAGTTCTTCACACAACAAACAGCTGTATAGCCACAGGCAGTAAAGAAGAGCCGGCGGCCCAGCTGAGGTCTCCAGAGCAAGGCTCCAGTTCTCGTTCGGCTGTTGCCTTCGGCGCCCATGAGTAACCAGTATGATGACGGTGATGATGATGATGATGATCGTGATGGTGGCGATCGCTTTGTTTCGTGCAGTGGTCGTGGTTTGACGTGCACGGTCTGGCTTAAGCACGAGCGTCAAACACAATGCGGAAAATGACAGCATGCGTAAAGAACCAGGTCATCGGAACTGCTGCGTGAAAACAGGAAAGTCAGAATCAACAACTCCAGCCGATCGGGAGAACCAAACAAAGCTGGAGAAGTCAGGAAGCACGGCAAGTTGCAGAAGCGTCAACCAACCCGCAAGCCTGATCGCGACTCAAACCGCTACCGCACCTGGAGCAAAACTGAAAGGATGTCAACCGATATGATGCTTTTTTTGGGGGCTCCGAAGCCTAGCACCCTACGTGCAACCGTCAGTTCTCAACATTGATGCTAGCTGCTAACAGTTATCGCATGCTATCCCACGTCATCTCACGCCATCGCCATCATCATCGCCATCGCTGCCATCTCTATCATCACCGCCGTCATCTTCATCGTTGTTGTCATCACCAGAGCCAAGACCGCTTAAAACACTACTTCTAGCAGCATCCAACTTTGCTACGAAAAGACTTGTTTGGTGGCATCGGTGGCATCAGGCAAATTGCTGTAGATTTTGCTTGCTCTCTCTCTCTCTCTCGCTCTCTCCCTTCTTTCTCTCTTTCTCTCCCTATAGTGCACAATTTCCGTGCCCACTGCTTGTTCCATCTCTGCACGGATCCACAGCCTGCTCGTTGCTGAGGACGACTGTGATCCCCGCTCGGACCTCAGCGTTTGCACAGCTCTACCCAGACGACTCTGCAGCATTGTCAGTACGTGATTCGCCCCAAGCCACGTGTCACTCTTACATCCTTCACTCCTTTTCGGCATATCCTTGCTATATGATAGGTGGTGCTAGGGCTCGTGTCTAGTCAAGCAGAGCCAATTGCCGGGTGCTACTGCGCCAGAAAAGGCTTCGTTTTGGCCAGAAGAAAGTCCAAGTAAGTCTGTCCGAGTTGCAATTCCAGTGTCAGCTCTTGCATTATGTCGTAGTTGCATGATGTTGTGTACTCGGTGGGGATGATCAAGGTCGCGTATCCTGTCGGAAAGGTTTTCTTGGGCTTTTGCTCCTGCTTCTCTATTTTATGCCTCTCTTTCCGAAGTGCCTGGGCTGAAGGGCTGGAGGCCTTCAGGGCCGAGGACAGTGAGCGTACATTGTTGCTGGCCTGCCCACTTAAGGAAGCGAAAGTCAGCCGGCTTTACAGAAACGTAGATGCTCGGCTGCAGCAGCTACGGCGGCTACGGGCACGCAGATTGAATGGGCTGGCTTTGCCCGGTTGATGCCTTCAGTTTTTAAGAGTTTAAGCTGACTTGCATCGACATGCAGGGGCAAGAGCCGTCGCATTCACAAGGTCGTAGAGATCGGTTGAAAGAGCAAAGACAGGGCTGACGTAAGCGGGCGAGGGCAGAGAGTGGGAGAGAAGAATTCGGCGCCTGTCAGATCAACGGCGACGTGCTGACGACCTACAAGAGGACCCCCACGAGGCTAGGCCGGAGCGGCGAGCGGCGGAGAGTCCCGCCGTGCAGCGTGCAACTCTGTAGCGGATGATGCGGGATGCGGAGTCATTTTTTGTCTGGTGCCGTGGCTGCACTGGTGCTTTTGCAGGCTCGGCTTGGTCGCCGTGACTCACGGCGGCCCCATCCTTGCCATCGACACGCCTGGTGTTGTCAGAGTGGGCAGCGCCTTGGAATTCTCAGGGTGGCGCCTTTCCCTGCACTGCTTCAGGACATCTTTGAGGTGCGAGGCTTCGAGAAGGGCCCTGCACAACCAACAGGCCCCCCAGCAAACGATGAGCTCCGAAGTCACTTTCAGTTCTTCTGGTGCCAGGTGACATGGGAGGTTGGCTCAGCAGGAAGGTCAGATGCAACGCCTTCGGGGTGTAAGGCATCGGCGTAGCTGGGTGAGTGTACTTCTAACGTTGAGCAGAAGGCTTTGGGGGTGGGCAGCTTCTATTCGGAGCTCCATAACTGCAAATTGGCAAATGCGTTTGCTTCGCTGTAGCAGCGTGGCAGCACAACTGGGAAGCAAGATGCCCTGGTTGATCCTGGTTGTCATCTCTCTAGACATGCCAATTGCAGCTCTTGTTTTGTAGTCGTTACTACCACGCAAGGAATGCAGGGTTCTCTCACTCGCATTATTGTGCATTAGACAAGGTGCCTATGCTATACCGACCAGCAACTTCTTGTCAGAGCCCAAGAACATCGCGCTGGCGATTAAGATGCGACTTGTAGAGGGTTTTCGATGCAATATTCTCTGCACTTGGAAGCAGGGCCGGGGCAGTATGATATGGTCTGCTGCATCATGCTCTCTGCAAGGAACGCAGATCCTCATGCGTGTGTCCAACTCAGCCCCCTGCACTCTCCGAAGCGAGTCTGCTTGTAAGGCTGGGGCAAAGCCACAATCACAACTTTGGTGACAGGCGCTTGTCACTTGCCAAGGCACGCTTCGAATGTATCGTCATCATTTCGGGCACTCTTCTTTGCGGTTTCAGTGCATTCGGTGGGGCTCAGCCATGTAACGGAGGGTTTGCATGCCTTCGGCTGAATGGCCTGTCGATGTGACGGAGCTTTATGGGCACCGGTCATCCGCACAGACATTTCAAGTGTCCAGCTTGTGCCAATACTGCCATGAAGCTGTCCATAGTATTCGAGCTGCTCCGAGAATCCTGACTAGAAGCTTGTTGTGGCACAGCCACATCATCGGTTACACGCCCGAAACATGATAAGAAACCTTTCGCAGGTTTAGAGTTTAGATCAAAGCCAGGTGCTGGGTTCGAGCCGCCAAGCTTCCGAACTCCTTCGTCGAGCGATAGACAACCCTCCATGTCCCAGAGCGAGCCGTCGAGAAGGTCTTGCTTAGAAGACTAGGCCCATCAAAAAACCGTCCTTGAAAGACGTGAACGCCTCTTTGGTGGAAGGAGCCGAGCCCGCTCCTTACGTTGCACGACACCGACCTCGATGCTGGCCTCAACGGGTTGTAAGCGCACCTACATCGCCTGCAGAGCGGCCTATGTAGAGGCAAAGCTAGAGGGGCAGAACGAGCAGGGATCGGAGCCAAGCTAGGATTAGTTTATGAGCTCCGCATACTCTGCTCTTGGGGCTAAAGTGGGGCTCCGGCTTGGTGCTGATGTCTTCAGACCCAATCGCCCCGAACTAGTCTACACATGACCTTGCAGCGAGAACTTCTCACCCGAGGAAGTTTTCTATTTTGCAGACCTGGACCCTGAGGACTGCTTTTTGGGCAGAATAATTGGGTCGCCACTCCGCAGTTTTTGGTATTGCAGCATTGCTGCATGGCAAGGGTAGCGTGTGCCGATATCGCTCCCCCCGTACGGTCATAAGGTCACTGCTTGGACAGGGTCGCCCATAGCCTTGAATCGAATGAGAAGCAAATACTTAAGATGGCTGAGCCGGTATTTCTTCAGGATGAGGCCGAGGGCATCCACGCCGGACCCTCGGGTCGGCCTGTATTTTCATTGAGCATCGCAAAGAATTCCGAACTGGACATGGAAGAACCGAACTTATGCATAAATAAACCTCGGCCTTTTTGGGCGAAGTCCTGAAGCCATGAACGTGCGGAACTCGGAACGAATCCAGAGACAACGAATCGAACCTGCGCAGGAAGCTCTAGACTCTTGACCAACGAACCTTCGAAGCTAATCTTTCCAAAGCCACGAATCGGGCAGAGAGAATCGGGCCATTCAAACCCGGCTTCGCTTATGAAACCGGAGTTTTCCGGGCTTGGGCTTAATTTCATGCGTGAATGCTGCTGCTCTCACGCTTGCACCTCCTCTGTCAGACTCTTGCCTCTGTAAGAATTGAAACTTGCTGGAGAGAGCAGTTCTAAGGCGAGCCAGCTGGAGGCATTCGAGTAGTGTCGGGTTTGGTACCTCAGAGGCGGGACACGACGAGAGCCGAAGGGATCCGTGGATGGGTGTGTGCTGTTTGTTGCTTTCGGTACTGGTTGCGTTGTGCCTTTTGCCACAGATTGCAGCCCTCGTACAGATTGCCTGTGAGGACTGCGGTCGCCAGCATCGATCCATGAGGTTGTATTTCTTCTGCCCACACAGTGACATTCTCCTACTCTGCAGCCACGAAATGTTTTCCCACACAGTGTTCCGGGCATGGCTATCTGATAATTTTCATATTTCAGACTTTGCAATGCATTTGAACCAAAGGTTCAGTGCTACTTCGCGTGGTTGTTCCATCAAAGATCGGAGCCCAACTTCGCAAACACCGCATAGACAGTTGTAAAGAGCTTGATTTTGCAGTTCTTTCCACCAGAATTGGGGCTTGCCTTGCTCAGTTGCATCATCGGCGGTCAGTCTTGGCTATTGAGGCATGGAGTGGCATGCCTCCAGGACATCATACCTCCCTGCCCTTTCCAGATCGCTGTGGCAGCGCTCGGCTGGAGATGCGGCTGGTGTGAAGTGCCCTTCCTCGGACTGGTGTGACCCCGTGTAATTGAGCTCGAAGCCCTGAACCCGATGTGAGTATCTTTCGGGGTAGGGTACTGCCAGGCGCATCCAGCTTTGGGCCGTGACTTGCACATAACCGGGTCCGGCTCACGGCGCTTTTAATTATGCATTTTTCACCGAAAGCATGAGAGCCTGCATGTCTGCTGGCATGCTTAGGCTCAGGGCACTTCGAGCCTGGGACGTGATGCATAAATTCTAGAATGTGTTGCCACGCTCTTGTCAAGTGAGTGGCAAGACTTGAAACGGTTTTCTATTGGGGGGCATTCAAAGCTCAGGAGCCGAGAAGGTCCTTTGCTCGTTTCACCAGTGACGAACTGATGGACTTCCGCTACAGCAACTGGCTGCTCTGCCATTGCAAGGCCAGGTTTTGCAAAGCAAACAACTATGTAAAGACATCGCACGCGCACACACACACACACATCTATGTATATGTGTACATATACAGAAAAATAAATATAGTGCGTATAGTTCTGTATATTAACACAGAAAATACACACATATCTGTTCTACTTACATATATGTATATATGTGCGCACGCACAGCATTACATGCACCTTTCTCTCCCTGCATGTGTACACACACACATATATATATATATATGTATACACACATATACACACAAATATGCATAAGCATATTGTGTGTACTGAGTATATAGTGGATACAGGTATAGATATAGTTACAACTGTGGATGTAGAGTCAGATGTAGAGACTGAGAAAGAGATGCAGCTGGCGGTTAAGATAGATCTAGGTATAGATATTATAGGTATCTGACAAACCCACGCACCCAGACACACAGACACACAGACACACAGACACACAGACACACAGACACACAGACACACAGACACACAGACACACAGACACACAGACACACAGACACGCAGACACACATACTCCAACATATATGCTTATGTGTTTGCGTATGTATGTATATATTATATGTACACATACAGATTTATAGATTGTAGACATGAATATACACATGCATACCGTATGTGTTTATATATTTACATGTATGTAGTTTTATCGGTATTACATACATATATATATATGCATACAAACATATACATATACATATACAGACACGCATACATATACATGTACATATACATATACATGTACATATACATATACATGTACATATACACATGTACATATACATATACATACACATACACATGCACCTATACATATGCATATGCATATACATATACATATGCAGACATACATACAGATATATATATATACATATGCGTATGTATGTATGTATGTACGTACGTATGTGTATATATATATATATATATATATACACCATTGAATCCATTTGCATGTGGGGCGTTCGCAGGAGACAAGCCGTCCGAAGAAAAAGTGTATACATACATAGGTTTGTAGATATAGATACAGATATGGATGTATATACATAGTGCTACGCATGTGAAAGGTATGAAGACTCACGCACAGATACTTAGATACATAGAGATATAGAGACATGCATATGCGCATATATATATATGTAGATGCACAGATAGAGACAGAGAAAGAGGCCTCTGCGACAAAGCAGAAGCCCTGGCTTGCGAAGTCCAGAACTTTTTCAACGACCCTTCGGGACCACCCTCAGAGCAGAGCAGATCGCGACTGCCGCGCAACCCAGAAATCTCCGCCATTTTCATTGCAGAGGTCCTGGAAGCAAGTTGCCTCAGGTATCCTCGGTACCACGCCAAGCATCCACCCAGTTACCTGCTAGATCCTGTGACAGATTGTTCAGGCTTCGCTTGACATCGAGCTTGGCTGTCTCTTTCGAACGCGATTCCGACGCCTGTGTCATGGATGTCCAAGCATGCATGTGTTTCCATATCGTTGAGCGCCTACGTCTTGTCAGGTCTGCTGTTACACAACCATTCTGGTCTGTCCCAGCCCTGAACCCTGAAGCCCCATTTCCCCAAACCCAAAAACCCAAAAGCACGACACCCTGATGGCTTCCCTGCGTCGCACATGGCCGCGGAGCTTTTAACTCGGCTGACAGCGGCTCAAGCGCCGGTTGAGGCCAGGAGCTTTGAGCCTGCTTCGGGCTTGGGGTTTCGCAACAATGATGGTAGCCGTGAATTAGCGTAACTGTAGCAATCCTCTGAATAATGATGCTGCATAAATGTTCAGCTATGATGGCGGACAAGTGCAAATCCTCGCACCAGACCCCGCAAAACAAAGGCCAGCGCCACGGGACCCACGACGACAGCAACAGTACCCTACAACCACTACCGGTACGACTATCAAGACTGCATACTGGAGCTACTGCCTACTACTACTCTTGCTGCTACGCGTACTACTGTCATCTTTTTTGTTGATATGGTTCTTACGATTGACAATACCGCCCTGCTGCGGTAACCTTGTCTCGGGCCAATAACGAACAAGGATTTTGTCCTTAATCCTCAATTCTAAAGTTTCAGTTCACCTGGACGCGCAAGGCCCATTTCTCGGAACCCAAGAACTGTATTGTTTTTTGGCAGATACTTGCCCTCACGCTCGAGTTCTCGGCCAGCTTGGATGCGACTTGCGCCGTCGCAGCCCTCGAGGCTGTGAGTGAAAAACTACTGAAACCCTGATTCCCTGCCGCGGAACAGGCTTTCGTTGGCGTAGACTGCCAAAGCCTCTTTCGTCCAAAGTGCGCGCTGTGAACCTGTAGTGCCGTGGCGCCAAAGGTACCGAGGTTTGAACCCAAAGGCCCTGGACATTCCTCCAGGCCATTGCCAAGCATCCTGATCGAGCGAATGTCCAGCGCGACATGCGCTTTGCGAGACTGGTCTTTGCCTGCGGCTCAGGGCCTGCTGTAGCACCATACGCAGTATACCCTACTCACAGTGGACATGTGTGGTCCGCAGGAGTCCGCAGGTGCATCATGTTGTCTTGGGCAGCGAAGGGATTTCGAGGTTAAAGGAGGGCACATCGAGCTCTCATGGTTATCAAGTCCTTTAGCAAAAGTTCAGGTGGAGGTTGTTTAGTTGCACGACTGGATACTGATGTGGAGGGGCCCTCCCCTCCCATTGAGGTCTCCCCCTCTCCCCCTACGCGAAGGTACCTTGTCCAGTATATTTAGAATGCTCTGCGCAGTGCAGATGGGTTGTCTCGACCCTGCAAGATCGGCACTGGTTTCTAGCAGCAGTTTTACGGTCAATTGGCAGCATGGCGACGTTCCTGCAGAGAGTCTTGAAAGACATTGCTTCATTACGCACGCATCTGCACGGTGATCTATAGCGAACCTTGCGGTTGCACACGCAGCTGCCTGCTGTGACTTTTCTTTTGCGGAACCCGTTTCGGGTTGTGTGGGGTGAAGTGGCGTTCTCGGGCCGGCACATGCCCGCAAACTTTCTGCTTGTTTTGCGATTGAAAGTTGCAACAACTGTCAGCACTGGCAAAAACAGTGGGTTGCCTCGACTACTCTGAGCAATTCTGAGCACATCACTCTTTCGCTCCTGACAGACCCGGCATGTGCCGGCCCGAAAATGCCAATATACCCAGAAAAATCTTCATTTGCACACAATTATTCCAACCCGCAGTGCTGTACTACAATAGATTCGCTTGACGAGTCGCCTCACCGAAAACCCCGCAATTATGTAAACCCTACAAGTCCAGTCTTAGGCAACCCTTTTCGAATGGACGACCAGGACCTACACGTGCTGGCCCGGCGCCGTTCCTTTCGAGCTCGGCTTCTCCACCGAGCGCTGGCAGCAGTTCGAAAGCTGGGCGCCTTGGTAGCCTTTGTGAGATATGTGAGATGTTGATGATGCTGTTGCTACCAATGATGATGAGAAGCACGAAGATACTTCACATAAATCATCATGCGGTGGCTCCAATGCATCATGATGCTAGTGGCATCTGCGAAAGTTACACCGTCGAAGGTTGGCTTTTCAAGGATGTTACAGTAAAGATTGGAGAGTAGAGCAGCATGAGCAGCGTTATCGCGAATCGTTTCCTTGGATCCAGCCGAATGTGCAAAGGCCTGCGGCAGCCAGCCTTGGTTGGCGCATTGAGTGCCCTGGCTCTGAGTTAAGCACGCCTTTTTGACTCCTGCGCAGAAGAGCCGCACTTGGGCAAGCAGAGACAAGGTGTGAGCATCACCAACAGGATCGAGGCGACGTTTGACAAAAGAATTCGCATGTTGGAGAGTTTGGGCTTGCTGGCTGTTCGCTGCTGAGTAGGGCCAGGTGTATGATGTATGCGTGCAGAGTGAGCAAGCGGCAAGCGCAGTTGAAAACTTGCCCAGGAGTTGCCGCTCCCAGTCTTGCCCCAACTCCTCAGCGACATTGCGGGCTGCGGTGTCGGGCCTCTGCCCGCTTTGGAGGCACTGCGCTCTGAGCCCCGAAGCCTGCGAAAGGATCCGTTCCGAAGTCGCATGGCAGGCCTTGACTACAGCCCTGTCGCAGTCGCTCCACACCTACGACAGCAGTGCGGTGGGTGAGGTGGGAACTTCGATAACGGCAGCTCAGACGTAGTGCTAGCCAGCATGCTCTTGGTAGGAAGCTGCGGGTTTCAAAAGCCTTTGGCTGTTTGGGTGTGTCCAGCGTTGTAGCGCTCTGTCTGTATAAGAGATGGGTAGCATCTAGAGTCGCTTCGCTTTGTACCCGGCTCCAGGTGGCCGAGGCCTTGTCGGCTCTGCGCTTCAGATCGGAAAGGCCAGGCCCTTTCGCCTTGAGACTTTGACGGTAAAGTGCACGAGCATCTAAGAAGAGGCAGTCTAGCTGTGGATATCCCGGAGCATCGGCCAACCTTGCAAACCAAAACAGAGCCTGCAACATCAACGAGTCTGCAAACAACATCTGAGCAACCTCAGCTGCTTTGCAGGTGCCTGGCAGCCATCTTCGATGTGACATCCGACCTCAGCAAGTTTCAGGCAAGCCGATAGTTATCGGAGTAGGAGTAGCAAAAAGAGGCTTCGAAGCGAATGTCCGCTCGGGAAGTTCGACAAGGCAGAAGCGCTGACAAAGATCCTTTGGTGCCTGGATACCTTCGGCAGCGACCCCGGAGGTTGCCTGCCCCCTGCCACCGCAACTTGCGAAGCTCTGCGGTCAGTTTTTCTATCTGCAGCAATACACTCATCGTTGTCTTTCTATCCTGCGTGCTGGCCATCATCATGTTAGTTGCTATTGATGTGGTTACACCTCCTCTAGACTGTCGAGAATTGCTCTCGACATCATTGGATTGCTTGTCCTCATCAGTACCAATACTAGCATCAGGGCCAGCAGGACTGTCAGGTCAGCATCGACATGATTCTCATCTCTGCCACTGCCCTCATCGTGTCATCGTGATCGTCATCAACTGTTTCAACAGCGATATCACTATAGTCATCAGCAGAACTGCCATCACCAGCACTAGTCTGCCATCATCGTGACTGTTCTCATCCTCCTCTGGTTCCCCATATGCATGATCGTCATCACTGCCAGCTCCCCTCCTCCTCGCTACTGTCATCGTCACCGAAATCATCCTCACCATCACTAGTCGAGCATCACCGGCCCTCATAGCGATCTGAACTGTCAGCATCATCATGGTCAGCGTCATCGTAATCCTCATCCTCCCGAGTATCAGCCATCTTCTCCACTTTCCCCATAGTGACGAAGATCCGATTCAGAGTCAGAATGAGATTCAGTAACAAGACTGATCAGAAACATGAGAAACATCTGAATCATCGTGGTGATGACCAGCCGTGGCATCCTCATCCTCGTCATTATCACCAGCCTGTTTCATTTGCTGTCATATCATTCCGGTTGCATGACTGAGTTGGAACAGCCTTCCAGTTTCCCACTACGCATCCTTATCGAGCATGATTGCTGCAGCCCAGCTGAGGCAAGCGCATGCAGGTAGAGGAGTTAGCTGAGCGGGCGGCAGGGCACCTCGGCGACCTCGAAGATACCGGGAGGCCTGGGCTTTCCCCCAATCTGGAGCGCTGCCAGCGATAGTCCTAGTCCCGATCTAGCACATTTACTGTTCATAAGTGCTGTTCGTCATGCCAAGAATCGTGGGAAAAGGGCCTCATCGTTTCATATGGATGCAGTTGTCATGCCGCACGCCTGCAGGCCGCAGCTGATCGCCTGTATTGGCGTCCTCGGCCCCCTGCAGACGCGAGGCCTCGCAAGACTCGACTTGAGGTTTTTGGGATTTGCAGGAGTCCGCTTCTCTTCTTTAGGCTGCTCTACTGGCTGAGCACGGGGCATCCCAGCGGATCAAGATATTTCAAATGTGCAGCTCTGATCTGACGGCTAGACGCAACATGCTTCTGGCTTGGACGTGTGTTCGCTTGAGTTCGTCCAGCAATGTGTGATACGTGGAAAATGGAGGAATTGGTGTTCGTTCAATGATGATCCAAAAAGAGCAAGCCATAGCAAGCCATTTGCAGTCGATTTCGAGATTGCCGCATCCTCTTGTGAGTCGCAATCCGAATCGCCGAAGATGGTTTGCCCCAGGAGACTTCGACCAGCAAACCCTGCAGCCGCTCGCCGCATCGCTGGCCAGGCTTGGCAGTGACACTCCATCATGAGTTGCACAGAGCTGGCCACTCTTTGTGGCCAATGTAAATGCAGATCCTTGGTCCAGGTTGAGGGCTTTCGGATACTGTGTGTCCTCTTTCGGACTTGTCGGTAGCAGGTGTCGTTGAGCTTTCTGTAGATTGGCCGCTGGATAGGCATAACTTCGAAACTAGAGATCAGACGTCCTTCCAGTGCCCAGCCGACTTGGTCTTTCGGAGCCCCTCACCAACCCAGCAACCTCTCTCTCTCTCTCTCTCTCTCTTAAGAGTTAAAGCCCGGTCTTCTGAGGCTCGCCTCAGGCGCTGCCGTTGGGCGATCTTTCAACGTACCGGTGCCACATCTAGGGCCGCGGCACACTGCACGAGCTTTGAGAGCTCTGGGAGTCCAGGCAGGTATGTTCAGGGTGGCGTTTAGTGTCGAGAGTTTCCCGAGGTTTTGAGTGCATGGGCTCTTCTCATCTGCGTATGCCGCTGAGCAATGCCCAGGTCTCCACCTTCCAGACCCGCGGCCTCCCGAAATGGATCGCTGAAGCTAGGTCTCTTGTGGCGGAGGTTTTCGGCGAGGAGAGCGGCAGAGCGGCTGTGTGTCTGTGTTGGTAAACATCCAGCTCTGAGCCCAAATCCCCGACCGACACCGAGACTCGTCCGTCCAGTCCAGGAGGGTCCACTTCCCATGCTACCTGTTTCCAAGGTGGATGCCCCAGCAGCTTCATGCATTGTTCCAGCGGTGTTGCTGCTGCTATGACTGGCTCCAGTTTTTCCTTGAAGACTGAGAATGCTGTTTTGCGTCTTGTGCCAACGTGCAGCCGGACATGAGACAGTCATGTCGCTAATTCTACCTGGAATACTTCAGAAATGTTCGTCGGTTCATTTGGTGCAGAGTCCCCGGCCAAAGCACTGCTCAGTCTTCTTTGGCACGCAGTGTGTGTATGTGTGTGTGTGTGGTTTGCTGTAGTCTCGGCATTCCACAAGTTGTTCCAAGCATGTCCGTGTCGATGCCTAGATGCAAGTAGACTGTACACTATGAGCCAGCTAGGGTCTTCGCGGCGACAGGCCTGAGGCTTGAAGCTACTTGTGCTTGCTTAGGAGAGGTCCAAGATTCCCGTGGTTGACAAGGACAGGTTGCGAAATCTACGGCGATGTCTCTGGAAGTCTACCTCCTGGTGCATGCCGAGAATCATTACCTTGACTGGAGCTTGCCAAACTCCGACCTGCAAATTCGGCGCGCATAGTTGGCAAAACTTTCCAGGAGGCATACGCGCAGAGCATCCAGGGCTTCGGTGTGGACAACTTCGGCAAGATCGGAGGCGTGCGGGAGCCGTAGGAGATCGGACCTCGCACTCCCGACTCGTGGTGGGAGCGCCAGGCCGCTGCCTGATGAACCAACTTGGCATCGGCCGGGCAGAGGACGGCAGACGTTAGCAAAATGTAGCAAAGCAGCCTCCGCTGCCTCCATGTCACGAGATCCAAACTGAATGCAGCCAGGAGGCATGGCTGCGTGAGGTGAAGCGCTTCCTGAGAGCGTGGTCTGAAGGTGCCCTCGTTGGCTTAGGGGTTTGGCGAGGGTATCAATTGGGGTCCAGGGGTGCTGTGGAGTGTTGAGCCCTTGCCTCCTTGTGATGTTGCTGCTGTCCATGTGACATCATGTGACTGTGTGTGCGTGTCTGCCTCAAGCCAGCTGGTACTTTGTCCCAACAACGATGGGACCATCGGTGGCCGAGATGTTTGCACTGGGTTGGGTAGATGTCACCTTGGCCATCAAGCTGATGGAGCTTAGCACGAGCTGGCAGACCGACATGCTCAGATGGTTGACGGCACAGACATCGGCCGTTCTCAGAGAAATATCTGATGCAACCCTTGGTGCGGTGAGTCGGAGATGCCCGAAGCTGGAGTCAATCGATGTCTCCGGGTGCAAGAAGCTAACTGCATCTACCATGGTGGACGCCATCCGAAGGTGTCCTTCTTGAGACGGCAGTGGGGTGCCTCGGTCTTGCATGCCGGGTGGATTCTGTGCGTGGCTGGGAAGCTATCCGAAAGGCCAGACCAGGCCTCGAAGTGATCAATCACAACCGCGACTTAACAATCTGTGCCCTCTACGAGGGCTCGGAGCTGTGGTTCAGATTGGCAGAGCACCGATCCCTGGACGTTTTGATGGATGCCTGGTGCGCTCGGAAGGAGCTGGCACCATGGATGGTTCAGTTTATCTTCGAAGGACGCCGCATCGCTCGCAGTGACACCTGTGCTTCCTTAAACTTGGAAGAAGGTCCTTGGCATGGCTCAGCAGCCCGAGCTTGAGGACTCCGAATGGCAAAGCGACCTCTAGGCTCAGTCAGACAATGCGGCCGGAGAGACGAGACACGCTGGCACCATTTCGACCCAGGTGCTTTAGAGATCTTGCAGAGCCTGGCCCAATAGCCCGTCTGACTCCGGCTGCGACAGTGATGCTTCGTTGAAATTGACCGCAGCAAGGAGCACTCGCGCTTCTCTGTTCACGACTACCTGAATACTTTGGACAAGTCCTTTCGTGGAGCTCAGGAGTTGAAGGAAAAGACAAAGAGATTTCAGAGCCGAGCGGCCTAAGGCCGTGGGCTCTCAATGTCATGCCGGCTGGTACAGAGAGCTGACCGCCGCTTCAAAAAATGGTTGGGCGAGTAGCTCCAGCTTCTCGGAGCATAGCCCATTTTTGAATGTGTAATTGTGAGGATGGTCAAAGTCAGTGGAGCATCTCAGGATATGCCAGTTAGTGCATCAGCACATGCATGCCGGTTTCTTCTGTACCTACCTACGTCCATCTGGTTAACATGCCTCTACAGCAACATCTAATTATGTATGCCCACAGATTTGTTTAGGCACCTGTCATCTGTCTGTCTGTCTATCTATCTACCTACCTCCCTATCTATCTATCTACCTACCTGCCTACCTGGCTATCTACCCTACCTATCTCCCTACCCATCCACCTGGCTAGCTTTCTACCTTACCTGCCTTTACCTACTTACCTATCCACCTATCTACCGATGTATAGGGCCTATGCACCCTATCTATGTACCCTCTCTTTCTATCTATCTATCCAACCAGCCATCCATCCATCTAAATCTGTCTATTTAGCTGTCTATCTATCCGTCTACCTTTCTGCCTACCTATCCACCTATCTACCCCATCTGCCCTGTGCACATATGTGCCATCTATCCATCTAACCCCATCCATCCATCCATCCATCCATCCATCCGTATACCTGTAGATCAGCACAAACTTCGCACACACACACACAACACATACACTTGTCACAAAACGTTGTTGTTGCAGGTTGACTGCCCTTCACGCCAGCTGTCATGTGTAGTGTCGTTCGTGATGGAGGAATGGTAGTAGTGGTGACAAGCCGACCAACGACTACATCTACCACAGAGCCCGTGAAGCCTGAGCTGTTGGATTCAGGTGTTGGCACAGTTTCCTCCGATTGGAAGGTGCCCACTTCTTGCAGTTCAAGGTTTCAGAAATTGCGGGGTTCAGCGATCTAGTCTTCAGCAAGTTTTGCTTGGGTTCTGATCAGCTTTGAAGCGATCGTCGCTGAGATCTTGCTGTTTTGTTGGTGCTCACGGCCCTGCTGTAGAGCTTCTCCCCCGTGTGCCACTTAATGTCAGTGCAGTTGTTGGTAATCGCTACGAGATGAATGCAGGGCAGGGTGTTGCTGCCTGTGTTTGCTTGCTTTAGGTTGGCGTCAAAGTGCGAGTCCTGTGCTTGCAGCTGTTTCGTGTAATTCTGACATATCTTCGGAGGCCCAGACGGCGCATCGTCGCATCTATGCCTTTGTGCCTGAGCAGCACCATGTACAGCATGTCAGCCGGCAAAGCGACAGTACCGCAACCGATTACGTCAGGACTGCGACTGGAGTGTAGAGGATCTCAGCAACACGTCAATGCATGTTTCAGGTCGCTTGTCTCATCCCCAAGAAATTTAGCTCCTAAGCTCCCAGAGCGATAAGTAAACCGCGAAAGGTGTCCGTTCCTGCTGCAACTTCAGGAGAAGCATGCACTCTGCAAGAACACGAATTCGATTACCAGGTTGCCTAGTTTGCGCCTGCTGCCCGCACGAATTTCCGAACTCGAAGTCCTCCCGAGGCCGAGTTCTCCTTTGCTAGCACATTCCTGCCGGGAAAGAGCCTCTTGGAAGGCCCGGTGTGACGTCCTGCGCAAAGAGCTCCTTGGCCAACCCTCCAGCCTCTTGACCGGCTTATAGATGGCATGACTACTCAGTGTCTCAGTGTCATTATTCCTTGCAACTTCTCCGATGCTCTGATTTGCGTGGTTGCAGGAACCATGTTCCAGCTGAACGGACTCCATGCCGACCCAGAGCCTGAGACTCGGAGACCCAGTCGCTTTGAACTTTCGGGAGCAGGTGCCGGATTGAAGCGGTTGGGTTTCGTGCACCTAGACCTACAATTGGAGACGCATGTTTCTGCGCGTGGATCTCCTGGATACGAGTTGGGGTTTTCTGGATTTGTGGGTCGTCACTTCCACGCAAGACTGCTCCGACACCCTCAGCGGAGACTTGGACTTGGCACACATGCGCTCAACATCCTCAAAGGCAAACAGACTCGAGCTTCTTCATCTTAGAGCCAGCCACTGCTCAAACTCACGTGAGTGAGCTTGAGGTTTACATTCCGCCCGTGGCTCTGTGTCGGGACCCCGGTCACCATCGCATGTTTCTTGCGAAACATGGTTTTTCAAAGTTGTCGGTTGTTAAACGAGTTCGCACCTTTTGCCGGTTGCTCGGGTCTGTTCTCTAGATCGCCTGGAGCATGCATTGCAAGAACTGTGGTTTGGGATTTCAGCTAATTATGTCGGAAACCTCAAGCTGGGAACACACGGATAGGGTGAAAGTGCATGAGAGTGCTTGACCTGGCTACCTGTCGGCTTGTTTTATGTTAGTGTTCTCAGACGAGACTTCGTCTTGCACGCAGCCGCAATGGCTCCTGGTGTCGTGCAAAAAGCTGTGCGCATTAGTTTCTGTCCGATGGTTGTTGCCGCTGGACTGCAGTTGAGATTCTACATTGGTTGAGCGGAGCAGGGAACGCTCTATGACTGATAACGGTGGCAGCGATCCTCAGGGGACAGCAAGAGGCCCCGGCAGAGGATCAACAGCAGCGGTGGCAGCAGTGGGATTGGCGAGATCATACTGCCGAGGCGTGGTGGAGATCTCAGTGGCAAGTCGATCCATGGCATTGGCAGCAGCAGAAACCATGGAGCTCCTATGCAGGAGCTGACTGGGGTTCCAGTTGGAATGAGGCTTGGCAGCCTCAGTGGACTTATTCGCGAAGTCCGAGCTCTTGGCAGAGCACCACCTGGGGAGATGATTCGAATGATCAGCAGAAGACTGGTCAGCAGCAATCAGTGCCTGCGGGAAGCAGCGAGTCTGCCACAGGCAATGGTGGTGAAGATGCGGCAAGGAGACAGTCGACGTCGACAGCAGATGACGTGTGGATGGCGGCAGAGGCTACCGGGTCCACTGATGAGGACCATGCCTCAGCCTCTTCAGGCAAGGAGACAACTGGGACGAAGTCTAGTGGGAAGGACTTCATTCCGGAGTACGATGGCACTGGGCCGATGCGCGAGTATCAGCGGCGGGTAAAGCTGTTTGAACTAAGCACGGGCATCGATGAGAGTTTCAGGGCCCAGAAGTTGATGGAGAAGCTAACGGGTAATGCCTGGCTGGCTACTGAGTCGATTCCCCTGGAATCGCTGAAGCATCCTGATGGGGTGAGGCGATTGATGGACCACCTTTGGAAGGAGCTTGAGCCGCTGGAGTTCTTGAGAACATTTCAGACATTGGCGGATTTCTATAAGTCCTTCCGAAGAACACCTGGTCAGCAGTACGTGTCCTATGACATGGATTTCAGGCGGCACGCTCAGCGGCTGGACGAGATCGGGGCAGGCATCAGTGGCGTCACCAAAGCATACTGGTTTCTCGAAAAGGCCGGGTTGTCCCAAGAGCTGAGGAAGCAGGTGGTGGCCGCTGCTGGTGGCGAGTACGACTACGCCAAGCTCCGTGCTGCAGTGATGGCCATCGTTCCTCAGGTGAACAAGGAAGAAGATGGAAGCAGACATCATGGTCATGGTGGAGGAAATCGGCAATGGCGAAAATCTCCGTCGACCGCTAAGGTGCATGCGACTACTCAAGACGAGACGGAGAGTGCCGATGCCACCACTGAGGACGACGAGGAAGGCCAGCTAATTCCAGAGATGCTCGAGGAGGAGTTGCAAGTTTTGCTCACTCAGGCGGCGAAGAAGCGAGCTCAGGTGGAGAAGGCTCGCGGTTGTACTAGTGGGCAACCCGGCAAGGGCAGCGGCAAGAGTGAGAGGCCCGTGCAAGAAGGATCGCCGAGCTTAAGCAAAAGATGCCTTGCTCGGCTTGCAAGGCCCATGGGAAAACCAGCTACGGACACTGGCACTCAGATCCTGAGTGTCCGTATAACCAGAAAGCGGGCAAGCCAGTCATGGCCGTGATCGAGGAGGAGCTTTCGGACTCCGATGAGGATTACGGTCCTGGGCCAGCCGAGATCTTCATGGCCGTTTCGGGAGATGGTGACGGCGACTACTGGTGTGCCAGTTCGGTGTTTGCATGTCCGGCTGTGAAAGCCCAAGATTGCCTGATGGCCTTGTCGGATACCTGTTGCGCTAGGTCGGTAGCTGGAGAAGCGTGGGCAAGTGCACACATGGAACACTTGCACGCTGCAGGCTTGGATGTATACGTGGTCAATGAGGCCAGACCGTTTCGATTTGGAGCTGGGCCGCGGATTATGTCCAAGTACAGCATTGTGTTTCCTCTCAACTTGCCTGGAGCTTCGAGTGTGCCATGGATACGTGTCAGTGTCGTAGACCAGGAGGTGCCTTTGTTGATGAGTAAAGCTGCTCTGAAAAGTCTGGGAGCATGCCTGGATTTGGGAGCGGCGAGAATCGGGTTCAACAGATTGGGTACAAGCTTGGAGCTTATCGAGACTGATGCGGGGCTTTGCGGGTTTGTGATCAACAAAGAGCGCAGTCAGGGACTGAAGCAGCCTGAGTTCCCACCGGAACAGATGATCGACGGGGAGATGGAAGTCTCCAATGAGGAGGCGGGTGACCCGAGAGTTCCAGCTAGCGAGCCCCTGAATGTGCATGTTTGTCCAGACCCAAAGCCTCAAGATGCACATCACGAGTGTGAGCGAGTGGCCACCCAGCGCTTGGCTGAGGGGGATTTCACCTATGAAAGCCTGGAGGGTCTCCTCAGTTGTCTCCCGACGTTGTGTGGAGAAAAGCAGCGAAGCATCAACCAGTTGAAGAACCCGCGAACTCAAGGTTTGATGGCTGGGCTTTGGGCTCATGGAGGACTTCATGGTCTCACTCGGAACACCGAGACTCTGCCCAACACGATCCGCTACCTCAATTTGTTTATGAGAGACAAGGTTGGAGAAGATCGGCGTTGGACGTCGATTGCAGTGTTCAAGAACGTGAAGATGAATATCCACAAGGACCGCCACAACGAGACCCAGAGTGTGACGACTACCGTCACGTGCGGAGACTTCCAGGGAGGTCAGCTCTGGATTGCCGATCCCACGTTGGACTCGACCGATCCTGCAAGGGCGCTTCGCAAAGATCGGTGAGGGAACATGGTTCCAGGAAAGTTGGTGGATACGCGCTACCAACCCTACTTCCTCGACCCAAAGACGTCGCACTCAACACAGGCGTGGACTGGGACCCGCTGGTGCATTTCCTGTTTTACATCCCGGGCCGTGACCTCGACTGATCGCTGCATGCGGCGCTCATTACGCCGTCTGGGGTTTCCTTTGAGATCGATGGCCAAGACCAGGACCTCTGGGAATAATCATCTAGCGTTTTCCACTTCATCCGTTCACCAGGAGCCACTTTCGAATAGGGATGAGGTGTGTGGTAGCCCAAACATGTGCACTCCGTGTGAGGCGGTTGAGACAACTTTGGCTCAGCCGAAAGCTAGTATTGATAGTTCAGAAGTTCGATCTCTCGGAGACTACCGTGAAGGGCATGACGAGCAAGTACACCATGCCCAAGAAGAAGGAAGAGTATGTGGCGGCGATCGGCGTGCGGACAGGTTTGGCCAAAGAGGAGTTGAGACGCCACGATTGCGAGCGTCTCAAGCAGATCTGGACTATGGTCAAGCCTCGGAAGCCACAGTCGCCTCTGCCGTGGGATGGAAGAAGCTGGATGTGGCGGCGCTGAAGGAGCTCTACGCGACGGAGGTCCGCGAGGACCTGAATCGACCCGACGACAGTCACTGGGTTCGATGGAGGCGACCGACCTTGGTGACCGAAATCGACATGTGGCTGGCCGATGTGATGGCGGACATGCCGGAGGAGGACCTCTATCACGACACGCCCCTTTGTGGGGTGTGCAAGATACCCATGGTGCGGCGAACCAACAGGCTCACCAAAACAGACTTCTACGGCTGTGTCCGCTTTCCTCTGTGTACACAAACGTTGCCTCTTACCTACGGCGGCCAGCCCACGAAAGAGGTACAGGATGCGCTCAAGGAGGAGGAAGAGACCCACCGATGGCAGCCGACCAAGGGGAAGCACAAAGGGTATCCGAAGTTCGAGAAGGAGAAAAAGATCGAGAAGGACAACCCGGTTCGTCGCAAGGCGGCGACGGCAGTGGCAGACAGCCGTGGAAGTTCCTCGGACGGGTCATGGGTCCGCGCCGGGACGATTCCGATTCAGGAGTCGTCGGACGAGAACGAAGAGAAGGATCCTGTGAAGCCCCTCTACAACACGAATGTCACCGAGGAGGAGCTGGCGATCTTGAAGGAGATGAGGCTCGCCAAGAAGAACGAGGAGAAGTGACACGTCCCTCCAGTACCTCTGCCACTGCAGGTCAATCGTCACGGGTGAGTCCTGACGCCACATCCGACGAGCTGATTTGTAATGAGAGTTGTAAGCCAGATGTGTTGCCGAGAAATCGTTCTGAGATCCGTAGGTGTATCCTTGAGGGTAGTTCTCGATGCAGGGCTGCTAAGCGTGGTTTGGTAAAACGATTTCTTGGTAATGCAAAGGCAATTGCGGCGAGTGTGATGATCGCTACGGCCGCTTCGCTCGGGATGGCTATGCAATCCATTCCCCAAGCATCAGTCCTGAGGCCTGAAGTGGTGGAAGTATTTAAGCACGAATTACTAGCAAGTTCAGTCGATGGGGATGGAATGCTGCACGTCCGGTGGACTTGAACCTGGGTGATGATGTGTATGATGCGAGTGGAAGAGAGAGATTTTTGGAGTGGATCGATCGCAACAAACCTCGTTTGGTCGTTTTGTCGTATCCGCGGAAACTGTGTGAAACTACCATGAGCAGTAGTGGCTCCTCCCAGGAGAGACGACGTAAGTATCGCAAGATATGTAAGCAGAGGGGTGTCTTTGAATTCATTGAACAAGTTTTTCACAAACAGCTTTCTCGGGGAGACGATGCGCTTGCTGAGGATCCAATCGCCGAAGGTTGTTTCAGAGACAGGCCAGTTCAACGTGTGTTGGACCATCCAGACGTGTATACCGTGGTCGATCAAGGGTTCAGTGATGGACGTAGTCATCCACAAAACAAGACGGAAAGCCCTAAGCCTGCTCTCTGGATCAGCACATCGGCTGACATCTGTCAGGAGATTGCACTGAGGTGCCCAGGTTTGCCTGGGGACAGCGTGGAGTCTTCACGGAGCATTGNAAGCCTGCTCTCTGGATCAGCACATCGGCTGACATCTGTCAGGAGATTGCACTGAGGTGCCCAGGTTTGCCTGGGGACAGCGTGGAGTCTTCACGGAGCATTGCAGCAGCGATCTGTAAAGGTTATGTGAAGACCCTTAGGCGTAAAGATCCGGGTAGGGTTCGTCGCATGCTTCGGAAGGTTGCTGCTATGATTCGCTTCAGCCAGGATCCCGAACTGATTCGTGACTTGAGGTGGAACGAAAAGAATGTAAGCAAAGCTCTGGCCCGTTGGAGTGCGGTTTTCGCAGTTGAGTCTCTTGAGGGAGACCAACCCTCAGATGCAGCCATGAATCCTCCCCTGGAGGACTCCGATGGAGACGAAGAGATGATTCCCGAGCCATCCGGGGAAAACATGGACCAGCCACTTCGGTCTGGACTCGCCCACGATGGGGTGACTTTTGAGGTGCCTCCCGGCAGAAAGCTGAGCAGTGAGATTCGTGAAGGGCTTAAGAAGGCGCACTGCAACCTAGGACATCCTAGCAAAGCCGATTTACAAAGGTTCCTGAAGCTTGGTGGGGCTAAACAGGAGGTTGTTGAAGCGGTCAATTGGATGCAGTGTATGTCGTGTGCTCACTCAGCTAAGCCCAAATCTCATCGCACTGCCAGCATACCGCCATGCTCAATCACTTTCGGTGATGAAGTTCATTTAGACTGTATATGTGTTCATGATAGTGCTGCTGAGAGTCACTGGTATCTTTCTATAGTTGACAGAGCTACTAGTTTTCATATTCTTGAACTTCTTAGGGATCATACTCCTTTTGAGCTCAACAAAGCATTTGATAGAGCATGGTCGAAGTGGGCAGGACCTCCTCTCAGAGTGTGTGTTGACTTTGAAGGAGGTTTCAGAGGCTCCGATTTTTGGCANCATACTCCTTTTGAGCTCAACAAAGCATTTGATAGAGCATGGTCGAAGTGGGCAGGACCTCCTCTCAGAGTGTGTGTTGACTTTGAAGGAGGTTTCAGAGGCTCCGATTTTTGGCAGCGAGTGTCTGAAGCAGGCTCTTCTCTTGTGTCGATAGCCGGGACTGCGCATTGGCAGGGAGGTAAAGTTGAACGTCATAACCTTACTGCGAAAGACATGTTGCGCACGGTTATTCGACAAACAGGTGCAAAAGGGAGAGAGAGGATGAGGTCTGTGGGTCGCGAAGTGGCCTGGGCCAAGAATACCCTAGTTCGTGAACATGGATGGTCACCGGTTGCTTGGGTCTTTGGAAGGGAACCTAGGGTTTACGGTGAATTACATGCTGAGGGTGAGCCAGTGGCGTTTCATCCAAGGGTCGGGGATTCCGGTAGTGAGGTGGCGCAGCGAATGCAGTACCGGTATCATGCCAAGCTCGAGTATGTTAAGTCTCAGGCACGAAGCATGTTGGCCAGGGCCGCCCACAACCGGGTTCGGAAAATCACGCAGCCTCGAGTAGGACAGTTGGTGTTCTTTTGGCGAGGGGAACGCAAGAAGGAGCCGAGTAAGTGGGTAGGTCCGGGTTACGTTGTTGGACTTCAAGGGCCTAACGCGTGGGTTGCTGTTGGTGGAAGATGCTTCTTAGTGGCTGGGGAACACTTGAGGGAAGCGAGTGGGGATGAGAAACACTACGGTGATCCTCAGATTCAGAAGGCGATTGCTCTCTTCAAGAAAGTTTTCAAGGAGGCCACTTTGAAGATTTGACCCTTCAGCCTGACCCAACCGAAGAGCCTATGGAAGTTGAGCGTCAAGATATCGTTCAGGAAGTTTCGGAACAAGTTGGGAACTTGGAGGAAGGCAGTCAAGATCTTCCAGAGCCTCTGCGAAAGCTTGTCGCTAAGATTGGCTGGCCGATTGACGTGCTAGGCAATCCTGCTTTGGTGACGAGGCAGGCCTGGGCCTTTCGAACTCCCGAGACCAAGTACGAGCTCCATCAGTATCCTTACCGTACTACCTGGGCTAGGTACCGTGGGGAGTGGATGTGTTTGGAGAAAGAAGTGAAGTGGTTTGAGCTCGATAATCCTAACAACTACTTGCCTCGGACTCCTGCCGAGATCTTGATTACTGTGTTCCAAGGGCGCACGAAGTTTCACGAGAAATGTGTCTCGAAGATGTTCCTTTGGCAATCAAGAAACACAAAGGGCCTCATCAAGTGAATACTGTCAGCTATGGGAAAACAGTGGGCAAGAACAAACTTAAGAGGATGATGGACAAAGAGATCCCGTACGAAAAGATTCCCTATCACGAGAGAGAGCTCTACCACCAGGCCCAAGAGAAGGAGTGGGAGAGTTGGAGACAGTATGAGAGTTGTGAGATTCTCAGTGAGAGTGAGAGTGAAAGGGTCCTTCGAGAAAGTCCAAGTCGTGTACTCCCTAGCCGTTATGTCTACAGGAACAAGAATGCGGGTCTTGTGGACGAACAAGGAGTTCCTTTGCCCACGCGGGCAAAAGCACGACTGTGCTTGCAAGGACATTTATGTCCGGATGCAAGGACAGGGCAGGTTCAGGTTGACTCCCCGACCGTTGAACGGGTCTCGACCATGTTGTTCCTTCATGTGGCCGCTAGTTTTGGGTGGATCGATAACTGGTATATTGGGGATATCAGCAATGCGTTTCTTCAAGGGGCCCCACTAGCTGGTAAAGAACCCATGTACATGAGACCACCCAAACAAGGTCTCAAGGGAGTCAAGCCCAATCAACTCCTTCGCCTTCTCAAACCAGTGTATGGTAGACCCGATGCGCCTAGGGCTGGGTACGAGGAGTTGGCACGGGTGTTGACCGGGGAAC
Source organism: Symbiodinium sp. clade A Y106 (assembly GCA_003297005.1). Lineage (NCBI taxonomy): Eukaryota > Dinophyceae > Suessiales > Symbiodiniaceae > Symbiodinium > Symbiodinium sp. clade A. The sequence goes on along the minus strand of BGNK01000128.1, from coordinate 313,749 downwards.
TCGGATTCACCAAGTCGTACATCGATCCAGCCGTCTTTATGCTTCGCAATGAACGAGGTACCCTTTGTGGCATCATGATCATACATGTTGACGATCTCATGGTGTGCCATGATGGTTCTGAGTTTTCGAGAAGCGTCGTAGATCGGCTGGGAAAGCGTTTTCCTTTTGGTACTTGGGATAGGGTTCCTGACAAGGCCAGTGGGGTCACCTATTGTGGAAAGGAGATCCGCTTGTGTCACCGTGATGGCGAAAGGTGCATCAGTCTATCCCAAGACGGCTTCATAGATGGCAGATTGGAGGAAATGGAGATCACTAAGGAGCGCCCGCTACCGAAGAGGAGCGAGCAGACTTTCGGTCCATCGTCGGCAGTCTGCAGTGGATAGCGACCCAGTCACGTCCTGATTTAAGCTTCGAGACGAATCAACCACAGAAACGTGTAGCAGATCTCAGAGTTTGTGACTTGTTCCGAGCTAACAAGGCCGTTCGCGAAGCAAAGCTGCACAGGATGGAGCTGATCTTCCGCAACTTAGGTCGAGATGCTCAGCTGATTGTTTACTCAGATGCTGGGTTATACTCTAGTGTCNGTTCGCGAAGCAAAGCTGCACAGGATGGAGCTGATCTTCCGCAACTTAGGTCGAGATGCTCAGCTGATTGTTTACTCAGATGCTGGGTTATACTCTAGTGTCGGGGTTGAGATTGAGGAAAAGGAAGCCGATGACATCCTGCAGTCTTCTTTCGATAAAAGGCTGGTGTTTTCACAGAAAGGCGGAATGGTCGGATTCGTGAAGCGAGGAGCGACAGATATCCGCAGTAAACCAGCTCCTTTGAATGTCTTGGACTGGCGTAGCAGTACCAACAAAAGGGTCATCGAATCCAGTTTCGCCGGAGAGACTCATGCCGCTTTGATGGCGTTGGGGATGGGACATTTTAGTCAGGTTCTTATGAGTGAGTTGAGGTTTGGGTCGGAAGTTGTAGGTAGCGTTGAAGATGATGGGTGGAATGACCTCGTGCCTATGACATTGGTGACCGATTGCAAATCTATCTATGACACGGTTCATAAGGACGGGCAGCATATTAGTGACAAATCCTCAGTCATCCATGCGGTGCTTCTTCGTCAAATGTTGACGACGCGCGATGCACAGAAGGCTAAGCTCTTGTGGGTCCCTACGAGACACCAGATCGCTGATGGTTTGACGAAGGGTGGTAGGTCTAGAGACCTACGAGAGCTGGTGCAGTGCGGCGTGACTTTTCGAGAAGAAGCCATGAAACGGGGAAAGTCAGGTCAAAAAGATATTGTTACCAGTGTGAAAGTGCATGAGAGTGCTTGACCTGACTACCTGTCGGCTTGTTTTATGTTAGTGTTCTCAGACGAGACTTCGTCTTGCACGCAGCCGCAGTGGCTCCTTGTGTCGTGCAAAAAGCTGTGCGCGTTAGTTTCTGTCCGATGGTTGTTGCCGCTGGACTGCAGTTGAGATTCTGCAGATAGCACATCGCTGCTGGTGTGTCTGCGTTCAATCGCCCGCAAGCATCGAACCGCACCTGTCCGAAAAGTTATGAGCTGCCTTGGCCATCCACAGTACTGCTGCTGTCCTGCTACCGCTGTTGCTGCGGCTGCTTCCACCATCTTCTGCTGCTGCTGCTGCTGCAGCATGCGCTCTGGACAGTCTCTTGTTGTTTGGCTGCAAATGCCGCCACTTCTCGCTTATTTTTGTTTGGAGTTTCTTTTGCTTCCCTAGATTGTTTTCTTTGATGGTTCTTCGCCGAGCCCAGAGGCTGTGCAGCTGCCCATCAGCAAGTGGGTTGACAGGAGCGCACTTTTTGTTGCTGGGATCGCTGGCCTTGTGCAGGACACAAATCAAGACTTGCGAGAGCCCAAAGGGTCAGTCGTCTCAGCTTGTAGTGGTGCGCCTGCTAGGTCTTAAGCGGTGGTTGCTATAGAAAAATGGGGTTTGATGCAGGAGCCTCTGTGCGGAGTTCCAGCTTCTTGGCGAGGTGCCCGTGAGCAGCCTGCGCATCCACTGCAAACCCATGATCTCAAGAAGCCGCAGTCGTCTTCTCTGCGCAGCCACGCTACGAGCTGGCAATACTTCTGCCCTGAAGTGAAAGCGGAAAGTTTAGCACGTGAAGTACTTTCGGTTCATTGCCTTCGAGGGTTCTCCGGACTTGAACATGTCCAAACGTCTTGCATGTAGTATATGCCTGTCTCTTCACATCTGATGTCATAGACGGAGTTCCTGCAGTATGTGCAATGCCTGCCTTTCGAGATGATGCAGGAATCAAAGTTGCACGGCTCACTCACAAACGGATCTGCACAGGTGTGTGAACTTCTCCACCGCTCGGGCATAGATCTGACTTGCCCGGAGCGCTGTCCTCAAGCTGTCCAGGTCTTGCTGAACATGTATGTACACATTGCAGTCGCGTTATTGCTCGCATGCAGGTGTGGATATTTGCCGAGTGCTCTGTGTGTGTGTGGCGGAAAGGATAACACATGCATCCCAAGCTTGCACAAGACTTCCAACCATGTTCCTATTGCACCCCAGGCATCCTGGCTGCTTTTACAGGGGTTGGTAGGGGTTTATTATAGAATTTAGGGCTTTATACTTATACTCGCCCAGGCGCGGTTCTAAAGTGCCTTATCCCAGGCTGAGATACTCGGTCCACGGGGACTTGAACATGTACCTCTCGGAGCCGTCCTGCGTGTCCTGCGTTGGTGCAGCCGGCTGTGTCTCTTTTGATTCCGGTTCCGATGGCTTCAGACACTCTTATTGGTAGGCAGGCAGGTGAGCGATTTAGTGCGTTCCCTTCCTTTGCTTGGTTTGTGTTTGTCGAGATGTGAGAGACTATCGGGTTCAGCATACTTCAGACGCTACCGTCCGTGAGCATCGAGTTTTTTTGATACTTGCATGGTTGCAGCTTGCGTTCATTTATCACCCAAACCGTTCTGTACGTCTTGTCAGAAAATCTCCATCGCAGTGCCGGTTCATGCAGATTTTGAAATTCATACCTGCATTGCATCTGCGGTCTTCTTGCCAATCGCAGCTGCAACGGCTCAGTCGGCCCGTCCCACGGGGGCAAGCAGGTTTGTTTTCAGGTTTGATAGCTAAGTGTATATGCTCAACTGTCTAGTCCGTGGGCCCCAAGAAAGAGCGAGGGCAGAATAGCGGAACGTGCAACGTCGATATTACAGGGCCCGTGAAGCGCAACCATCAAGTACTCGCAGGACCTCTGACAGTCTCGTGCACGCAAAGCTTCCGCCGTGCATATCATGCCAACTTTAACATTTTGCTTAGAGATCTCTTGCAGGCTCAGGGTGCGGAAGGTGGGAGGTGGGAGCCCTATGGGGCAGAGGCCCAACCTAAGGTTTGCAATTTAGCCGCTCCCCGCACTCCGAAACCCTGATAGCGCGTGACACTTGCCGCCCTGCGGCGGCGTCTCGGAAAGGCCTGCCGGTTTAGCGTCTGAGACTGAAGCGATAGGCTCTGTACCAGAAGGGCTGTCACAAATCAGGCACTGGCATCTCCTGAGCATGCATGCAATGCATCGTGAAGGAGATTCGAGCAAGAACACACATCGACATTCCGGAATGACTCAACGTGAGCGGGGCTGGTGCTTGAGGGTTTCTAACTGCTTGGCGTCCGGCAACAGCTTGATCGCCGTGTTTGTTGTGCTTGACCAGCATAGCCTTCCGAGCAACAGACATCGCCATCACTCGGGCTGACGATTGAACTCCTTCAACCTGGAGAGAGCTCGCATTGTGCGAGATGCTTCGGCAGAGAGTCATATGCATTGGTCAGACCTTTAGCGAAACATCGCTATGCCATGAAGCTTGCTTTCTGGAGGAGGGAGGAAAACTTGAGTGGAGAGCAACGAGAAGCGCAGGCCTTCCAGGTCTCCTCGTCATGGGCATCGACATGGATGGCATGACCTTCTCGGAGTTCACCAGCCATCGGCTCCAGAATCCTGACTGCAGCGCAGTACGTCTCCGAGCCGTCTCCGAGCCTTCCGACTCTCAAGGCATGTTTGCGACAGCGCCAGTCGCAAGTTGGAAGCGCTCTTGCGGGAGCAGCTGCAGCGACTTGGCTGAAGGCAAGGCATTTGAATTTGAGGGTTCAGTGCAGTAGTTCTGCTTCAGGAGTTCTCGGCCTCAGATTCAAACTCCCTCCGTCCTATAGAAGTCGCATCATAGTGTCATGGTGCCGCAATCCTTCGGCGTGGGCTTGATCAACTTTGAGCGGACCTGGCTGCAGTAGTTTTGCTGTCAATACAGCAACTCTCCCTAAAGTACAGTTGGAGCCGTGCGGCAGTCTTCATGGCAGCTCAGGGCCGAAGCAGGGTTGAAGTTGTGTAGAGCTATACGCTTTCACCAAAGTGTGTGTGCAGCATGTGCTGCCAGAGAGGGACCGTGTTACTTTGGAGAGACAGCAAGACTGGCAAGACCGGAAGCGTTCATGCGAATGCCTCACGCACCCTCCCACCACGACTGCAGACGCGGAGTGCGCTTGCCTCCGTTCTGTCTTTCCGTCTGGCCATGATGCAGAGGCGCAAGGTCACACATGCACATGGGGGAGTGCACGAGAGCAGAATTCCACCCCGACGGCCCAGGAAAGCCACGTTTGACCTCAAGGAGGCACACCGCCTCCATTGCATCCTGCTCAAATTATGATTTTCCAAGCAAGGGATGATTTCTGCCCTTCGGCGAGCGTGAATCTCTGACGGCCGGGGCTCTTTCAACCCTGTCGAGATTCCATATTTGTACGCACGAAGTCTTCATGTTCCAGATTCCTACAGTCTCCAGACTTGTATCTACAGAGGGTGCGAATTTGGAAATGTGGCAGCAAGGAGGCTGAAATCTGCAAGTCTAAACGTTTTATATCCGGAGATGTGGTGAACTATCCCAACAGACATCTCCCAGCTGATCGAGATAGGGAATTCGGCAGCACAACGCCACACGCATGTCTGTATCTGGTTACGTGCTCCGCGGCCCCCGCCCCCTCCACGCCACCCCGCNCCCCCCCCCCCCATGGTCTATGGTCCAGGATGACCCCTGCCCCTTGTGGGGTGGGGTGGGTCCCTCTTCCCCCTGTGGGGTGGTTGTGGGGGTTTTGGGTTTTTGGGTTTGGCTATGTTTGGCTTAAGCTTTTGAGTTTTGGGTTTAGGGTGCAAAGGGAAAGGCTTCGAGTCGACAAGGGCTTGGTAAGATTTGTAAGGGTGGACGGTTTATGTTCTGCTTTACGCTTCGAGCCTGCATTTAGGCGGAGTTTAGGGTTGGGTGTAGGGTTTACAGTAAAGGTTAAGGTGAATAAATGCTCCCTACTGCGCTACGTTATAGGGTTTATGGCTTGCGTAGGGCTTGCGCACGATCCTGGCCCTCTCTGTGACCCCTGGCCGCCCCTCCAGCTGCAGCTCCACGGCCCCCTACCAGACCATACCATTGGGGGGGGGTGGGCTGGGAACGCCAGATGCCTGACCCTATCTATCTCTATCTGTATCTATATCTGTAGCTACATCTTTATCTTTATGTTGGTCTATATCTGTGTCTTTGTCTGTACTCATATGACTCATATCTATACCTTTATCTAGTATCTGTATCTATATGTAAACGAGTATCTATATCTACATCGATATGTACATCTACATCTACATGCATATGTATATGCATATCTATATCTACTAGGTTCATATACACAGATAAGTTAGATAGAGAAACAGATAGATAGACATGTATATATATATATACATACACACATACGTGTTTGCACATACATACAAAAATGTGGGGCACATCATGACAAGCTTCTGGACTGTGCCCCGACGACCCAGGCAAAACCTTGCAGCAGACCTTCACGCACGTCGGTGGAGAACTCGATTCCCTTAGAGTGGACCACTTCCGAATCGACGGAAGCGAGGCCGGCTTGTGAGTTTGATCAGACTCCGTCAGGGAGTGGCAGAATTTGACCGTCAACTGTTTTTTTGTCCTGGCTTCCACAGCACACGCATACCGAAGGTGTTGATCTTCACACAGTCTCAGTCCAACCACAATGAAAGCCATGCCTTCAAGCGACAAGGTACAGCGGAGCCCGCCGCGCCGGCGCATCGATGATCCAAACTGGCGGGCAGAGGATGCTCAGTTTGTCGTGAGATTTCGGCCTTCTCTGCATCTTGTTGTTGTCATTCAAGGTGCAGAAGTTCAACTTGCTGTTCCCGTTCGTATCAGCATCAGCATCTTTTTTTCGTGAGTCTTCTTCTTCATCTTCATCATCATCATCATCATAATCAGCGCCATCGTCGCTGTCATCGCTCTTTCTATTGCTATTGCTGTTGCTGCAGTTGCTGCTGCCGTCGTTGTTGATGTTGTTGCTGCAATTGTTGGCTCTGGTTGTCAAGTTTTTGGTGTGGATGTCAGTGCGTAGTCGCCGTGACCTGCTTGAGAAGCTGGGTATGACAACCCGCTCTCCAGGACTGGAAGGCGGAGTCAGAAGACGGCAGTCTGGATGAGGCACCGTTTGCGGTCAGGGCTGTTGGAGATTCCAGATGGGTTGCAACCGGGGAGCGTGTTTTGGTTTGGGTTGAAGCAGCCCGTTCATAGATATCTCATTTGCGGTTTGTGCCTTTAGCTTCTGCTCGTCCAGTGCAACCAGAACCTCGTTGGCCGCCGCAACGAGAATCGCACAGAGAGACTGCAAGAGTTGTTGCTTGCATCTTAATAAGTGCGTATGGGAGTAACCTCCATCTTCTTAGCTTAGTCGTTGCAGCCGGTCGAGTCTGGTCAGTCTAATCAAGGTCGGTTGGGTGCCCCAATGACAATGATAGCAACCAGCAATGCTTCAGGGTATTGAATTCATGTTTGGCAGCGAAAAGGAGCAGCTTTAGCTCACTGGGCATGCACCTGCGGAACGGAGCCAGCGTGTCGAGAATCAGAAGCCATGAAAGCCCAGGCTGACCCATCAAATTGCTGCTTTGCCTGTCTTGTGACCGGTTGCTGCATGTTAGCACACTGCCACTAATTCGTACAGGATATGATTGAAGCCTACGACTCGCCCGAGATCCCCTGCGCACGGAGTCCAGGAACTGGACTTTTCCAAGTTACGACCTAAGCCACCTTCCCTGGACAGTCCGACGGGCAGTGGGAGCCTCGCCTGAAGTCTATCTTATTGGTTGTAGTTGTGCTCATGTGTGCGTGTGCCTCGTGCATGTCTATATCTATGCCTATGTGAATGTTTCTGTCTATGTTGTGTGTAAATGAATAAGGCGGAAGGTAGTCGGTCGGTAGGAAGGTGGGTAGGTAGGTAAGTAGGTCGAGCGAGAGAGAGAGAGAGAGTTTCTGGTGCTTTGGTGCCCCGTGGGAGTTGTCCCCGCCCGTTTCACTTGATTCGCCACAGGGGGACGCCCCCAAAAGAACCTTTCGCAAGTGATTGACTCTTGCTTAAGGCATCCTCCACCAGACCTGAAGCCTCAGTCCTTGCACTACTTAAGATCATTCCTCGTATTCGTGATACCGCATGCCTTGACAGCTCGTGGGTACATGGCGTAGTGAAACTCTGCTTCGTCTGTTTCGGTCCAAGTATTGTTTTGTGTTGCTGCCTGTGTCAGCCGTGTCAAGAGCCATTAACCACACCCGCTGCCAATACGGTTCGATGGATTGACTTGTAGGAGCTTTCTGGGAGTCTCGAGGCCGTCGCACTTTCAAGCCAGTTGTCAAACATTAACTTTCCCGTAAATGCTATGCTGCAGTGAAGCACGGCATGAAGAGTGACGGTCAGTGAGTCTCCAATCTCACGTTGGGTTCTCTGTTGCACTGCCGCCATGAACCCAGCATAATCAAAGACCCACCTATTTCGGGGGATAGCCCCGTGCCCAAGTGCAGCAACGAATGAATCTTAGGGCCTTCTGGTGGTTTGTATGACTACAGCTGACTTGCCGATCTTCGTCCAGTTGCTGAGGGGACGCATGCAACTACAGGGCATCCGGAGCCGTGGGCATGCACGTAACTTCTTCGCCCGCAACCGTCGGGGGCGCAGCGTGCGCGCGGTGTAGGGGGAAATCCTCTACACCATGACCCTGGCGAAGAAAGAAGGAGAGAGAGAGAGAGAGAGAGAGACTGCTGGAGAAGTCGGTGCAGGGGAGTGTACACCACTCCGACGCCTTGAGCCTGCAGAACGGGGGACATGATACAAGCCTCGTGGAGCAAGTGGCAAGCCAGATGCGGGGAAGCACCTTTGTGGAGACAGTGAGCGCTCTGTTGAACGACGTGGACCACCTCCCCGACGATGCTCTACCTGCATCACAGGAAGCCGCCGTGAGACTTGTACGCCGTATAGCGGCGCGAACACCCACACCGGGGGAGACCCCGACAACGGGGGACCAAGATGCATGGTGGCAGCTGGAACGACACCACGGCATGGGAGACGCATACAGCACCGTGCGTTCCCCGACCCGACAAGCCGGGTGAGCAGTGACTCGGGGGAGAGTCATTGGCGGCGAAGGATGCTGGGTATCTATGCGAAGACCCTCTGAAGATGACGACGTGGCCACGCTGTCCGCGGGGGAGTGAGTCCAACGACAAGAACTGAAACACAGCCATGCAGAGCCATGCACATGTGCGGGGGACACACTCACCTCCAAAGAGTATTTCGCGAGATCTTGTCCTGTTGTAGCACCTTACTAGCAAAGGTAACTAGGGGGAGTGTCACAAGTCCCGACAGCAGTGTGCACGTACTGTAGTAGCACCACGATGTTTCGCATCCCTTTCCCATGCACCAATGTAAACCCTGCCGCGATGATGTTTTTACTTCATCAATCTGCCAAGCTTGAGGGTACACTAGGTGATGTCTGTCGGTTACGGCGGGGAAGCTTAGCTACAAGTCTGCATGCTTCCGGTCAGACTGACTGCGTCCGTCGCATGTGCCAGGGGTCGCGGGGCTCAGTCGCGGAGTGCACATCTCCGGGAGAAAGAACAAATCACCCTCCTTTCCTTTCCCTTAGCCTGGCCCCATATGATCTTACGCTGTTGCTTGCCATATTCACAAAACCCCCCGGGGACGACCTCGTGACTCTGACAACGGCGTGCACGAGGAGTTCTGCAGGTCCTGAAAACCGTGTAATTCCTACAAAACTGGTATGGTGCACTTTGCTTGAGTTTGTCGGGAGCAGCCTCTAAACACAGCTGAAGTCTCACAGCAGAACCTCAGCAAGCCGCCACTTCGTCACAACGTCTTTCACTAGACTGCGTACACGGCCCTGTGATGTACTTGTTGGACTTGGTTGCAGAACAGAGTGGCGGGGAGCTCAGGCGTAGTGTGTACTTCTCCGGGGGAACTGGAAAACCTTAGGTACCTTCCCGAATCCGTGTTTTACTCTTCTTCAGTGTGCATTGTTTTTCCTACACGCCCCAAACAACCCCGGGGAAAAATCTAGTGACAAACTTCGATGTCATGCACGAAGTGCCTGAAAGGTCCTGAAAACCTCTATTGCTTGTAGTGACATACTTATCGGGGAGGTAGACTTGCAACGTTTAGGACGTCGGTACCAGCTGAGTCATGCTCATAACAGACTCGTCGAACCAAATGTCTGGTAGAATCATGTTGCTGTTGTTGTTTTCACAAAACTGGGGAGACGGGGGAATGTATGAGCCTAATTCGAATGTCGAAAATCAAGACGGCTGAAGACCGAAATCACATAGCTGAATATAATCTCCTTGCATTTTCGGTCGTAGAAGTCGTCTAGCCTCACTCCCCTCTAAAAGCCCGTTAAATGGCAGGCGGGCCATAGTGCCCCGGGGGCCTAACTCGCCCCTTAAGCCTGGGAGAAGAAGAGAGACTGAGAGAGAGAGACAGAGAGGGAGAGAGAGAGAGAGAGACAGAGAGAGAGAGAGAGAGACAGAGAGAGAGAGAGAGGCAGAAAGAGAGCGAGAGAGAGAGAGAGAGACAGAGAGAGAGAGCGAGAGAGACAGAGAGAGAGAGACAGACAGAGAGAGAGAGAGAGAGACAGAGAGAGAGCGAGAGAGAGAGAGAGAGACAGAGAGAGAGAGAGAGGCAGAGGGAGAGGGAGAGGGATAAATACACAGTTGGCACTGTTTAGGGATGTGAGTGTGTGTTTTTGTGTATACATAGTTTGTATACATACACATACGTATATGTATAGACACATGTGTGCACACACACGAACATGTACATATACCCATATTTGTTTGTGTGTGTGTGTGTTTCCGTGTGTGTACATGCGCAAAATACAGTGTATGTCAACGGCTTTAGAAGCCTGCGCTCGGAATTTAATTTGGTTCATGTTTCATGGATTTAGTTGAAGATGGCTCGCAAGGGTTGCTTGAGGAACACTCTTGAACTCTAAGTTCTTAGGCTGATATTCCGAATTCAGGATCATGTCGGGGAACGCAGAGCTTCTTGTCATTCCTGAGATGCGAGTTTGCAAACAATGTTGACCCAGGAGCCTGCAGCACTTTGCCTCACGGGTCACCTTCGATGGGGTAGGCAGAAGCAGAGGGGTGACACGGTGTAAATTTCAGAGAAAAGCTTGGATCATTGTGAGGTCATTGTCATTTTTGCTGTTGCTCCGGGCTGGAGGTCTGCCCGGATTCGGTGTCGCGACAAGACATGCTTACCTTGAGGTGGAGAGTTCCGAGAAGTGCTTGCCATTCCATGCAAGCCAGTAAGACTGAAATTTCGAATCAAGTTTTCACATAATGTCCTGTCGCTTGCAACAAAGGGCAAACGATCTCAGTGCAAGGTCGGTTTGTTGGAGAGTTTGCATTCGATATGTATGTATCGCTTGAGCCAATTCCCAGCTGGGATTTCTTGGACAGACTTGCTTTGGACAGGCTGAGCGATGACTGTTGCTGAACTCCTTCCTTACTGGTCCTCCATGTCCTTCTTCCCTCCTACCATTGAGTATTCGTTATGCGACCCGTCTCCAATATCACTTTTTGTCGGGCTTCTAGTTTGCAAGCTAGTTTGCATTATCATCACCACCATCATCATCATCCTCACGCTCGTCCTCCTCCAGCTCCTCCTGCTTACCATCATCACCCTCATCATCGTCATCATGCTCACGAGAATCATCAACACAATCTTCAGCATCATCGTCATCATCGCCATCATCAGCATCATCGTCATCATCATCATCACAATCGTCATTGTGATCATTTTTCCCGTCTGCATTGTCATCGGCATCCTCGTCCTTGACATCGCCGCTGTCATGATGATGATGATGTTGATGATGATGATCGTCATCATCATCCTTGTCATCCTGATCCTCACCCTATCCTCCTCCTCATCATCCCTTGCCGTCCTCGTCGTCATCATTTACTCATTAATATCATCATCTTGGAAGTCGCGCCGTCAAGTTAATCATCACCATCGTGGTTAGTGTTGTTATGAGTATTGCACTTGTTAAAACTATTGCGCTCTTATGGGTATTTTCATTATGAGTGTTCTTAGCAGTATTGATGCTATCGCTATGACTTGTCGTACTACTGCTATCATGTTTCTCCATGGCCAAGTGTGAATCCTACTTAACTTGTGAGTGCTGCATGCCATGACCGTGATATGTATAGCTGTTTTACCGCCGCCATAGGGCCCTTGAGTCAACAGAATAGCAACGCAGTTTCGGGGAAAAGTCCGACCAAATTCAAATTGGTAGCGGAGCAGGTACCCCGGGCGGACCTGCCCGCGGGACTTAGTACCCA
>BGNK01000128.1:186897-300774 GCA_003297005.1 Symbiodinium sp. clade A Y106 | reverse complement strand
TTTGCTCAAGAATTCGTTACTTGGGTTCGCCAAACTGCGGAGAATCAAGTGGCTACTTCACTGATTGCGCAGGCAGCATTCCCATCAACCGAGAACGGTGATGGAGGGACATTCGACCAGATCGAATCACCACAGGATTTCGCATTGATGGACCCATCCGAAGAGGCCATCATAGAGGAGACCCAGGACTACCTCTAGAGGAGTCCGAACGTCGTGCCAAATGGAGGGCAGTCCCTCAACGCATCAGGGTCGCGATTCGACGGCTGCATAGACAATTCGGCCACTGTCCCAAGAAGGTCCTGATAAACCTCTTGCGAACAGCTAAGATCGATAAGAGCTATATCGACGCAGCAAATTTCCATAGGTGCAAGCAGTGTGAAGATGCACAGCCCCGTCGCAATGCACATACCGTATCCCTACCGGAACGGTACTCATTCAATCATGGGAACCCATAACTACACAAACTCTCGAATCTACGGTCTCCCCTATTGTATCAGGTTTTGAACTTAGTGTGTTTAGGAACGTGCTTTCAGCTGACTGAGATCGTACGCGAAGGCGACGGATTACCATCATCAGCGCGATGCCTTGAGGCCATCCAGCGGCGATGGACCTGTTGGGCAGGATTGCCAACCGTCCTACGGTGCGACCGAGGACTGCACAACCGAGGTGTGCTAGCACAGTTTTGTGCAGCACATGGANGGCAGGATTGCCAACCGTCCTACGGTGCGACCGAGGACTGCACAACCGAGGTGTGCTAGCACAGTTTTGTGCAGCACATGGAATCCAGGTGTCACACGCTCCCCTGGAAACTCCCGAAGACATCGGGAGAGTGGAGCGACACGGTGGTGCACTAAAGGCGATGGCGAGGAAGGTTGTGGCCCAAACCCAGGCGGTTGGGCCAGGTCAACTCCAAACTGTCTTGGATGAGTGTTGCCTCACCAAGAACTCGATGCTTCGGCACGGGGGATATTCGCCATCACAGTGGGTACTTGGTAAGACCCCGCGCGGCCCTCCATCCTTTATGGAGGAGAANGGGGGATATTCGCCATCACAGTGGGTACTTGGTAAGACCCCGCGCGGCCCTCCATCCTTTATGGAGGAGAATAACGGATCAGACCTTGGATCCTTCGAGGACCAAGTGGATCCTGAGAGTCGCTTCGCCTTACTGCACAAGGCGCGCGAGGAAGCAAAGAAGGCTTTCATGCATCTAGACACATCCAAACGCGTCCAAAGAGCACTTCTTCGGAATGCTAAGCCACTACCGTACACGTACTCAATCGGAGACGTGGTCTGCTTTAGGCGCGATAAGACCGGTAAGACAGAATGGTCTACCGCATCTAGGGTTATAGGCTTTGAGGGTACTCACAACGAAAGNTCAATCGGAGACGTGGTCTGCTTTAGGCGCGATAAGACCGGTAAGACAGAATGGTCTACCGCATCTAGGGTTATAGGCTTTGAGGGTACTCACAACGAAAGCGTATGGGTACTCTGCCAGAACGTACCAGTTCTAGTGTCCGCACAGAACTTGCGGCCGGCACAAGATGCCGAGGCCCTAGCACAGGCTGTCTGGAACAGGCCGAGAGAGGTAGATCAAGATCACCTCCACCTGCAGTCGCAGCGAGATCTCGAAGAACTAGCGTTCTCGAATGGAAGAAGTACGAGGACTTTCAAGCGGCAATACCGCTGAAGGGCCAACAGCTTAAGGAGCTTTTGGATGCAGGCCATGTACCTATTCCATCAAAATGGGTAGATCCAATTAAGAACTTCCATGAGCGCCTCAAGCCAGACTATGATCCCGAGTTCAAGTCTAGGCTCGTGTCATGCGAAATTTTGAAGATTCCGCGGATGTAAGGACAGACGCCCCTACATCAGATTTAGAGACACATGCTTTGGTGTCCGCTTTCGCAGCCTCTAACGGAGTCCGTAGAGTCGTCGGACATCCGCAACGCCTATTTTCAAGCCGAACCTATCGACAGAGTGGTATTAATGCGTCAACCCACTGGAGGTCTTCCAGGGGTGGACCCGGAAGCAATTCTGCTAATCAGAGTACCAGTATATGGACTCTGTGACAGCGGCCGAGGTTTCTGGAGAAAGGTCGACAGGGAAGCACGGGATGCCGGCTTCGAAGTGAGCAGGATTTTCCCAGCCTTCTACTTCCACCGTCACAACAGGGAAGTTACCTGTGTGCTCACAACCCATGTCGATGACTTCCTATGGGCATCGAAGGGTGTTGGAGGCACCATCATCAACAAGTTGCTGAAGAAATTCGAGATAGGCCGCCGCGAGTCTGGTAGACTACGCTTCTGCGGGAAACAATTTGACAAGGTGGANGCATCGAAGGGTGTTGGAGGCACCATCATCAACAAGTTGCTGAAGAAATTCGAGATAGGCCGCCGCGAGTCTGGTAGACTACGCTTCTGCGGGAAACAATTTGACAAGGTGGACAATGATGTCGTGATCGATGTCACAGATCACACGAACAAGATCCACTATATTGAAGTCAAATCAAATAGGAAGCACTCGGATCCCATCGACCGAGGTGAGGAGCGCCAGCTCCGATCCGTGGTTGGTAGCCTGTCTTGGATATCTAGGNGTCAAATCAAATAGGAAGCACTCGGATCCCATCGACCGAGGTGAGGAGCGCCAGCTCCGATCCGTGGTTGGTAGCCTGTCTTGGATATCTAGGCAAGCAAGGCCAGATATACTGTATCGGGTATCGAAGCTTCAGAGCTCGATAAAGGGAGCAACAGTCGCGACCTTGCACGAGGCAAACAAGGTGCTGGAGATAGCCCTGAAGGGAAAGACCCTCAAGCTAAGGTACCGAAACGGACCTTTTGACTTTGAGAATCTGGGCGTACTGACCGCGTCAGACGCCAGTTTTGCAGGAGAATCCAAGGATCGTTCACACCAAGGACCGAATCCACTTTCTAGCTCCAGCCAATCAACTCACTGATCCGTCATGTAGTGAGTATGATGTCATGGTTGTGTCGTTTTCGTCTACCACAATAAAACGTGTATGCAGAGCAACACTACAAGCGGAGACGTATGCACTCCAGAGCGCTCAAGAGTCTGGTGATCGAATTCGTGCTGCGCTCGCCGAGCTGTACGGCAACGGCAGCAAGGGGGCCGATTGGGACCTCCGTGCGAGGATGCGAGTCCCGCACGTCTGCCTGACCGATTGCAGGAGCTTATCGGATCGCCTGAATATTGACACCCCTTCTCGGGTTCAGGACAAGCGCCTTCAGATAGAACTGAGTGCCTTGCGTCAGTCTGTCTTTACCGACATCGGAGACAGAAGCTGCTGCAAGGCCTACCCTTGTGGAGGCGATAGGGTAGATTGGATCGATACCGCAACCCAAGCGGCCGATTGTCTCACGAAATCGATGAAGCCTGATTTCATAATCAAGGTAATTGAATCAGGCATGTGCAGAGTGAGCCGCGCTAAGCTGTAGAACTGTAGTTCGCAGACGCTACACCTTGGACACCTTGAGAGTGTACCTATGTAGCTGACTAGCCTGCAGATGCCACTAGCTATAGGACAACTCATTGTTGTACTTCTTGTGGCTAATTCATCGTTTGTTTTCCTATCACGGCATGAGAACAGGTTGAGTGTGAATCCTACTTAACTTGTGAGTGCTGCATGCCATGACCGTGATATGTATAGCTGTTTTACCGCTGCCATAGGGCCCTTGAGTCAACAGAATAGCAACGCAGTTTCGGGGAAAAGTCCGACCAAATTCAAACCAAGCTTTTCAAGCTTCTTCTCCGTCTTCTCAGCGCTACTCCTCGCTTTACCACTATTCTTCTTCCCTGTTGTTTGTCTTCTTGTCTTTTGCTGACTTTCTTTCTGGTCCACATGGTCTTCTTTCGTCTGTCTCCATAGCTGCCGGAGGTGGTGACGATCTTTCGGAGCCCCTTTCTCCGAGCTCTGGTGCGGGCATGCCTCGACAAACTAGCGAGGTCACCCTTCACAAGGCACGAAATGGGTTCTTTCAACCTTGTCTAAGTTTCGCGGGCTTAGCATGGCAAAGACATCGTTGCAGCCATCTGGTTGGGGAACGGAGGGCTTTGTGCCTGCGACTTCTGCTAGCCGCACGAGCTCCCACTTGTTGAACCTTCCGAAATTTCAGGGCCAGTGCTGTTCACTTGTCGGGCCAGAGTACAGCCTGAGAGCACCACCACATGCCATTCGTCAGTGGCAGGGGTGTTTGAGGTTTTCAATTGCGTTCGCCGCACACTTGTAGCCTTCAGAGTTGCATGGACAGCACAGCTTTTATGTAGTTAACGAATTCATGAACCACCTCGATGAGCCTTGCCCGAAGGTCTGGACGCCCGAAGACGCCATGGTGACACGCCTCTCGTCCTACAGTTGATCCAGCTTGACATGCAAGTTGATCCAGTTTTGATCAGCTTTGCATGTCATTGTGGATCCTCGAACACCTTCCTTTTCTACATGCAGATTGCTTCGGAGCTGGAGCATGCCAAAAATGTCGCACAACTATGACTGTCGTGCTTAGATTCTTTTTCTGTTTTCTGCGTGATCTGGTGTTGTGCGGTGACCATGCAATGCCTCTCCTCTTCCCACTTCATAAACACAATCCGTTGCGGTCTGGGGAGGTGGAGAAGGTTTTAGCAGTTTGCATAGGCTGCAGCGAGATTTGCAGCTCATCCTCGCAGCTGGTTATTGAGCGGCTACTGCAAATAATCCTTCTTTTCTTAAGCATCAATCGAGATCGCTGGTACAGCCTAGTGCCAGTTGCTTTTTGGAGTAGTTGGCCTCGAGCCCAGCAAGCAGCCTTCAGCAGAAAGCCGATTCACCACAACAGGGTAAGCCAGCCAGGTGTTTTAGATGCAGCGAGAGCCTGTTCGCTGCACCTAAGTCCTTGCCCAATGTTAGCCAGGCGCTGGCTCGAAGAGGCTCAAGGTCGAGGACCGAAAGCCCACCAGCAGGAGCAGAAGCATGGTGAGGCGAGCCACAGTGACAGGAATCCGTAGCACGTCAAAGCCTTTAACTTAAAGTTCTTTGCTGACCCTTTCAATTCGTTTGTAATGTGGCATCGCCTTGAACCGCTGCGGAGGTCGGGGCAGGAGATCCTGGACGAAGGTTGCTCACACTACCTGGTCCTGAGGTCCGGCCCGCTCCGGAGAGAGAGGGAGCTGCCAGGGGTCCAGAAGCCCTGTCGCTCGTGTTTCCAACCCTTTGCGACGTGAGCAAGCTCAAGCCTTCCACTCTTGACCCCAAGTTGCGACCCGAAGTCTGCGTGTCAGTCCTTGCCTTCGCAAGCCCGAGCTACACGATTTTGTTCATTTCTTTCTCGTTACATACCCTTTGTGGACCAGACCGCATGTGCAACCTTGGAGGCCCAACGGTTTCTTCTGCATATTCTGGGATATCGTGTGCACCGTGGCCATTGCCCATGACACCGTTCCTGCCTTGGCAAGCAAAGACGTACGGAGATGCGAGGAGTCAGATTATTTCTCAGTATAGGTGAGTGCATGACTAGCTAGCAGCTGAAAGCTTTCATAAAGGCAAACATAGAAGAGACAAGCATACACAAGTTTCATAGTGGCGGGCTCTCTGTCTCCCTCCCTCTCTCTCTCTCTCTATCTATCTCTCTCTCTCTCTCTCTGTCTCTCTCTCTCTCTCTCTCCCTCTCTCTCTCTCTCTTTCTTTCTTTCTCTCCCTCTTTCTCTCTCTCTCTCTTTCTCTCGCTCTGTATGTGTATGGAAACACACAGAGACGCACACAATCAAGTGCTTGAAGCGGCAAACAAACAAAACATAGGTTTGCATACAAAAGTCTTTACATGCATACGTACATGCATGTTTGTATGCTCATGTGCATGCATATTTTCGCACCTGCGTAGACGGATACGGAAACGCACACATACGTGTTTGCAAGCACGGTGAACTAGTCGCAATCCAAGACATGATAGGTGTCTGAGTCACAAGCTGAGCAGTGCTTTTGCGTAGCGACCGTCTACATCAATAGGTTGTAGTTGTGTGCGTGTGTATGTATATATATATGTACCTATATATTATATGTTTATGTATCTGTCTATGTAATTGTTGGTCGATATGCTTGTAGATGTGTATGTACACGTCGGAATTATGTGTACATACATTGACATATATAGATTTCGATACAGATATAGATATAGATACAGATAGATGTACGCACATGCACAGCTGGCTAGATGGTTGGCTGGCTGGCTGGATGAATGGCTGGATGGCTGGCTGGCCTTCCTGATTGGGTGGATGGCTGGCTGGCTGGATGGAAGGATGGATGGATAGATGTATCTATGGGCCATATCACGTGTTGCAGAAGACCATGCATCGTGCCAGATCTTCTAATGTAATACAAAGCTGGAGGCACGTGTGCTCACAGACACACAAAGATACGTACACCGCGAATTAAACACGAAGACGTATGTGTGTGGTCATTTGCCAGACTACGGTGCAGTGTTGTCTCGCTGCTCCTGTTATGCAAGTGCGTTACATGTCTGCATGACGGCAGCTCGTGCATGGCAATTGGCCTGCTTCATCCCATGCACCTTAGACGTCTTGTGGTTTGTGCCCGCAAATGCAGTAGGATGTGGAAAAGACTCTCTGGCCCGGAAATTCTTCCGGCGCCCGAGGTGATGATTCCACTCTTGTCCGCCTTCTCGATCAATCAAGCAGGCAGCGCTTGTTTTGAGGTAGAGTGGAGGGTCCGAAGGTGGAGGTGATTGGCTTGAGGGCTCGTGGTCATCCTGATGGATAAAGTTAGCCTTGCGCAGTTCATGCGTCAGATATTGCCATGCTACGCTTAACTGCGGAAGCTGAGGCGACCCAGTATCTGCATCTGTCCCGTTCCACGCTCGGCTGCCCAGGTGTGCCCGAAATTCTCGAGGCGGTTTCGGGCTGCGTCTGGATGACGGACATCCTGATCTCCTTTCTAAGAGGCTTCATCGATACGACGAGAGGCCTTCACCGAACGGGTGCAAGGGAGGGCAGGAAGATAAGACTAAATCAATCATCCGATCGGACCACTTCAACAATGAATTCAACAGTAGCCATGTTCGACCCTCCAGCAGTTGCATATCGGCGATATCTCACCAGAAGTAACCGAAAAGCCCCGAGCTTGTCTACGATTGTAGGGCTGGTGGAGATGCGCTTGCGGTACATTGCTTATCGCTATGTCACCACCTGGTTTCTCCCAGCGGCTTGAATGTGAAACAGGGGAGCACTGCAGCTGTGTTTCAATCCTTCATAGGGACCATCGAGTATGTACTATGTACATGTTCGCGGTCCATGCCAAGGATGTATCCATGGCCCTCGTGGACGGTCTGTCCTTGTTCTTGGTGGAGATGAGAGATGTGGATGCTCTGACATTGCTCCGCCTCTTCCGAAACCTGAGATTAGTCAGGCTTCTGAAGATGACGGATCGTTTCAGGCTGTTTAAGGATGTGATCATCAGTTTGGGCTATGGCTCTGAGTGGACGTCCGTCTACATGGAGACCGGGGCGCCTTGGACCGCACGATCCCTAAGGCCTTAAGCTGGGGAAGCTTCCGACCAAAAGTGCATCGGGCGTTCCTGCCACTACGTATTGCTATATGCTCTGTCTGGCCATGCCTTGCACGTACATGTCGAATAATCATGCTTCTTTCATTTGAAGGCTTAGCCTCGGGTGGCCAAGCGTGAATCACCTCTAGCCGCCGGTAGAGGAAGCCCTTCCGTGGGGTCCACCAGACGAAAGATCAACCGGCTCTGTTTTAAGCACGCTGAATGCGTCCCCGAATGTGGAGTGCCAACAGCCACGAACCCCTACCTTGCCCAAACTTGGAGGTCGGTGTCTTGAAGCACCTGGCCTTCATCGCCCTGCTCTGCCACTTTACGGGCTGTGCTTGGCATGCGAAGCTGGGCAGCTCCAGTTCGTGAAGGGGCTGCAAAGTCATGTTGTTGTGCTCCTCTTCCCAAGGATGGGAGGCCTGCCTGGCATGACCACCTGGGTAATTGTGCACACGAGCTGGCGAGAACAGGACGTGGGGCAGGATGATGTGGGTAAAAATCGGATACTCGAGGCTTTGCCGTGTCGAGGCTTGGTTTCTGATGTTAGGAATCTTTATGTTCAGGATTAGCCAGCTCATGCCGTGGAGGAAGAGCCTTTGCACATCTAGTTGCAACAGAGGGACGGGTCTCCGCTGCAGAGAGCCTATCCAAGCCAGTCGCCCGACAACATCTGCAGGAGATCAGCGTCTTTGAGCACGATTGGCTGTACATGTATATGACCTCCGTGCACTGGAGTCTCACGCAGTTCACGCCTGCTGCCATGGACGTGGTGCCTCGGACTGTCTTATCTTCCTTTCACTTGCATGCCCATCCCTTGCTCGAAGCCCACTTAAAAGCCTCCGTGTCAGAGCTTCGACTTTCCGAGGTGGCGGTGAACGCGCTGGAGAGGATCTTCTCCGTCGTGGTCACCTTGGCCGGGCTCATCGTGTTCAGCTTCTTCCTGGGCAGCCGCCGGGCTTTGAAGTGTTTATTGTAGACTTTCGCTGGATCTGTAAGGGTTCAGCGACGAGGGGTTTGTGCGGTGTAGTCTTGAGAGTCGTGTGTGGGTATTGGGTGTGGTGCGTGCGATTGCCAGGAGCATCTTTGTTGGCTTATCACAGAGCAGGCTCGAGGCCTTTTAGGCACTCACAACCCAAGCCGTCCCCCAATACCCCCAAGTACCCAAACTGCAGCTGTCAGCCGAGGTATCAACCAGAACTTGGCCCGGCTGAGAAGCCTCCATGCCCAGGAGAGGCTCCAGAACCGGTGCCTTGGGTTTAGGTTTTGAGGTTTTGAGGTCCGGTTCCAGGCTTATCACATGCATTGGCAGCTGTGTTTTCTCGATGGCTTGGCGACTCGTCAATTTTTTGCGGTTTGTATTGCTGTACCACTGCTGGTCTCGTCTTGCCCTTTGCTTGCATTTTCTGGCTGACTGGCACGTGCTGTCGCAACCTGAAATTAGAGCACAGGCATGGTGGGTAGGATGTCGGAGATACGGGAGCCTTGCCGTTGCAGAACGCATACTCCTTTTGCACTCTTGCACTTTCCACGGAACTGAGGCTCGTGCGCCGCTACGTCAGCGAGCGCCACATCTCCGTGGAGTTGGCCACAGAGATCCTGGCTTGGATCAAGCAGCGAAGGCCTTGCAGCTTGCATTTGACTCTCGTGCAGAGAAGTTGAGCTGAGGAAGCTGAGAGCTGAGAGGCTGAGGGGGTTTTGGCTCCTAGAAGAAGGGGGGTGACGGCGGTGACGGGTGTGGTGGGGACCCGGAGCCCGTCTCGGGCCAAACAGCGAGCACGCGGTATACGCATGTCGGAGGCGTGGTAAGGCCAACAGCAAGACCGTCTTCAGCGACATCAAAGCCCTCGAGTCGCTTGGCGAGTTGGTGCTTGCCATGGAGTTCCGACTTGTTTCTTCAGTGGTAGGACAGTGGAGATCCATGCAGTGGCGAGCCCGTAGCCGCAGACAGCTTGCGGCAACTCTTCTTGCTTGAGCAAGCTAACCGAAACTGTCAGGGACCCTGAAATCTGGAAGTCTTGCAGAGACATCGCACATGTCCCGAGGAATCTACCGACCAAGCTCTTGACTGAGCTGCAGCAAGAGGTGGGCCCATTTGGCCATCCAAAGCCTCGATCCAAGCACAGGAGCCTGAATTCGGAAGTGGACCTGTAAAACAGACAAAGGAGAACTGGAAGACCAGTCTCCATGGCTCAAGGACTCTCAGAAAACTCCAGAGGAGCGCAGCAGCGGTAATTTTTGTTTATTTCGTCCAAAGAATTCCATGAAGCGTGGTAAGTGGTAAAGTGGTAAGCAAGCCTCCAAAGCCCCGACTTGGAGCGTCGAAGCTCAGCCCCGGAAGGTTGGCCTACCCGTGCTGGAGTCTCACGCCATGCTGAAGCACCTGGACACTTGGCTCGGAGAGTTTTCGGGCTTGGGGCGGCTTGCGATTTTTTGGGCATTGGGCTTTTGGGCTCTACAAAGGGGAAATCGGAGGAGCAGAGCAATGAAGGCCGACCCTCGCCACAGGAAGAGCTCACGCGACTCTTGTCCTTCAAGCCATGAGTTCCCCGATGCCAGGCTGGTCTTGGCTATCAAGATGCGGTTCGCCTCTGTACAAAGGCAGGACCGGTCTGCGATGCAATTCGCTCGCGCCGCAAATTGCTGTTGTGCTGGCTTGTCAGTGCACCTCCCACAAATCTGCAGCACATAGTGAGAAGCCATACTGCTGAATCAGCTAAATTTCTCCCACATTTCTGTTGCGGGTGAGTTGGGCGCATTTGCCCTTAGAACTCCCGCTCTCCAGACCCATGAGGGATCTGTCCTCTACGCTGCACAGGCGTTGAAAGAGGTCAGCAGCGTGTTTGGCGAGGCACGATTCAATCTTGTCTTCGGTCGCCATAGCTTCTGCGACCCGGCATGCTTGAAACAAACCAAGTACCACTGTCAGTTCGCAAGTTTCAGCGACACAAGCTATGCAAATGAATGTCAATGCGGTACATGTCGATGCATGGTACGTATATGGCATGCCATGCCATGGCAGGCGTGGTATGGCACCAACGAAGTGTATGTATCTAGTTTTCCTCGTATGTATACATCTCCGCTTCGCTGGGCTTCACAAATAGGTGTGATACGGTGATACGGCGTTGTAGCTTCCGCCTGTGGGCCAAGCTTTAGAGATGCTCTGACCCTGCTGCACGGTACGGGAGCCTGGAGACTAAAAGTCACTTTTTGGTGTTTTTTGGAATCCGGCGAATTGAAGAATTTATGATGGCACTTTTCCCCACTTTCAGCGGCCCTTGCTCTCCCGCTTGCTGGACAGGAGCTTTTCCACTCCGGCGCGATCGGAGACAAGATGTTCTTCGTGGCGCGGCGTTTTTCATGGGGTGTTTGCTTTCTTCCTTTCTTTTCCTCGCAAGCAAAGGCCCGAATTGATTGCCGGTCTATGTTGGAGGCTGAACTTCCTGTCAGAAGAGGGTCTCGCCATGGATTCCTCTTGCGCCACATCCCTCAAATCAAAGTCTTGAAGGTCTGGAAGCCTGGGGCCTAGGAAGTCGAAAACAGCTCCAGGAATTGAAGCACTGCAGGCCCTGCAGGCCTACTGTTTTCTGAAGAGATGCTGAGGTGCGCAGCGGGCGCCTGAACTACACGTGGGAGCTCAAGCCCAAGGACAGGGAGGGATTCAGCTCAAGGCTTCTCTTCTATATTTTAGTCTAGATGACAAGAGCGCACTCAGATTCCTTTGCATGCAACATCTCCCAAGACAGAGTCGCCTCAAGCTGATGAACACAGCCTCCATCTTCGAGCCTGCTGAAACGGAGGAGAGCGAGGACGTCCTGCCACAGGGCCGTGTCGGGGAGGTCCCTCCGCCTTCCAAGTCGCTGCTGGCTCCGAAGCAGTCGAAGCTCGCAAGCCACAACAGTCCCAGACCCGCAAGGGCCGCCAAGACAAGAAATCTGAGCATTTTAAGTTTTAAGGATTCCTAGACCCTGCCTCAAGTCGCCAGGCTACTCTCTGGCTGCAGTTGGAGTACTGCGGGCGCCTTGCGTGTGCGGACCACAGTGACTGGGCTGACTACAGAGCTGGTCCGTCTCTACTTCCGTCGACATTGTAAACATTTCAGGGTCTCAGGCTTTGAGGTTTTATAAAGTGGGGGTTGGGTTACACATCCGTGCTTTTGGAAAGCACTCAACCGATATTTCTGCGGTGAGTGCTTTCGCCTGACTTGTCGAATCTTGTGCCGAAAAGTGTGCATTGTGCTGCGCCACTTCCTCACATACAAGTCGGCAACCATGGCGTGGTGCGTGCGTTTGTTTGAAAACAATCCGAGGCGGATTCGGGTGTACTGACTCAAGTTTAAGCATGGAGCAAGGGATCTGGATGGCGCAGCAGTTCCAAAGACTTCTCACTACTCTAGTCCGGTTTCGGATTGCGAGGTGTTCATAAAGAAACACTCCGGACTGTGCTTGGCCCGACCACTGTACTTCCATGCGTCCAACCCTCACCCCAAGCTTGAGACCTCGATCCGGGCTTTGCGAGTCACTTCCGTTTCCAATGCTTAAGGCCTGATCGTTGACAAGTTTCCCCGCCCAGCAAACCCGAAGAAATTTGTATCGGCTCAGGCGCCCACCTCTTTTACCTGGATGCAACAGCATTTCGCAAGGCTGCGTGACATTCGGGATGCTGCGCAGAGCTTTCCAGCGCCTCACGGGTGTGAAAGTAGCTTAGTCCAGTCCTGCGCCCTGCAGGTTCTTTCCAAGAGTGAGAACATTGAAGTGCTGACCGTCTACGCCCGTCTCTTCAGCAAGCTCTTCCTGGTGCGCTGTAGTATCAAGGGGTACACACTTTGTGGGCTCATTCGGCAGGCGACAGGGCACAGATTTGGAGATGTTTGCGTTGAGCTTGCACTTCGTCGGGACAGGTCCCAGCAGATGGTGCTCCGCATCGATGCTGGCATGCTTGTAGCTTGACAAGCCGAAGCATCGCAGGAGCAGAAGGATATGGGCCTGGCCTCCGACCTCTTCGGCGACGACAGCCACGTTTCAAAGCTCATGCGTCGACTTCGCACCCTGCAGGCTTTGGGTGGCTGGGAGTGCCCTTAGGACTTCGGACCACTGTCTTGACCTGAATCCTGAAGCGGAATACTCATGAATACTCTGAAGCGTTCGTCCTTGGAAGTCCAGGTGCTGCACGCCTAATATGTGAAAATGGATTTCAATTCCTTCTACTGTGCTGAGAGGGCACCTTGCAGTACCCCTGCCAGAGCTGTGCAACATTGAACCTCCGACCTTGAGTGGGGTATCTGACATACACGCAAAGACACAAAGCTGGAACCCTGCAGGTTGGAGCCAGCATCCTCATCACGGCGGACGCAAGCATAATCACCGCCAAGCCCATCTTCCTAGCATGGAAGGCAGGTGTTGAGGATATGCAGAGGGGGCGGGGGAGCGGGAGCGACTGCTTCGACTGCACAGCACAGCCTCATCTTGTGTAGTGCCGATGACGGGCGTAGCCGCGTTGAAGACTTTCCCAGTGGTGCGCAGCAATACGATTCTCGTTGCGGTTTCCACGATGCTTTCAGCCAGCAATGCCAGTGGCTTCAGCTTGATTTTTTGAACATTGGCAGCCTTCGGCCTGAACTCCGCAAGACACCGTAAAGCGACCGTGAAGTGGTAGCCAGGCGGCGGCCCAAGCGAAGCACCAGCGATCGAAGGGTCTCTGTTGGCCCTTCCTCAATCGAGGCTGAATTGCTGCTTAGCTGCTAGGCTTGTTTTCAACGCCTGACCTTGGCTCTGTTGGCCCTGGATGGATGCGCGACTGGTCACAAATAGGCTGGTGTTGATGTTGCTGTCATTGTAGGTTTTCAATGTAGGTTCTTGTTTCCTGAAGAAAGTAGATGACAGGCACTAGTAACGTTATTGACTTATTTCGTCTCTGGTCGAATCCTATCAGCAGTATGATCGTCATCACTCATATCATCATGAGTGAACGGTTGCCCTGTTGTAACCAGTAGGTGTTAATGCGATATGACCGATATCAAGACTGACATGAACATATGTGCATGGGTATCGATACTCACATTGTTTTCGGTCCTGTCTTCTCATAGGGTTTCTCGGTTGTAGTCTTTGTACGAGTAGTAGCAAGCTTTGCGGATGCAAAACAAACATTCCCTTGATCCGAGTCCCTTGATCCTTGCACCCTCAGCCATGCACAGTTACAGTAATCTCATCCAGGGTATCTTGGGTCAAACGACGAAAGGTTCTGAGGAGGTTTATTTTGGGGCGAAGAAGCCCTGAGCTCTCGAGCCGTCTGCTTCTCGAGCAAAGGCCTGAACGGTTGTGGCTGCCTTAGGAAATTTTTTTTATAGTATAACGCAAAATCAGCAAACGACGATGGTATTGGTATAACGTCCTCTTCGTAGGGATTTTGTTAGCCCTGGAAGAAGACGGCGGTGAAGCGGTTCCTCCCCGACCAAAGGGCCGGATTCAAGACTGCCCGAGTGTTCGGCTGGCCAGGCAGCTTATGCTAAGGGCTCTCAACTTTCATGGTCAACTTGAAAAAAGCTGAGTGGTAAGTCGGGAGATGTCCTGGAACGCGCAGGCAGCCTTGAAGAGAGGCCCATTTCAGAACACCTGCAGACTTATGTGCATCTGTTTGCAGATCATTTCAACAAGGGTTGGACCACAAGCAGGGTCAGGGCAGCTACGATGTTTGTCAGTTCGGTGCAACACGAGCTGCCGAAAGCCCCGGAAGCATCGGAGACCTCCAACACAGCCCTCAGCTGAGATCCAATTCAATTCCCTGACCCTCCCAGTCTAGACAGTGAGGGTTTGCCAAAGCAACATCTGCAGGTGAACGGGCATGCAGCCTTTCTCACTAAGTGCGGCTCTCACCTCGTAGAGGTCAGATGCCGTTGATGTTTTATGCAGACATCCCCGTGCATTGCTTCGAGATCCGAAGCGGTGTTCCAAATCTGGACACTTCACTCTTGAGGCGACACGGAGTGCCGGAGGGAGCAAGAAAGCAATTGTTAATGAGAGCCACTTGGAAACACACACACACACACAGCATTGCTGTCTTTCTTCTTCCATCCGCGCAACAACTGCTGCTGGTAATTTTCTGATCCAAAGTGATGGACCCTCCATGCAAGGCAAGAGCTGTGCCGTGTTTGCTTTCCAGACCTTCGGCGGCTTTAGGGGATGGAGTGTAGGGTTTCGGGGTGAGAGGGTCAGGGATCTTCAATCTGCGCTGGAGCCTCGAGAGGTTTCTGCTGTTGCAGTTCAGGGCTGAGCCTACAGTGCATGTCACGGAGTTAGAGCGCATTGGAGGTGCCATGAAGCAATTCCAGACGCTGCTTCCAGGCCTGAGTTCGGTTGCGTTAGCTGGGAACCTGATTCTGTCGGTGAGAGGATCCAAGCATGTGTCCGAATTGTTTCGACCATCACGAACTGTCGTATAGGACCTGATACCAGGCTGATGTTCTTTGTGCCAGAGGGGGAGTGGTTTAATAGTTTAATTGCCAGATCCGTAAGCTTGCAGAAAGACGACAAGAGAGGCATCAGTTTTCTGAGTCGCCATAGCTTTCAGTGTAGGTTCCGTCTACTCGAACGAATCATGACACATTCGTCAGCTGCACTTGAGCAACAAGAATTCCGAATTGTCCTCAATGACATCCCCAGGTGCAAACCTCTTTGTCGAATGTGGAAGTGTCATTGAGCCGTTGACGGCTAGAAGACAGCGCTTGCCTTGACATCTTCGGACAGGTCAAGCTGAGTTTTCTCAAGTCTCAGAAGCCTGCAGTCGATGGGAAGAGGGCGAGCAGAGAGCCGCCTTACCAGAAATCACAGAATCTTCGAGTGTTTGTCAAAGGCCTTCGAGCAGAGCTGGCTAAGCTAAGCTCTTTGCTCCTTCCACCCTGTCATCCTGCCAAGTTTGTCCGGCTACCTTGATCCCGCAGCTCAAGAAGCCCCGAAACGCAGAGGCCTTCAACTCAGAAAGCCCAAAACCATCAACAGCTTTGGAGCCGAGGCAGCTGAAGACTCGAGGATCGCAGAGGAACGAGGCACGCGGAAGCTTGAGATCTTTTTGGGGTTTTGTGGGGCGTATTGGCTAAGAGGATTTAGTGCTGAAGTGACTGCTCTCCCTCTCCCTCTCGCTCTCTCTCTGTCTCTCTCTCTCTCTCTCGCTCTCTCTCTGTCTCTCTCTCTCTCTCCTTCTCTCTCTTTCGCTCTCTCTCTCTCTCTCTCTGGCAAGCGGGCTGGTCAAAGCAGACCACTGAGGGCATCCCTCCTTCGGCCTCGGTGTCACCTGACTAACAACGAGGCCAAAGGACCTTCCGAAGTGAGCTCGAGAGTCTTCGAGCTGCGGAGAACGAGCAAACCCTTTCCGATTCGAGGCTCCAGAGCTGGCGTGTGAGGTGTTCTGAACTAATCTAGGCGTGTGAGCGGTCGGCGTGTTCCGCTGTCTCTCTTCAGCCTATGCGGCTTCCTTCCGCATCTGCTTTCAGGACAGCCATGCAGAGATCGTTCTCCGCACCTCCGTCTCGGTGAAACGCTGCAAAGAGACGAGGAAAGGCTTGATGGTCTTCAGGGTTTCAGGTTGCGTTATCGCTGTGCTGCAGCCTAGCCCGTCCCGCCTGCAGGACGTGACCGTGTCCGTGCTTTTCTACTCCACGGAAGATGGAGCGGGGCCCTAACCACAGGCGTTGATTCAGCTGAATGGTGACGGAATCTGACACAACTAGGTGCGCAGGGCAATGGAATGCAAATTGTCCCCTCTCGCCATACTGTCCAGTGCGGTGGTGGTGCGGCAGAAGTCTGACTCGTGAGGAAAGCATCGATTGGACGTGTTGGTGGTGGTGGTGGTGCTGCTGCTGCTGCTGCTGGTCGTTGCTGCCGTTGCTCTGCCGTTGCTGCAGTAACGTCTCTCCCGGTCATTCCAAGAACAACTACAGGGACCTCCATCAAGCATGGTGGCAGGAACTGATGAGTCTGGCAGCGCATGCTGGTACTGGCACGATTCTCCATCATCTATCATGGATCTCCTGTTGGCGGCTGCGCGGCAGAATTGCAGATTCAAGCGGTTCATGTTCCATTTCATCTTAGCAAAGTTGGTTGCTCGGCGTTAAGGTGCCGTTTCATGCCACGGAAAGTGTCGCACCAAGACACTGCCCTGGCGGTGTGGATCCCGGGAGTCGTAGCTTTGCTTGGGAGATCTTGGGAGCTTTAGCGGTTGCAGTCAGTAGCTTTCGGTGGTTTACTCAGTTTAGGGATGTTTAGACCGAACGAAAAGTCCTTCCGGAGGGCTAACAACATCGACGGATACCGCTGATGCAAGAACCCGTCGATTGGTGATTCAGAAAGTCCTTTCTGCTGTCAACGCTCGTCACTATGCTCTCCTTGCTGCGAAGCATCCCGGACTCAGTCGCTTCTAACTGTTCCGGGCAGACTTCCAATCCCTGACCCCCAAAGCTAAGCAGCTAAATAATTGAACCCGCAGCCTCCCGCTCTTGCAACCGCCTCCTGCTGCAGTGGCTGGCTCCTAAAGGATGTTCCAGCCTGTCTAGCAGTCTAGCCAACGTAGGCCGTCACCGTGACTTCAAAGAGGTCGGGAAGATGCCGACTGCAAAGGAGCTCACTGCCAAGCGGCTGCGAGATTTTGGCGAGTCGCTGCTCAATGATTATGAAATCCTCCTCGCAGGGCAACTCAAGAGGGTCCAGGAGGACCTCGATCGCCTCCAAGACTGTTGGGCGATTGCACATGATGAAGCCATAGTAGCTTGATCGACATTCCACAGCTCTCAACTGGATCGAACGGACTCAAATATAAGCCAGGCCCGTTCAGGCCCCTGTTCTAGCAGCCACCGTGCAGGACGTGGAAGAGTTTTTCGCCGCAAGGCGGGAGTTGCAACCCCAAAAGGCTTGTGCATCTTGCTTGTCTTTGAGGTTCCCTGCGCTCCGATCGCTTGTCCTGAGCCCAAACTCTGCATCCTTCAATCCTGCAGCCCTTCTACACCCCAACCCCTCCAAACTGAAGCTCCTAGACCTCTGAAGCCCCTAGAAGCTTGAACTCTAAGCCAGCAACCCTGACAGCATGTTCGCATCAGCTTCCGACGCTCTGCTTTGGAAAAGGGACTCGACACCAGCCCTGAACTGCAAGGCCTCCGGAGGCTTCGGTGGCTCGAGAGGCCAGCAAGAACACCAATCGAGTTGTCGTTCGCGGAGCCAGCAAGGTGGGAGGGAGGGTCATGGCGGGAGGAGTTTGGAGTTTATGGGCGGTTCGGGCTTTCGGGGAGCCTGGAGGATCGCTGGCCTCGTGGAATCGTGAATTCCAACGTTTTAGCTTCTCCTTCGACTATCTTTAAAAATTCCAATTCCAGAGTCTGCTTTGCATTCGAGTCTTTCTTTCTTGTCTCAGGCCTATTGTATCTGCCGGTCTCTCTGTGTGTCCATGTTACACATTTAGACTGCCCCGCGCAGAGATGTGACGCGCCGATGCATACACGTGAGCATCCGTAAAGGCAATGTACTGTAAGAATGGGATGACCTTGGAATGTTACATTTGGCCGATACCCTCGAAAAGCTACAGGACTCCCCTCAAAGCGAGACGTTCAACATATGTGTCTGTTGCGAAGAGACAGTCATGTCATATCATGTCCCTGGCCAACGATTGAAGAGAGCATGCTCTCATTGCTGTTGGTAGACGTTACATGCATGTATGCATCCATGTAGAAGTACACATGGACAATGGAGGCAGGCACCATATCTGGGCCGCCCTTGAACCAGGCCAGCACCGTCAGTCCGGTGCCGCAGCCGCCGGGCACGGATTCCTTGAATCCGATCACAAGTCCCGCAGAAGGGTCGCCATGGGAAGGGGACCTGTGGAAAGTGCAGGAGGACGAAGCGACTGAGGACTCCCAGTGCAAAAAGACTGGTCAAGCGATGACGTAGGTGCTCCAAGCGCTAAACTCGCTAAACCACAGACCCTACAGTGCCCTACAGCTCCAAGCCCTCCAGCAGGACGAGTCTACCGGGCCGACCTCTGAAGCGAGTGACAATGACGTTGGGAAGGGATTTGCCTCATCGCCCCAGACGTCGCTGCTCTTTCCGGAGTCTCCGAATCCTGGCCAAGAAAGCATAGTCATAGTGATGATGCTGAAGTACAACACGCTGGTGGTGAAGATGTTCGGAGTTGACGATGATGAGATGCATGACCGCGGCACGCGAAACACTTAGAGCCTTGCATTCGTTCCCTAGTTTCAAGGGAAGAGCCGGATTATGGCGCTTCGATTCAACTTTTTCAAAATGTGCGAAGCTGCACAATGCCCATCGCTATTCCTACGCTTGCCCGGGCCCTACATCTGTAAACCCGGAAACCTCCCAACATGGAGACTTACTTGCAGCCTGAACCCCCAGAATCTGGACTCTTCACCTTCCACCGTAGGTTTTGAACCCGTTGAAGTCAAAGCCTCGCGAAGCCCGAAGCCATGCAGGAAGAGGGATGGTTTTGCGCCCCTGATTCCCCATGGCATCTCTGAGACCAGTGTCAGTGGCATGAGCATTAGCGTGACTGAGCTGCAAGCCGTTTCTATGTGACTGCACTGGCAGTGACTGGCAGCTATGTGGATTTTCAGAGGTGGTAGTACATCTATGCACAGGCAGAGTTGTAGAATTGCACAGAAGTCACGACACCGAAGGATTACGACAGTCTGTCACACGGCTGCTAATCACTGAACAGCTCTGTAAGGTCAGTATACCTGATCCGAGAGGAATTGAGCTACATTCCGTCTGGACAAACGATGACTTCTCTCGCTGCAAGATCGCAAGCATTACTTTTTCTCTTGGATTTTACAGTAGCAAGGCTTTGCTCAAGAGTTGCGATCTAGTTCACCGCATCTTGAGAGGGCATGAGTTTTTAGGCTACAAACCGCCTCAGCTGGAATCAATGATGAGGGTCGATAGCTGCAAGCTACCCATTTCCATCCGCAACACACAGGCTCGGTACGGCACAGCGCTACAAACCCAAGGTTTCGGACACAGTGACAGTCGTAAATCTTTCAAGCTCAAGATGACTGCCTCAAAGCCGAGCCGAGACTTGGCAGACCACGTGCTCAAACCAACGATTCCCGATTCCAACAGAGCCAAGAACCCGAACTCCCCAAGATCACGAAGCCGTGGTGAAGCCTTCGAGGACAGGTCTCCAAAGCCTCAACCGGTGGAATTGGCCAAGCGCCTCGGCAAGCGATGTCAGAACCAGTTTTCTGAAGCCGACTTAGCAGCCGACATTCCGCAAAGTCTCGAAGTCCCACAGCCCGAGCTGCCCTCAGCTGCCCTCCGGAAGACAGAGCCCAGGACTTCATCGGGCGTTTGTCTCAGAAATCCTCCATCCGCTCGGGTCAGATGGTGCCGCTCCGGACAGGGACCTGATTCTAAGCGTACTGTAGTTGTACCGGCAGTGGAGCTGGAGCGTAGTGGCAGCGATAGTAATGGCGCAAGCAAGTGTGTAGCAATTCTTGGGGAACGAATGCCTTGCACAGAAAGGGCTTGTCCTTGCAAGAAAAGCAGTGAAAACACCAATTCGGACTACCACCCCCCATCTCCAGGTACAGGAAAAAGGGCTGCTGCAGAAAGCTGTGATGAGGTCTTCGCTCGAGCAGTTTTCACCGTTAGCTCTTTTCGTCTTCAGCGTGAGAAGTCTCGGGATGCCGTCAGAGTTCGCAGACTTGGTCAGTGGGGTGTCAATGATGTTGTCTGACAAGTAAAACAACAACCAGCGCAGTGAGTGCAATTTGCCCTCTGCTCCAAGCTTGATTGATGTCTTAGGTCTGGCGTATGGAAGATCGCGGGTCTACAGTATTGTTGACTGGGTTGTACGAGTTCCATCAACTAAACTTCAAGTGTGCTATTTCAACTTTATGGCAGTGTTGCTTACTTTACTAATTGGTGTTGCATCGTGTGACTTCTGATTGAGCAGAGTTTCATTCTGCATACGAAGGCTTGAACATGTCATAGCCATGCTGGGCGAGCTGTCGAACAACACTGCTTCGAGGCCAAGCAGCATGCGCTGCTTGCTGTGGGACACGATCTGCACCATCACGATCGTCCATGATGCAACTTGGACAGGTCAGTATGCATGACGGAGTGTCGCGACTCGTGCCGACGACCATGCCAACGACGATTGGACACAGTGGTTCTGCTCTCCTTCTCGCGAGCTTTGTTTTTTCTATCTCTATCTTTATCTCTATCTCCATCTCCATCTCTGTATCTACGTATATCTATGTCTTTCTCTCTCTGTCTCTTATTCTTGTCTACATATATACATATACATACACACGCATATATCTGTTTGTTTACATGTGTATACAGATTTGCCTTTGTCCTCACTCCCTCCCTCCTTCCTCTTCCTTCCTTGCTTCCCTGCCTCTCTGCCTCCCTCCCTCCTGGAGGCATTGATGATTCCTGTGCTGTCAGCGTTTCCCATCGATCGTGCCGGCATTCCAGAGACCTTGGAGACTCTTGGCGCCGTTTGTAGGCAGTGGAGCAGACGGTCTTCGCATTCAGTCATTGCTTTTCAGAAGTGGGGTAGTTTGAGCAATCTTGAACGATACGTCGCTTGCAAAAGCTCAGACTAAGATTCGATGTATTGAACAGTTACACGCACTTTATGCTGCTTACTCGGCTTGATACGACGTGATGCCGGGTTGAAGCTTGCTTACTGGCCTGTGTTGGCATACATTCTGCAGTGCAGAAGAAGAGAGACACAACATCTCGTGGACAGGAAGATTAAGGAACACCAGCACTGAGAATATGACGAACAAGCAAGTCACATCGTAGATACCTGCGCCAATGAAGCTATTCCACGATGCGGGGAGGTCGGTCGGATGCTAACGACATCTATCTGTACACGTGTAAGTTGTTCTTCATCGCTGTCGTTTGCAAGCATTATCCTGTTCTACTCTCACGACCCGCCAGGAAGTGATTGCAGTTGTATTTCGTTGTCAAGTGTACGCAGACATAGGGTCATGCAGTGAGACGTCTGCTGGAGCGCAAGCTTTACGGCTTCCAGGCTTTGAAGGTCAGGATCTAGAGTGAGCTTTTTCCTGGGTGTTACTTCAAGAGAGTGTTTAGGCAGGTCAGTGCACCGATGTAGGGTTTAGATTTTCAGGTTTGGGTTTTTAGTGTTTTGGGCTGAAGAGCTGAAGGTTGCTACGGATACCAAGTATGCTGACCACGATTGGTGCAATCATGACACATGGACTGCTTGATGTCCATCGTTGAAGTCTTTGCATGTTCCCGTTAAGTTAATGATTCGGTTGACTCGTCGGCGTCGACTGCTAAAGTAGACCACCAGCACAGGCATGGCTAGAAGTCAGGGAGAGAAAGAGTGTCTGTGTGCCTGCATGTTTCACGCATGTGTACATACATGCTCACGTCATTATACGCACGTGCGCAAGCACGCGAATGTGCAGGTATATAGATAGATGCAAGTGCATGCATGTTTCGTATGTCGCCCGTTGAATGTTGTACTGATACTCCTACCCCTGCCAAGCCTACGCCACTGACATCCACTGACCAAGCTAGTTTGAGGCTTATCAGCAGCGGGGTGTGGCTGGTGGACCTATTCGTTTCTTTCTTTCGTGGCTACCTGGACGTCCGCACAGGCAAGGGCACCTGTCCATGGCCAATCATCCGAGCATCAAGATATTCGGATCCCGTTGGGCGCCACTTTGTAGCGCTACTCTGCAAATAGAACTTTCAACACCCGAAAGCATCCTAACATGTCAGACTCTTCGTCCAATGCGTCCGATGCAGAAACTCCAAGATGATGTTTCCTGCGAGCCACACTTGACTAGCAGAAAGGAGATTGGTGCTTACACAACAGATTATATGCATCCAGGCCGTTATGTGCGTATCAAGGTGAGTTCCGAAGGCAAAGCCGTTTTCGATGTGCTCTGAAGTCCTTGTTAGTCCTTGTTCCAATCCTGCAGGCCTCCCATCATGAAGCAAGAGGTCACTAAGGGTTGATGCAGGGCTTGGAGAATCAATGGTGGTCTGCTTCGTGCTTCTGCAACAGCTGTTTCGCAACGTGTTGCCGAAACCCTGTGAATAATCCTCTGTGTGAGGCTTTGTGGAGATGAGATTCAGGCGCATAGCACGCAACTATGTGACACATTGGTTCATGGCAGACTTATCCATGATCCTCTTGGATGTTGCTCGTCTGCATTGGAACCCTGAGCTTGCTGATGCAGCAGCCATGCTGGAAGGGTCCAGACAGCTCTTGACAGGTGTTGGCAGCTCACAGTTCGTCATGTCAAAGGGTTTTCAAATTATCACCCAGACCCAAATACAAAATATTTCCGGATGCTGGCCTAGATTTTTATAGCGTTCTGCTATCATCAACCCGCAACCCTCTGAAGCTGTCGCATTGAGGGCTTGCAAGGGCAGAGACACTCTCCTTCGAGTGAGGCTGTTTCGCTTTTCATCATGGAGGATGACACTGTCGATGCATTGACCCTTCTTCGCCTGCTGCGAAACCTTCGGTTGCTCCGACTGCTGAAGCTCATCTGTCTTCAGCAGGTTTGGGAGAGTTGTCAAGAGTCTCGCGAATCCGAGACTCAGGGTGTCCTACCTGGAGCAAGAACAAGACATGACAATTTTGCAGGTGGGCGAACGACTACGGTACCAGAAACATTGGTTGCCGGAATCTGAAGTGCCGCCTGCTAAGGAAGATGTCGGATCGATTTACGATCTTGCGGGAGCTCTTCTTCACTTTGGAGTACCTCCCCGAAGCATTGCCTGGTCTTGCCTGGTTTTGTTGGCTGTGAAGTTCTGGCCATGTTCGTGCAAGATCATAGCCACGATTGATCTGAGCCAGAAGCCCGGCATGCTCCAAGACCCGAGCCATGGCTTTGTGCTGTCACGAGGTACGAACTGGAATGGACCTCCGTCTACTTTGCCACCTTTGCAGGCACCTGGGTCTCCGAAACTGACATCCGTGCCATACGTCAAGGTGTATAAAGCCCGATTTCAAGGTTTCAGGTCTTGGTGAAGCTTTTCAGTATACCTCCAAAGATTTCCAACAAAAGCACTTTGTGTGTAGCTGCCTCCTGCTGGTGCACGCCACGTCAAAACAGCACCTCCAGCCTAGCGCAATGGCACTTCTGTGGTTCAACCCTGCCGAACCTCTCGTGTCCAACCGCTGCGAGAACATGATCTCGAAGGATGCTGATGATGCTGGGTTCCGGGTTGCTGCAACAGTGGGTCTCCAGAGAGCGACACAGGGGCTTTCCAGGCTGCAGAGGTGGCAACAAGCACGCATCCAACACTCTGCTCGACACAGCAGTGTCCTCAAACACCCTACGGGCTGTATGTTTCTGCAGCGGCATGTCTGAGATTCCGCTCCGCTCGCAGGTTGCTTTGAGCGTACTCATCAGCACGAGATTTGAAAGCAGTCTGGTAAAGAGTTTAGAGCTGCAGAGGCTGCTAGTGCCCTCACTGAGTAGTGGTGCGAAGCAGTTGACTCACCATCCGAGTCCAGCATAGCTGCATGCGCGAAATTAGATTTTGCTGTTTTCGAGATGTGTTCGTCCCAGCCCTGCTGTGAGAAAGTAGGCAACTCTTGTAGTGAAGCAAGTTTGTTGCTTGTTCCAGTTTCGGCTCCGGTGACGGCAGGGCAGGGTGGGATTCTTGAGTAGTTGCTGGTGCTCTCCAGGTGTGCTGCAACACCTGGGCGTCATCGCTCTGCTGTGCCACTTCGTAGGCTGTGCTTGGTATGCCCTGGGTGGTATGTCAAATGCTGAGATCACTTGGGCCGCTCGCCGTTGTGTTGGTCCATTGGTGGATAGGGCCACAGAGACTAACAGACTGTGGCATTGCACGTTGATGTAATGTTTGGCTATCTGTCCTACTCAAAAAGCCTGAGGTGAAGGCTCATGCGGCATCCAGGGGCGAGGAGTTCAGCAATTCTGCAGGATGGTTCTACTTCTACATGAGCCCTTGCTGAAGTTTCGAGTTTGGAGACATTGTGGACCAGAGCGTGTTTTCCCGAAGTTTCATGGTTTGTTTGGGATGTTCCAGGCATGTGATGATGAGAGCAGCTGCCAAGCAGCACCTGCCAAGTCCCTGACGTTTTCCAAAACAGCTTATAGGGTTTTCGGAAGACTTCATGTTATAAGGTCGCCTCGTGATCAGGCGTAGGCAGGACAGCTGCGCGGAAGGTAGTGGTTCTGGTCTCCCGGGGGAGGAAGCTTGCCGGTATGGCTTGGCTGTTGATGATGACCAGTGAAGCAAAATCATGAGCAGAGAAGCCTACTGTACGTAGAACCGAAAGCAGAACTGCGAATTGCACACACTTCTCAGTGGCTGTGGCAGTAAGTGGGCCAGTGGGGTAGTAGGGGCCGCCACATTCCAAAGCCACCCAGAACTGCCGGATGCTTCTCAGTTTTGGAGTTGCTGTGTGCGCCGGGATGAGGGGCAGCAACTAATAATGATTATAATGTATGCGCATAATGATAAGCATCACGCCAAGCCGGACGAAGACAGTGCGAGCAAAGCATGTCGGATGCTTGGGCCGCCAAGGACCTCGGTGCAGTGGGTGTGCGTGCTGAAATTTAGCATTGTCTGTCTGGTCAAGATTACAGTGTTACAGCTTTCAGTGAATTTCACTCCTGGAATTCCTTGCGCGGGTCTTTCGACACAGCGGTCGACTTTCTGCCTACGTAGGCTGGCATCAAGTGCCTGATCCGTTGAAGCTGAGGCGCTGACCCAGTTCACTCCAGCCGCCATGGACGTCTCAGCTGTGAACACACCTGAGCGGATCTTCTCTGTGGTGGTTTGCCTGGCGGGTCTGATTGCCTTCAGCCCCTCAGTCTTCGCATTTTTCAAAGTGTCTGCTGGTTTCTTCATAGGATGTCGAATGCATGTTTCCCGAGGTTTCTTTCTGGGTACTATCAACCAGTCCTTCTCGAAGTTGCGGAGCCTGACTGCACAGGAGACGAAGCAAAACCAGCTCGTCCGGCGATATGTCGGAGACAAGCGCGTTTCCGCCGACCTTTCCAGCGAGGTCCTAGCGTGTATCCGTCAGAGAGGACTTGGCAAAGCCACTGGCAAGGTGGTCTTCTCAGACATCAAGGTTCTTCAGAACTTGCCGGCAAACCTCCTCTGCCGCTTACAGGAGGAGGTGGGATTCCCTGTGCTTGAACAGCACGGAGTGTTCAAATACCTGACCTACCTTAGCCTGGCAGACGTTGCGCGGATGTGCCACAAAGCACTACGGGAGTCAAGTATCATCTACGGTGAGGACCTTTTCCAATCAGGAATGCCGGGAACCGCCATGTATTTCATTCAAAGCGGAAGGATGCAATACTCTTGGGACCAGGCACCTCAAGTTTATGAGAGTGTGCTGCCGGAACAAAGGGCTTGCGAGGCCTCTCTCTGGATATCCTGGGAGCACCGGGGGCGCATGACATGCGCAGACCAGTCCACGCACTTCTTCCAAGTGGAAGCCTCGGCACTTCACAAGATTATGGGGCGGAGCGAGCAGCGTGATTTGCTTGCCATGTATGCGAAGACCTTTGTCAAGACATTGCTCGAGCAGTACGGCACAATCGATGAAGCTTCAGATCTGTACGGAGATGACGAGGTCGTGACCAGGATCCTGACGCCCATCCGTAGCTGGCAAGCAGGAATCATGAGTTTCATGCCAGGTGCAAACGGCACCGTCCAGCTTCGGGCCTGTTTTCTGGCATGGAAAACGTTTGTCCGAGATGGCGCGGGTCGAGAAGGACATGCTCAGTGGTTTGGCCGCTTCGCCAGTAAGTTGGGAGAGCTGGGAGGTCGGCAGTCCAGCTAAGGAGGCCTCTTGCCTCTTGGTCTGTGAAAAAACGCGTTTAAATTGTCTGCTTGCAGCGACATGCCTGGCAGCTGCAGTTCAGGCCCGCAGAAGTGTGCTGTCAGAAGCCCAGCCAGTACCGGGCTGCTCCAGCTCTTGCAATCTTATCATTAAGTTCTGATTGATGTGGTCGGCCCACGCACTGTTTGAAGACCCAGCTGAACCTAGCTGTATGAGCACCCAGAGAGCTTGCACAAAGCACGGTCCCTAAGCCCGTGCTAGTAGAATTTGAAGCCCCTGATGCCTCCACGTCTCCACTGTCCTTTAGCTAGAGCTACCAGACGAGGTATACGTGATGTACTCGCTTGAACTGCAGCATGATGCTAGCTTTGAAGACACCTGTGAGCTGGCTTTTCCATTTGGGCCGGAGACTGCCGTTACTTGTTGCTGTGGGGCTGGTGGACACGCATCACTCCTTACAGCGACGGTGCAGAGACTTCGCCGGACCGGGAACATCTGGAATTTTGCAAGTCTTGGCCCAGGTCTCCGAGCATGTTTATATCCATATTTGGCCTGATGTAGCTGAACAGGCGAGGAAGAGGCGAGGAAGAATTATACAGCAAACACACGATGAAGCTCCCCAAGTTATGCTAGCTCGTCGGCACACAACATCTCCTGTACGTCAGACAGCTGACAAGCTCCACCTCTTGCAAGCAGGAGGCTTTTTGCGTGTCGATTCAAGAAGGGGTCAAATTGATGAACAGCTCAAGCAGAGCAAGGGGCCGAGGCAGTTTGATCTGAACAGGCCGATGAGTGTTCTGTTCGGGCAAAGACTCCATCTACACTTCTTCGCACTCATGCTGGGCACCTCCACTGTCCATCATAGGCCAGAGTTAGATTCTAGCTCCGATTGCAGCGCCGCACCTCCTGTAGTTTTCATAGACAACACGAGCCAATAGTCAGTGGTAGTATGAAAATCAACCGCACTAGGTAGTAGCAGTAGCCGTAGCCGTAGCCGTAGCAGTAGCAGTAGAAGTGGCAGGAGTAGCAGGAGTGGCAGGATTTGCAGGAGCAGGAGCAGCAGGAGGAGCAGGAGGAGCAGGAGGAGCAGGAGGAGCAGGAGGAGCAGGAGGAGCAGGAGGAGGACGAGTAGTAGTAGTAGTAGTAGTAGTAGTAGTAGNTGTTACAAGAGTATGTAAAAGGGGTAGTTGGTAGGGTGTTCAAGTTGTGATGATGTTCGTTGTTGAAGATGATGATGACGATGGGTTAATGCACCAGGTGGAGTACTTTAAAGACCGAGCAAAAAAAGCTTTCCCCCAACCAATTTCGAGTTTTCGCCGAAAGCCCTCGCAAAGGCAAAAAGACAACGTAGCAAAGTCCAGAGGTACGCTTGGCAACTATATAAGATGGCTGACGTCACGAAGGCACTGTAAATACCGAGTAAAATGGCTCTTCCGGAGATGTTGTTCGGGGTGTCGGCGTAACAATGTCGTCATCATTCTTCCCGCACACCCCCCGACCCCCCCAAAAGCAAGTCCAGAATNGAGGCTTCATAAGATGTTCCTACGTGACGAAAGTGCTGTAAATACCGAGTAAAACGGATGTGTCTTAGAAGAGTATGTAAAAGAGGTAGTGGGTGGGGGGGGGGTGGCTAGTAGTTAATAGTAGTAGTAGTAGTAGTAGTAGTAGTAGTAGTAGTAGTAGTAGTAGTAGTAGTAGTGGTAGTAGTTGTAGTAGTAGTAGTAGTAGCAGCAGTAGTAGTAGTAGTAGTCGTCGTATTGTTGAAGTAGTAGTAGTAGTAGGAGTAGTAGGAGTAGTACTCACTCACTCACACGCCGTACCGAGTTCGGTCGATACTATGCGGGGGCAGGCAGCTGCCCGGCGACCTGGTGTCGCGCCATTGTGTTAATGACTCCCTTCGGAAATAATCCATGAATATCCATCCATGCCGTCCAAGTCGATCTCCTGTGCATCACCGCCACCCGTAAAGGTAAGAAGTCCAGCCTGCAAACTGGTGGAAAGGTCACTATGTACAGGCGTCTGTGAAGAGGAGCTCGCCGTTGCCCCTGACTGGCCTATGGAATGCGAAGCACCCACAGGCACAGTCTCGGTGCCATGCCTCCTGCGAGCCATCCCAGCTTCCATGCCTGAGCCCGATGCCGAAGGCGCCGGGGCCACACCATTGGTATTGGTACGCCAAGCCGATGCAACTGCTGCAGCCGAAACACTGTGAGCACGATGGCAGCGAGCAGTGTGTTGCATTCCACCAGATCGCCGGCAGCCCGAGCAACAGGTTGTGTGCGAGAGACCAGTGGTTCGAGTGCAACCCAGCGTGCAGCAGCCGATCGACGTGTGCCCAGGAGTATCAATCCTTAGTAGCCGTTGTTGCTGTCGGCAGCGGCGAGAGTGCAGGTAGCCTAAGGAAAGGCGGCAGTCACGGCAGCAATGACGGTGGTGAGCGCTGATGTAGCGCACCGTGCACCCACCCGTATTGCAGCTGCTAAGCGGCATAGTGCTGGAGCGACCTGATAAGGCAAGCGGGTTTAGGGACAGAATTAGGGCAAGCAGGCAGGGTGCCAGGTGCATCAGTGTGAAGCAGAGGCACGAGACATGAGGACCTCAGAGGAGCGCAAAGCAAGATTGGAGAGGCCATAACGGCCAGTCCACAGCAAGGAGTCAGCGACTGCTACATGCGCCAGAACCGGGGCGTGCCCCACATGTTTTAATGCTGCAGGCTGATGGCTTCCCCCTACCAAGCAGTGCCCGCGAGCCAGGCTCAAAACTCAGGCGGCAAAAAGCCAAGCGCACGCAGGTGTTCAAGCTAGCTGAGTATCCTTGATTCGCTCAGCATGCCCACGAACATACGCTATGAGTACAACCCTACTGCCTCCCGTCCAAGGATGGGTCGCATGCCAACTCCCGCGGCCATTGAATAGGACCCCGGTGCTCACAATATCCATAAGGACACCCGCTAGGAGCTGATCATTGCATTCCTCGTAATGCGGACCGCCAGCCGACTCAACCCAGAGGCCACCATCCACGTGATGCGACACTCCAAGAAGCAGGGAATCTCCATCGTGATTCCACTTGTCACGGTGAGGGGAGGTCCGGTTGTCAGCCGCAATGGTGATTGCCGACCAGCGGTGGCCAGGACACACGGTAAGGAGCAGCTGATTGAGGACTCGGCACACATTCGGGAAGTGACGCGTATGCTTGTAAAAGCCATGGATGCCACCCGTCACGTAAAGACCGAGATGCAGAACCAGCCAATTGCCATGTGCCCGATCATCCTTCTCGAAAGGCAGGAGGTGAATCACCATGCGGGCGATGGTCCACAGCAGGCCAGTGTGCCCATTGAGAGCATGCCAGGCCAGGGCTTCCGCCTCATGCATTGTCGTGTGCACGCAGGATCACACAGCCATATGGCGGCGGGAGGGTGCTGAGTGCACTGGCCACATCCACCATGTTAGCTACAACCTCCGCGTAGCCCAGAAACTTGGACAGTTTCGGCTCGGGCAACCTGTTAGTGAGGAGCCCTGCAGCGGCAGCAAAATCGGCACAGCGAGCGGGCCTTCCGCAGTGACAAGATACGGGTTGCTCATACGGGATTGCCACTGGCCCTCATACGCCGACGGCTCAGCTGTAGAGAGGAGATGTGTCATGAAATCGCATACATCTTGCTGACTACGGAGGGCATGCCATCCCCTAAGGAGTGGCCGCCATGGTAAGCAGTTAGGAAGGTAGGGTCTACCAGCGCGCAGCAGTGGCTTAACAGCGGCCTGCGCCAGGCCAAGCCATGCCTGTGGTGCCCCGGCAACACATCACGCCCCGGCCCACATGTCCTGGAACCGGTCTGCAGTGTGTGTTGAGATCCGCCGCAATGACCTGCAGGTGTCTGGCAGGAAGCCCCTGCAGCAGAAGCCCTAGTTTCGGCCAGAAGTGATGTCGGAGCCGCCGTGTGCTTTCGTTGTTTTTCTCCTGCCAAACATATTGATATCCTGCGATGACGTCCAGCGTAGTCCTGGGAGAGGAACATCTCACAGCAAGCAGTCGACCAGGAATCCATACGACGTGGCTCACCTGCTGTTCAGGGAACCTTACCCTTCTCAGAAAAACCGCCACGCCACTGTGTCTTGCGTCCTTGTCCGGGGAAGAGATTACAATCCACTCCGGCATCAGCCAGCGATTTTCATCTCTTCCCAGACCCACCCCAGTGAGTTTCCTGTACCACCACTACGTCAGCTTTGCAGCGATGCTCCAGCCAGTCCTTGAACACCTCGTATTTTTCCGGCGTGAAACCTCCAACGTTGTACGTGACGATCTGTAGTCTGGGTAGTATACGACAGCGGGGCGGCGATTTTACAGTCGTTTCTTCCTGATTGCCTGCAACCGTCAGAGGCTGCGCTCTTAAGGAGGATGCACTGTGCCATGCTCCCCGATACCAGGTACCACCCTGTTGTTCCGCTCGCCTTCTATTGCTCCAGTTATGTCCAGAATGCTTTGCCTCTCCAGTTTCTTTCACTCCTGTCGGGCTTCCGGGATCGTAGTGGAGCGATCGCCAACCCTCGGGTTTGTCCGTACGGCAAAATCTGTGTTTCTAGTGCGGCCTGCCACGGACCAGGGGAATTGGGACCCCTGCAGTTGGGCATCCTCGTGTCGCATGCCAGATACGTTCATCCAATACAGAAGACCAGTCAGAAAAGAGAGCGCAGATTCGCCATCGACCCTCACACTGCCGGCCCTACCTCTGGCTAGCTCCAGCCGAAACCCTTAGTAGTAGTAGTAGTAGCAGTAGTAGTAGTAGTAAGTAGTAGTAGTAGTAGTAGTAGTAGTAGTAGTAGTAGTAGTAGTAGTAGTAGTAGTAGTAGTAGTAAGTAGTAGTAGTAGTAGTAGTAGTAGTAGTAGTAGTAGTAGTAGTAGTAGTAGTAAGTAGTAGTAGTAGTAGTAGTAGTAGTAGTAGTAGTAGTAGTAGTAGTAGTAGTAGTAGTAGTAGTAGTAGTAGTAGTAGCAGTAGTGGTAGTAGTAGTAGTAGTAGTAGTAGTAGGTTCAGGAGTAGAAGTAGGAGTCGGAGTAGGAGTAGTAGTAGCAGTCAACGATAATAATGGTAGTGATGCAATTGTTTCATCGCAAGGATACACACGGTTGCGGCACATTTACACACACGAACGGATAATCATCACGCTACCAGCAAGGCGGTAGTAGTTGCAACGCAGACGTCAGTAAATCTGAGAGTATCCGTGCATACGTGTCAATAATTCTCGTTCCAATCATAGCAGTCATCTTGATCGTTCTAGTAGGAAGTAGCCATCGAAATAGTTTTAGGAATGCTCGGCATTATGCTGCTTCCCTATTGAAAGCAAGGGGTTTTATGTCAGCAGACCAACACGAACCAGCGCTCCTGTAGAGTCTCCCAAGGTACAGACCAGACTGGTTCTTTGGAGAACGAGTTTTCAAGGACAGGCCGCACCGCAGCACGAACAACCGTAGTGCGGTGGGCATTTTGGAAAAAGAATGGAAGGAATCTTAACTTCTCTCGACGTCTATTCGAACAGTCAGCTAGGTATTGACAGCTCAGCGCCACATCTACGACAGAGAGGAGGGTCCCCCAAGGGACACCCAGCTTTTGGCAGGCTTTGCCAAAATCTCGCGTACAGCAGGATAGCATAGGCTCAGGACAATTCTGAGCTTAAGTTTGAAGTGTTTCAAGACTGCGTCACGAAGCCTGTCGGTGGCTCTCGGCTTCGGCAAACCGACCGCTTCCAAGTCTGTGAGATCTATCAAGGGTCTTGCAATACTGTAGTAGACAACTGCACCGCGAGCCAACAGGTTTCCGTGTACGCTTTGTTGATCTTTCGTGGAACGCGTCCCGCATCCGAAGCTTGAATTTTCGCACTCCAGGGAGGAGGGTCTCTGTGTCAGCAGTTTGACAGACTCTTTCCTGCTTCTCTTAGCCTACCACGTCTCGGTTTAGCATCGTCGAGGCTTTCGAGTTCAAGATCGAAATGATACTCACGGCCTAAACCTTTAAGCCTTGATTACGGGAGTCCAATCTGCAGCCGCAGAACTTCTGCACACCGTGATCCTACGGTCCTGCTCCCGATTGAGTTTCAGACGCAGAAAGCCCATGTCGCTCAGTGCCCACGCCTACTGAGCAGCTTGGCTTTTGCAACTCAGACACTCGTAGAATGATCTCGTTTCGCCCGGCCACGTTCAATTTCGTGACTTCAGAAAGGTTCAAGTTGCGAGGCTTTACGGTGCTCTTGAGAGCAGGGGCTGTCATTAATTCAATCCCAAGCCTGCAGCGGGTACCCGAAACTTTCTCTCCGAAGCCTTTTGAGGCATCCCCAGGTGGGTCGGGGTCAGTGCCTAGGTGGATTCCTCGTAAGCCAAGCCGGCAGCCAGTAGAAAGCAATCAGGGTAACTGAACGCGTGCATGTATGGTGTGTGCATCTATCTGATCTATCTACTCATCCGAAT
This sequence comes from Symbiodinium sp. clade A Y106, assembly GCA_003297005.1. Classification (NCBI taxonomy): domain Eukaryota; class Dinophyceae; order Suessiales; family Symbiodiniaceae; genus Symbiodinium; species Symbiodinium sp. clade A. Next base: position 267,941 of record BGNK01000128.1, on the reverse strand, counting down.
TCCTACCCATCATCCATCCAAAAGTCCATCTATGCATCCGCGCATGTATGCACCGTCCATCCTCCCGCGCAGTGCAAATTGGTTCACATGCGCGTAAATGTATTTTCCGGACTCACAGAAACACATACATACATTTTTATGTATATATATATATCAATATATATATATATATATATATAATATAGAAAAATTATCTCTACGCATGTAAATGCAAACATGCACATACATATACTTCCACAGATGCGAACATATGCATACAGATAGACACAGACATATACAGATGCATACACACATACACATACATATACAGTTACATATACATACTCATGCACATACAGATACACATATACATAGCACAGACATGCACAAGCACATTCACATTCACTATCGCAAGGGCATACATGCACACATGCGAACAAATGTGCATACCAGTACACAAGATAGATACGCGTGTATGTTCGCGTCTGCACATGCATGTTCAAAATATACATGCACTCGCTTTCCTGTTTCTACATATTCGATGTGCTTGTTGGTCTACCCAGACAAGTTGAATGCCCACAAACTTTTGCCATGCATCGAACTTCAAGTTCAAACTTTGCATCTTCCGCTGGCTCGTTACAGTTTGTTTTCGTACTTAGCTGTGCTGTTCGTTTTACGATGGTGTTTGTCAAGAAAAGCATGGAAAACTTACAGCTACTGTCAGTCTTGTGCTTCTTTTGGCAGCAGAGGCAGGGCAGAGGCCCAGAGAGGAGGCGAAGATAGCCGCCGCGAAATATCGGAGTGCGACGTAGCGAGACAACGGCAGGCGGACGTACCTGCAGAGATGGAGAGAAAGAGGCAGATGGACACATACAGAAAGCCACGGAGACCCGAGAATGATTGAGAGGCGTCGGAGCTTACTGACACATGCACAGATAGATACCAAGATAAAGATATCCTTGCAAGTAGAACTCACATTGGACTTGTAGGTTGTTTTCCCCTGACTGCTGTGATCGTGGGATCATAGGTTTCATTTTGCGAGGTTTCCTTGGTAAAGTCTGGGAGTAAGGGTACAAAGTACTTTGGCTGGCCGGGAGTGCGAGTCGGCGAGATTTCTTTCGCAGACCCATCGATTTATGCAATGCGACCCTTCAGCTAAAGAGGCTTGATCTTGGGCTTAAGTCCGGCAGGAATCGTTGTAGGACTGATTTTTGCGTTGTCAGCCCGAAGGGTACTGAAGACTATCGCAGGTAAAGCTGGGGTCCATTGCATCTTTTGCATATTGCGGGCACAACTCCAATAAATTGGACCCAGTTGTGTACTTAAGTTGCACTTGTGCGAAAAAGCTGTGAGGGGATTCCGCTGGGCGTGGCAATTACTTGGGAATTAAGCTTTCGATCCTGTCCGGATGGAGATTTGGAAGATCTCCGGAGGGGTGTCACATCACGTTCAAGCTGTTTCGACAAGGTGAGTCGTCATTTTAAGCGCCTGGCTACACCTGAGCACTTCCTAGAGGTCCGCAATCAATCTGTCAAGAGCAGCGGCTCTGCACATCTTGACATGCTTTGCCATCGGTTCAGCTGACAGCATCCAAGAGCCACCTTGAAGGACAAAGCTGCTCCAATCTGGGCCCACAAACCAACTTCTCTATCGCACCCAGCCCTTGGATCCCGTGTGGGAGCTGTGCCCAACCCCGCAACGCAAATCTTGACTCTTTGATCTCGGCCCCTCGGCTCTTCGTTACCGCACTGAGGTGGTCGAAACGGACTCCCGAACGCCGAGTCTCTGTGCATCGAGCCCAGCTTTGAGGTTTCTTGTGATGAGGCTGCAGTCTTATGTTGAGCATCAGCTGCCCTGCCCGCCACGACGCAAGGCCGTTTGTGCATTGAGCTTTTGTGATTTTGGGTCTGGGTCCGTAGTGAGTGCTCCATTCGCTGCCATGGAGCAAACCGCTGTGGTAGCACTCGCTCCCATGGACGTGCAGTCTCGGGTAACTCTGTTCATGAACAAGGTTTCGCATGGAAACCTAGAGCGCTTTGCAGAAGTGGCTCAGAAGCCTTCGGCTGAAGGCGAGGTAGCTATGAACTTGGCAAGTGGAGACTTAGATCTCATCAAGAATGTTGCCGACTGTATTGTCGCTCACAGCATTTGGTCGGGCTTCAAGCGCTCCTCCAGTGCCGTCGCTTTGGCTGACATCCTGGTGGCGCTAGACAGACCCGGGGCACACGGGCCTCCGAGCTTGAGCTCCTTCGTGGTGGACGCGGTCCTCCGCGACATGGGAGGACACTTCGCTCAGCCATGCGAGGACTGCGACGAGAAGGCCAAGGAGGAACAGGCGTCAAGAGTCAAAGAGAGTGCCAAAGCTGTTGCTCGAGATGTCGGACAGCTCTTTACCAAAGATCTTTGCCCATTCGTGAAGTTCGACTTAATTCTGCAAGGCATATCCCATGGGAATGCCCTTTCAAAGCAGGATGCAACATCTTGTCCGGAAGCTGAACACTGCGCCCCAGGCTTGCCACAGTGTGTGCTGTTAAGCGGACGCATGACCGATTCACAACCTCGCATCGGCGAGACGGTAGCAGAATTCAAAGACCAGCTGGCAAGGGACCTGGGCATAGGGCCTTCGACTTTCTTCTTCCTGATGGCTGGTAGGGAGCCTCAGCCACATGCGGAGATGAAGGACCTGGGGGAGGTAGAGTCGCTTGGCATCTTTCGGTGCTTGAGCTTCTTATGGTGCAGTAAGTAGGTTTTTGCGCCGGCTTCAACTGCCCCCAAATCCATGCCCTCAATTCCCTCAATCCTCAGGCTTCAAGTGATGGTGAGGACACCGGTGCTCAAGGAGGAGTATCGAGTTGAAGCCGTGTGCATTCTCCTCACTGAGGTGGCGGCAACCCTGCAGGCCGAAACTCTAGACGGCTTCCGGTTCAAGGTTCAAGGACGGGATGAGGATAGAGTCATTAAGTTGCCTCTTGCATCCCCAACCCTCAATCCGCAGTCCCAGGATACTCTCATCGTGTGTACTGCTTCTGTTGACAGTGCATACTATTGGGAATCTGAGGCTACAGAGCACGGGAAGGCCGTTCTGTGTCGGGAGCTGCAGCGGCTCGGCAAGCGCTACCAGTTCATGATCGGGGACCACGGTTTCCGATTCCGCGCTGAGGTGCTGTAAGACTTTTTTGAGGCGTTGAGAGATGGAGGTGCAATTGTTTGGATGGAAGGGGTTTCGGATGGGGTTGTGAATGGTTGCTAAACTGCCAGGGCGGCTTTGGAGAGTTGATCCGTTAGGCTTTAATACTTCAGGTTTTGGGGTTTCTCCGGTGCAGGACCTAGAAGACCTGGTTGCCTCTTTGTGACAGAGGGGCATTGGTTGCCACGGGAAACCTGGCATGTGAGTCCTGAGATTAGAAACGAGGATATCTCGGCTCGCGGGTATCCCTGCGCGTGTACAGAGGGCATGCTGGGTCGGATCTGTGTACAGGTCGCGAAGCTTGAAAGTTTGCGGCTTCTTTGGAATCTGCTGCACTGATTGCGCACACAGTGTTTGGCGGTTACTGTTTGTGCCACATCCGCTTCTTTGCCTTCCCCGAATTCGAAGTCGCAGTCCCCCCGCCCTTAGACATCGGAGAGTTCTAGCTTCCCATCCTACCCGGCCCGAACCTAACCATCCCCAGAAAGCTTAGCTTGGCAAGTACCCATCATGTGAACTAGCTGCGCTTGTGGCTCAAGGCACGACGCCGGGCCTGGGTGGTCTTGACGCGAGCCGTGTGAGGAGAAATTGGGACCCTGTTTGTAGCTATACCGTCGACTCGTTTGTCCAGTGCCCGAGAGTAGCCGCAGACAACTGACAACATGACCACCCAAGCCGCCGGCAAAGCCATGGTGGTGCCCTCCGTTCGGCTTGGGGACTATGTGTCCAGAAGACTGGAAGAAATGAGTAACGATGTCGTTCAGAGCATCCAGGCAGGAATGAGCCGGCAGAAACGTGCCTTGCAGATCACATGGCGGCCCGCCACATTGACTTGGATGGAGCCTGTTGGACTACCGGGATGTAGAAACTAGACTCCTGGGACACGTTGGGCAGGTCCTGTTGGCCGTGCAGTTGAACGTGGTATGCAAGGACTTGCAGTGGGGAGCTCGGGAATCCCCGCTGACTGAGTGCAATCGTCGCTGGGGCCTGATTTCCGTTGCTTGTACCCTCAGCAAAGCGATTTGAAGATTTGAGGTCTTTCGCTGCCGACCATCTCCAGGACGTTGACAAGCCTGAGGCAGAGCGGGGCTGGGGGCTTTACAGCTCTGCGAGCTCCAACAGGTCTATTTGCTCAGGCATGTGGAGGCAGAGGCAAGGATGCCAGGATGCTTCATCACAACGAAAGGTCATCCAATCCAAGAGCTCCCCCCCAGGAGCAGAAGCTCAGATGCCAAGGCTAGGAATTGCGAAGGCCAAAAACCAGCCCCTGCTTGGATGAAGGCGGAGGCAGCCGACGAGGAGTGGGAGGCCGAGATCTGGAAAGTGAGTCCGGAGGACGCGGTGGCAGTCACCAGGGCATCGAAGTCTGGGGTGGAGTTTGGGTTCTGAATGCATGAGATCCAACACAGCACGTCTTGACCCAACGCGAGGTTTCTTCAGCAGGGTGTTTTTGTCGGTTGGATCACATTACATCACAAAACTACAAATTCATGCCCAAAGCGGTAGTTAATGATTTGTAAGTGAGCCTTTCAGTTAATGATTTGTAAGTGAGCCTTTCAGACTTTCTAGGGGCCATGTGACGGGGTTTGCTTCAGGACAGCGAGCTCGATTGGCCAGCCGCAGAATTGTCCGAGAGCCGGGCATCTCCACCGGAGGGCGTTTACTCTCTCCTTTCTCCTTTTCCGGGGTCTGGACGGGTCGTAGATGCTTTGTGCTTGTTGGGCTTGGGGTGTAGTGTTTGTTTCGAGCTTGATGGCAGAGACGGGGGCTCATGGGTTGCGAGGTCAGCAGTCCTTTGTAAGACCCAGGCACCAAGCCCGACGTTCGACGAATACAGCTCTTTCGAATCGGAGGATGGCCACTTGGCTGTCCCGGGAAAGCAGGAGCAGTTGGTTTCTGGCTTCATCTTTGAGCCTCATTCGAGCTTTGAGTGCCGAAGCGAAGGAGTCTGTGACATCCTTGAGCCTAAAGGCCAGAGCCTCTTGTCCGTCCCGGCCTCTCGAAGCAGTGTTGGACTCCATTCAGGGTGGAGCCTTCAGAAGTCATGCAGATGTTGCGACCGGCGCGCAGACCCAGGTGTACACCAGGGTGCCATTCAAGAAAAAGCTTCGCAATGATCTCAAAAAGACCCGAGCTGCCTAGCGAACTCAGGTCGAGAAGTATCCTTCCGCGAGATCGCAAAAAAAAGGGACCTGTCGGAAGGGCCAACGTACAGTTCCTTGGCGATCATGTTGATCTGTGAGCAGCCGCTAACATACTGGATCTGGCACTCGTCGACACGCACGCGCGCAGGGCTGTCATCATGACAACTGCATGCCCCGGCCCAGCTAGTGCAGCACGCGTACCCCAGAATCCGGCACTTCCCCCAGATTAACGGTGCACGAGGACTTTGAGAGTTGTAAGGTACCCAAATCCAGGATCAAGAGATCCTGCTTACCCACAGCAGGTACGTTCGCGCAGGCATGCCTGCATGCCTACATCTGCATACATACTTGATTGTCTACACAGGCTTTGGCAGCAGTCCTCTCCATCAGATTTGGAATAGTGACGACCAGCTCTCACGCCACCCGGCTGCAATTCGGCTGGTTGGCTGGTTCGTAGCAGATCGTTCGACAGTCTCCGAGAGATGCATTGAGGATATCCTTGAACCATGGGCGCAAGCCACAACTTCCGTGGGGATGTCTGAGATATTCATTGCTTCGCATAGAATAGCCAGGGTAGCTAGATTCACGCAAACAGACAGTGCATGGAGTGGTATCCCAGAGCCAAGGCTCCATCCATCGCGCGGGGACTTATACGAATCTAATTCTAGTCCAATTCTAGAGTCTTGAGTATGTAGATGTGCATATCCAATGCGTGACCTCATGTGCCGAGGCAGCGGAGTCTCCAAGAGTTCCGCCGGAATGACTGGGGTGGGCCAGGATTTTGTGGGTCGCCTGTGCCTCGCCGGTGTGTTGAGCATGAAATGTGGCGGTTCTAGGGGTTCAGGATTTACAGCTCACGGTTTGGGGGTTTCACATTCAGGGTCGTGGACCAAACTTAGTTCGGATTTCAATTTCGACTTTTGGCATTAAGTGGCTGAACGCTTGGCTTCTATATGAACAAGCCCAATTTTCTCGCTGAGGCTTCAGTGCTCAAGTGCCGTCGGCAGAATCCTCCCGTGTTGGAGGTTTCAGCTGTTAGCTCAAGATATGTCAGACGAGTTGGGCCTCCACTACTAAGAGGCATGCAGGCAAGAATGAAGTTGTGGACCAACGTAGCACCAACTTTATCTGGCTGAAGGTGCGTAGCTTGGCACAAATTGCCTTGCTCGGTACCTTCGTAAGCTGGCAGGACTGGATATACATATGAGCTCACAGGAGTTTGTTCCATGCTTTGTGTTTTGGTTTTGGTGCAGTACTCAAAGGATGTCTTTAGAGCTTTCCGTGCGAGAGTCTACGAGCTGCATCCCGGAGCCAAGGACCCAGAAATCCACCCTTCGTTCTGGAATGGAGGTTCAGGAGCAGCTCTCTGTGACAAATCGAGGCTCCATGTAGGTTTTTCTTCAGACACCCGCAGGACACACATGCGCAGTAATGGGCTCCGGAAGTGTAGGTGCTTGAATCTCGGCCCTGTGTTCCCGAACCCCTATCGTGGCAAAGCTGGAGATGTCTTTTCTTATAAGTTTACGCCTTGGGGTGCATGCTCTTCGTTTGGCTGCATGATGTGGTTTGAACTCTTTTCGAAGAAACCCTGTCGGACGCTGACGGACTTGATACTGCCATGAACCGAAGACAAGATTGCAAGCTTTTGCATCTGTTTCTCGGGTGTTGCTCTCGTTGTTAGGCCTCTCTGAACTAAGTTTCCCGATCTACGAGCCTCTCTGATCCCTTGTATCGCTCTAAACCCCAGGAGCATGGCCTCTTGCAAAAAGCTGTGATGAGGCAAGGTGTCGTGAAGTCTCCACGTGGAACGGTCCCACGGGCAATTCGCTATTGACGAGGATTTGGCATGAGAGGGTATGCCAGTCTATTATATTTGGCCATGCCGTGATAATCCTCCGTACAGGTGTTCCTGCGCTTAGTTGGCAAACTGATTGTTCTTGGTCGCGAACGCTGGCTGAATCTTCTTCTCACGTGACCTGCATTGTTTAGGGCACTCCGGAGCATGCCATACAGTCCTTTCGGAGATGTGACGGCATACCTGGGCCTGCAATCATCTCGGGCTGTAGACTTCTGATGGTGTCTGCACTGCCAAACCGTTGAACGCTAGGGTAGATGGGCCTCTCGAGCCAAAGGCCTGGAAGCAAACGATGCCTCGTGTGGGATGCCATTTGTACCTTCTGTCGCAGCTGCGCTTGGGGTGGGGACGGGGAGGGTTTGGCAGCCGGAGGTTGATGATACGTTCAGCAGGCTCTTTGCTACCGGTAGGTTGCAGGCCTTGGGCCCGGGGAGGGCAAAGGTGAAGCCGTGCATTTCCCCCAAGCCCAAAACCCAGAAACCTAAACCCTAAACCGTTGTTCTGAATGATTCCGTATTTCAGTGGGAGAACACTTGATGAGGAATTTGCCGAGGCCATGAAGAGACGTTGCTCACCCTACAACGAAGATAAACGAAGTCTTCGTAAAGAAAGGTAAGGTACGGCCATCGAAATCTGAGATTGTTGTTCGAAGAGCCTCTCTATCTGGCGCCCCGATGCCTGAATCACAAACCTGAACACACACCACTGGTGGTGCAGGTTTCCCGTACTTTTCGATGAGCGAAGCAACTCCAGGAGTGCGTGCATTGTGCGCAGCCTCTTCTGCGTGAGTGCTTGTCCGTCTCAGGTATCATAGCCATTGTCCACGATGCGCTGATGATTCCGGTGTTGCTGGCACTCAATATTGGTAGGATACCCTTCTCCCTGCAACGGAAATTCAGCAAGGCTAAGGGAGGTTCAGGCCACAGGACTGATCTGCTTGAGTCACTGCCTGAGTGATGAGATGAGATTCTGACTGTTAAAGTGGGGATTCCTTGAACATGCAGGGGTGAAGCTTTCGGGGGAGGCGGCGTAGCTTTAGCAGTGGGCGTTTGGGACTTAATCCGAAGCGCCGGCGTTGCAGACACCGGTAGGGCTCAGTTCTCTACAGATACTGTAGCGGCACCCTCTGGCCACCAGCCTACGTCCATGTGTTATGGACGGTCGAGGATTGAATCATGAACACAATTCACGCACACACCCGTGCTGTGCAATCCGAAAGCAGAAGCTGCGCGCGAGGCTGTCCGCGTTTCCAGTCGAACCGGTCGGTCTGCCGCGTCGACTGGAGATGCTTGGCTTGCACTCGCCCGGTGCGAGGGCCGAGGGCCAACGCCTTCAACGCCTAGAGCCTGACAGATCATGTCGTGAAGGTTGAAACAGGTTGACGACTTCAAGACCCCAAGCCACACACCAGGATTGCGAGCAGCATCGTCTGGACGATAGATCTCCTTGTCACCTTTCTGCGTGGCTTCTTCGACGTGCGGACAGGCGCGACGTCCGGGGTTTGCAGTCTTCACCGAAATCCAAGTTACAGCGCGTTTTCGTCCTATCATCGAGCACACTATCCAACTTGGCTGCTTTCAGGCTTCGTGGAGATGAGAATCCGGAACATTGCCTGGAACTACCTTACGCACTGGTTCGTGGCAGATCTAAGCATGATCGTCATAGATGCGGTATCACTTTTCGCTATGGAGGATGATGCGCTGGAAGCTCTTACGCTGCTGCGCCTCTTGCGGAACATACGCCTTCTTCGACTGTTGAAGATGTCCGACAGGTTCACCCTGTTGCGTGAAATTTTCTCTTCACTGGAGTATGAACTGGAGTGGACTTCGGTGTACCTTGCTACATTCATGGGCATTGTGCAGCACCTTGGTGTCATTGCCCTGCTTTGTCATTTCACGGGGTGTGCCTGGTATGGCCTAGGTGGCATGACATCAGCCGATGCAACATGGGTCAAGGAACACGCAGAGCTCCGAGGAAGTTATTTCGATGGTGGTTCCGTCATCTATTGGTATTCAACTTCTGTTCATTGGTCTTTGACCCAGTTCACACCGGCTGCCATGGATGTGGTTGCTACAAACACGCCAGAGCGGATATTCTCGGTGATTATCTGCCTGGGAGGCCTTATTGCTTTCAGTTTCTTCTTAGGAACTATCAACCAGTCTTTTGCGAAGCTGCGCAGCCTCACGGCACAAGAAACACGCCAAAGGAAGCTAGTGAGGCGCTATGTCGCAGACAAGCACGTCTCGGCTGACCTCTCTAGCGAGATTCTTGCATGCATCCGCCAGCGAGGGCTAGGCAAGGCCATGGGCAAGATTGTCTTCTCAGACATCAAGGCTTTTGAGAACCTTCCACACAAGCTCCTGCGACGGTTGCAGGAGGAAGTGGGGATTCCCGTCTTGGAGAAGCACGGAATGTTCAAGTACTTGACCTACCTCAGCATATCCGACGTGGCACGGACATGCCACTCCGCACTCATTGAGCAGAGCATCGTCTATGGAGAGGAGGTTTTCCAAGCTGGCGCTGTGAGTATGGGCATGTGCCTCGGCTCAACTTCCCAAGCTGCTCGCGTTCAGTTGCCTGCATGTCTGAGTATCTCGGGAGCAGATCCTGACTGCTACCCGATTGAGGTATCTCCTCATGTCTGGTCACCTGGCATACACCTGGGAGGCCGGCATCCGGAGGTCATGTTGATAGCTGCGTACATGTACGTGCAAGAGGCAGTTACGAGTATCACGAATCGGTGCTTAATGCTACTGTCTTACGAGCCCTGTTTTCAGTTAAGTCGCGAGAGCTTTGTTACTGCTTGTCGAGGCGGCACCCCACATCCTCGAGGATGTCCTGCCGGAGCAGCGTGCAAGCGCCTCCAGCTCCAATGGCTTCAAGCGAAGAACATCAAACTGTGTGGCGAAAAAATGCAACAGAGCCCCACACCTCGCATCTGTTCCTCATACATTCGAAGTGGAATGTAAGGCGAAGCGGCCTTGTGGGTGAGGCTGGGTACCAGGGCGGCGCTGTCGGAGTCATTCGGTGCTTCACGGTGCTTGGGGCAGGGGAAGCTGGGTCGATGAAGTTGTTGTTTTCAGAATTCAAGCATTGATGCAGCTGTGCCATCCACTCGAAAGCTGATAAGCTTCCCCCCTTTCTGGCTTCGCTCTTGTCCACCATTCTGTGGTGGGGTGATCAATGACACACTCCTACGGCATTGCTTCCGGCTCCGTCGTTTCGGCTCGTGACCGTGGTGCGACGACGACGTTTTCGCGGCGGCGATGAAGACTATGACCGGGACGACGAGGATGACGACACGATTACCAGTTGCAGTGAATGTTTTCCCTCTATTTCTGCCACTTACATTGCAGCCGCCCCTGCGATGCGATTAAACTTTTCTGCAAGCCGGTACTTCAAAAGCCTCTGTGGGTGCACCTCGCGGGCAGTGTAGATGAAGGTTTGGAACAGGGGTCATTGATTGACGCTCGACATGGCCGAGGTCTTTTGATTTTTTCATGGCTGCCAAAGGATGTAGTGCAGTGAATTGGACCATAGATTGATCTCTGCCTCGACCTGACATTGTCATCCGATCAGGTGGGAGCATCGCGGTCGCATGGCCTGTGCCGACCAATCCTCCCATCTCTTTCAGGTCGCCTTTTCCGCTGGATCTCTGCTGAGTGCAGCCGGTCGTACTTAAAATTTTAGGATCATTCAAATTAGCATTGAAAACTGAACATGTCAGAGGATGTCTTGCTGACGGCTGGAGTCTCCAGGACTTGGAAGATAGATCCCCACCATAACCCAACGCCTTGTACCACACATGGCAAGCACTCCAAGCATGCCAGGTCAGCATAAATGCCTTCCACAAGATCATGGACCGCAGCGATCAGAAGAGTCTGTGCGCGATGCTGCTCGGCAAGCGCTCTTCTTGAGGGTCAGGATCTGTTTTTGCACAAGCATCCGTGGCCAGCCGAGGTATGCACGAAACTTTTCCCGTGCTCTGGAGGATCACGATAGAAATGGCCAGGGTCTCGATGTACGATCTAGGGATTTGGGTGATGCTGTACAGTTTGGGCATCTGTGTTGGGGCCGGGTTCTCATTTGCAAGCTCCTTACTTCACGGATCGAGCCTCTGTTTGGGCCTGCTGGCAGCATGACTTAAGCTCTAGTACGTTCTGGGACACCCATCTCCGACCCTCTGCCACCCCTTTGAATCCTCAGAGCTGGCACTGAAAGGTGCAGTCACCGATCTTTTCGGTGATGATGAGATCGTTACCAAGCTTCTGCAGCCGATTCGAATTTGGCAGGCAGGTGTGTGGGCTTCCTTCATGCCCGGACAGTACCAAGCAAAGCGGTTGTCCTCCACGACTTAACCCTCACGAGTGCTTCTGCTTCTGACCTTCGAATGCCTCACTGTTTGAGGGGGCAGTAGCATGACCAGGATACCGGGAGCAGGCTTTAGGCAAAGACTGGGACCGGGGTGGGGAGGCAGTTTTCCTCGGTCACCCCGCCTTCCCCTACTCACTCAGTGAAGCTCTCCTCCTGGCAGGCGGGTATCATCAGCCTTATGCCCACTTCGAACAGCGACATGCAGGCACGAACGGTCTCCGGAATGCTTCGCTGCCAAGGTACGTAGCCTCGGTTGGGGCCTTGAGTCGTCAAGCATCACAGACTAGATGCTTTAAGTCCCACAGAACCGTGAGCAGACATCATGATTCCCAAGTCCAGTCCCAAGACAGCCATGACTCTACCAAGCATGTGTCTAGGAATCGACGGTAGAGAAGCTTGTCGATGCGTCCTCTGGGGCACTGAATGCAGGCTCGGGCCGCCTTTCTCGCTTGGAAGTCGCTGACGCGCACCGCGCGAGAAAGCCGGTCGACGGGCAAAGCGCGTTGGCATCATGCCGTTCAATTCTCCGGCCGATGGGGTCGGTGAAGCTGGGTTCTCTTCGTTTTCGCAGGATTTCGATGAACGCTCCGTCTTGCATTCTTATTGTTTGTCTCGCTTGAGAAGACGAGCTGGCATAAGCTGCCGGTTCCGGCCGCGCATCACCAGCTACAAATAGTGGAGCTTCACAGCTAGTTGAGGTTGAGCAGCCTTCGCCTGGACTTGCTTGGGCTGCCAAGAAGTCATGTCCGCGAAAGTTTGAATTGGCGCGAAGACCTATTCATCAAAGTGTCGCTGTCATTTTTTCGAGGCTGGACAGGGATCCCGCGAACCTGGCCGGTTCCAGAATGGACAGAAGGGATTACCATTGAGATATCATGCTTCACATGTTTGTACTGCATCCAGGATTTCCGTTCTTCTGTTGCTGCTGATGCTACATGTGACATGATGTGATGATGTGACAGTGCACCAGCAGCATGTTGTGGAGACCGGGCTTGTTCCCTGAAGTGTCCACGCGTGAAAGCGGGACGGACGGATTCGGTGTGGTAGTCTTTTACCGTGCGACGCAGATTGCACAGAGTTTTCGAGCCAGGAGGTCTTTCGGAACCATTCGGCCATTTGCTGCACTCTTCGGGCCGAAGGCAAACTCTGATAAAGTGACTCAATGCCGACCACAATGGCATGTCAGACGTAGCTTTTCTTATCTTTCAAAGCCATTCGGTGGAATCGTGTCAGGCTAAGTTCGTGTCAAAAAGTGTATGGCTCGCAGTCGAAGGATCCTCTAGCGGGGTTTAAAACTAGTGTTTAAGAGGCCACGGACAGGTGGCCACCTTTTTCTAGGATATTTTGGTGTATCAAGGTGGGATGCTGCGTCATTCCTGTACAACGCTTTCAGGATAGAAGTTAGAGTCAAGAAGCAAACGACTTTGAGGGCGGTCTTGTTACCGAGGCAGCGTGGCACATGTGACGATGTGATTCCTGCAGAAGGAATCCAAGCTGAACACCTGATACACCACAGGGACAGTCCGAGGCTTTGCTGCGGAATTAGCCGCCCCGATCTCACTGGCTAGCCCGCAATTGGATCAGCACGTGCCGGTCTCTCACGTATGACCCTACGCCTGCTTTGAGCATGCAGCATGCTTGTTCACGATCTCGGCCGCAAGGAGAACACAGGTCTTGGTTGAGGTTGTTCGATTGGCAGTCAGAAGATCCTCGTGAGAATCTTAGTTGCTCGCGTTGACCCACTTGTTTTCGGCATTGGTCTAGTTGATCAAACCAACTGGAGACCAAACCGATGCAAGCTTTGCAGCTTCTCGTGGACGAGATTTGATGCCCAAAGGGCAACATATCATCGACCAGCTCCAAAGTCTGGCAGTCCAAACGAATCGAAAGGGGTTGTCGATAATTTGTCGATCATAAATGCAAGCCATAGCCTAGCCAGGAGTGGACGCGATGCAGAGCATTGTTTTTCCGGGGGCTCGGTCTCCTCCGAGGTTTCAACTTCGAAACCAGCCTTTCGCTTTCGAAGCGGCAAGCTGTGACCTGCAGGCTGTGCATAATAACAATGAAGCCCCACATGTGGAATGTCCTGTCGTGATGTAGCTCATACAGTCAGCTGCGTAGCCAAGTGGACATTGCCTTTGCCATTGCCTTTGCCCCACAGGTTGTACGATTCTGACAGCAATTGATCGGTTCGTGGAGCTGCACGTTGCCACGGGTCAGGCCGCAGCTACAGCACATAGCTGATGCGCGTGATTCTGAGTTCAGCAACGACGATTGCGCGAAGCTTCTTCGCTGGCCAAAAAGCCCGGGAACCCACTCCGCTTTCAGTGGTGCTCGAGATCCATAAGACCTTAGTAGTTAGCAGACGCTGCTAATCTCGCAATGCAGCTGTGGATGTCGGCTGTTGAGAGAGCCGGATTATGTAGTACTTTGACAGACGCTGGATCAAAGCTGTGTGCTATGCTTGCATTGTCATTGCATATGTGCATCGTCTTTCGCGAGGATAGCCAATTGCAATGTGGGGCTCGTATGGGCTTGGTCCACGTCTTCTGAAATCGGACCGAATGGAGCAGAGAGAGAGAGAGAGAGAGAGAGAGGGGAGAGAGANAGAGGGAGAGGGAGAGGGGGAGGGGGAGGGGGAGAGGAGAGAGAGAGAGGAGAGAGAGAGAGAGAGAGAAAGAGGAGAGCGTAGCCATTTTGGCTCAAGTCTGGACCTGGTGGGAGGCTTGAGGCCACCCGCCGAAGTGTTTGGCTCACGAGGGCGCGCTGAAGGACCGCGCAAAGACCTCGCCTGACCCTGGCCCCTCCTGTGTTCGCCACCCTTGTGGGGACCTCCGGCTGTCACCCGGAGGGAACCTGGTGGCGACAGTAGGGAGGGGCAGCATGCCATCTCCACGAGGAACCCAAGTTGATCCCGTTGAACCAGGAGGACATCGTGGACCCGCTGCTCGAGAGGCACGAGAAGTCGCCGACCGTCCACCTCTTGCCAGAAGACGACGAGGGCGGGTAGGCGGGACGGGGGACACCAACACGGGAATGAACGTGATAGTGGCAGGGACACCAGGAGTGAGATCCACAAACTACGAGGGGGACACACAGTCCCAAAGGAGAACAACCCCAGAAGAGGGGACGCAAAACAGGGGCAGCTAGACCTCGGAAACCACAGCACACCACGCCGAAGTCAAGGGCGACACCTACGAAGCAATGCCCGAAGACGGCGAAAAGAAAGGCCCCCTCCCCTTCCTCGTCGTCAAGCTCGAGCTCGAGTACAGACGCCACAAAGACGAAGGGGACCAGAGAGGACGGAATGCCAGCAGCACACCCGCTGCAGAGGCTGGCAAGGTGCACGGGCCACAAAGAGTCCGATGATGCTTTCTGGGCCATCATGGACTGGCAAAGCGAGGATGAGCACAAGGAAAAGAAGGCCGTGCAGAAGACCAAGAAGCCGAAGGGGAACCCTCCAGGGCAGGGCACCCACCACAAAGAAGCGAGCCACGCGGCACCCTTCCGTGGACTGGACCCGCGCAAAGTTGGAGCTGCAGTCGCAGAGTCCGGGGTACCCGCAGGTGCAAGTACCAGTTCGTCTTCGGGAGGACGTGGTGACCCAGTGCAGGAACAAGCAATCCGCGCACAAGCGGTGGCACAGCGTAGGGCCGTGGAAACCCCAGCGACTGGGAACCCAACGAGACCAGTGGGGGACCAAGTGTGGCACCCCAGCGACCTGGCTGGGTGCCAGGAGCCACACGGCCGGCAGAACCTGCGGCACCACCGCGCACAGAGAGGCGCGCAAACAACCAAGCTGGGGGACTCGCACAACAGATGATGAGGACCGCCATCAAGATGGACAAGCGGGCACAANGGCCGGCAGAACCTGCGGCACCACCGCGCACAGAGAGGCGCGCAAACAACCAAGCTGGGGGACTCGCACAACAGATGATGAGGACCGCCATCAAGATGGACAAGCGGGCACAAAGAACAGGGGCAAAGTGAGCACAAGCTGAGTGGCAGGGCACGCGTGGCTGCGAGTTTTGGACCAGCACAGATCGTACACCTCTGCAAACAAACCGGGAAACCCCGGATCCATGCACCACCCTACTGCAGCTGGTGAGAAAAGAACACGCGTCTTTCTGAAGCCATCTAACCTTACCATTTAATTTGTGTTGAGGGGCACCTGCACAACTCTTCTCGTACCCTAGATGGTGTGCCCGTAGCAGGCATAAGACTTGCAAGGCCGTAAATTCAGGCATGTTTTTCCCCTCTTGTACACACTCCCTTTTACAACTGTCCGAGCAACACCTGGACATTTACTGGTGCCAGCAAACAAACTCCCCATACGGGGGACTGCGTTCCAGGGCACCCTCTGGTATACAGCCGAGCCCATTTTCTGAGAATCAGGGATGGGGTTCAGGGACTGCCTGTGGCTCATACCCCAGAGCAAAAGCAAAGGAGAGCGAGCGAGCGAGAGAGAGAGAGCGAGGGAGGGAGGGAGGGAGAGGAAAGAGCAAGGTGAGCGCGATGGGCACGGGCTACATGAAGGCGGCAGGCGGCAGAGCTTCAACTAGCTGGACTCGAAAGGAAGCTGCAATCATGCATTCGCCGTACTTTATTCAGGGACCCTCAAAACAGGATTTTTCCTAGTGGATTGCGCAAATGATTGACCGAGTGATCGACAGTGCAGATTGAGATGAACTGGCTATCTAACAGTGATTGTTTGTAGATACGAATGTCTGCTGCGTCCAGAATGGATTGGAGGTAAAAATACACAGTTCCCACCTCGGACCTGTAATGGAGAGACTGGTCGCTGCGAAGGCTAGAAGGTATGTCGGACTGCACAAGCCTGTTGCAACAGCCATTCTTGGGAAGGACGAAGCGGAAGGTGAGACGGACCAAAGTATGACCAACAATTGTCGCAAGTCAATTCGAATGAAGCTTTTTCTGGGCTGCGAACAAATCTTCAGCTACGTCAGCAAACTTGTTGGATCAGATATTGGCTTTCAGATTGCTCGGTTTCTTCGCATTGAATCGAAGAGCCGACATGTGAAGCCGCGAGACCATGACTTGTTGTGCACATTGCTAACGAAAAGCCATCTGGTCTGCTGCAGCAGCAGGATAAATACAAGCGCAATGGCAGGAGTGAGAAGGGCTAGCACCAGTCGGGATCGGCGCATCATGGAAAGAAGGATGATCGAAAGCAAAGAACAAAGGAACAGGAAACGGAAATGGAATGAACCACCCGAGTAATGAAAAAGATGCAAACGAAAGGCAATGAACGGCGCAGACAAGAGCAAATCGTTTTCAGGAATGAGCGGTACAGCAACAGGAAAATGGAGAGGCATGCCGTCAATGTGAATGCATTGGTCACTGGAGTCGAGAATGTCCTAACAACCAGGTTTCGTTACTGCATGCAGAGAAAGAATGTCATTAGGATTGTACAATGACGGAGTTGGAGCATTGGATGAGAGTTGGAATGACAGTCTCGGATGGTGGTGGACTAACTTCGAAGGGTGGCATGATAACGAGTGGAATGATTGGAGCCCAGTTTCGACGGGCAAACGGGAAAGTACTCAAGAGGCAGCAAGACATGAGCAGACGGCATCAGTATCGTATGTCATTGCCGGCTTGGCAACGGAACCTAAGACTCAGCCGCGACTGTCTCGCGGTGAGTTTGTCAGTTGGCCGCCACTGCAAAGCTGGACTGTCAGGGACGCCGCTTCTGGATTGATGACCTACGTGTTGGTTGGAGCTTACATGTTGATCGCGACACTGGGGCTGGAAGGAATGTTGCTCCGCATGAATTGCCGTCCCTGCCCAACATTCAGATTGTCTCGTAATAGGATTAGCTTAGAGAGTTCCGCATGCAAGCACAGTGCGATGCACAGCAGTCGTCGGCGCATGCCTGCACATTCAGCGGACGAGACGTCACTGCTTGGCTTCGATCCTGTGTGATCTGCACCACCTCGCAAGCGGGACGCACAAACCAGGATTGCATCCGCCGCGAATTGCACAATTGATTGACCGACTGGTGGATGGTATTGTGGTTGAGATCATCTGGATAGAGGACGTTTGTTGTTTGTATATTTGCGTATCACTCTCTCTGCCTGCTTGTCTGTCTATATTGTGCTAGACGAGTGTTACGTGACCCTCTTGTCTGGAGATGAAACGAAAGTGTTCCCGCATCCAAACATGCATGCATGCATACACGCATACAGTACCGTCTCATTGCACGGTTTTGTGCCTTGTATGTATATTTGTTTGTTTGCTTGTTTGGTTGTATGTATGTATGTGTGTACGTATGCATGCATGCATGCATGCATGCATGCATGTATGTATGTATGTATGTATGTATGTATGCGTGTACGTGTGTATGTGTGTATGTGCGCATGTGTGTATGTGTTTGGTATGTAAAGGTATGTATGTGTTGCATGTATGTGTAGTTGTACGTATGTATGTATGTATGTATGTATGTATGTATGTACATGCGTACATATGTATGTACACATGTGTTTGTTTTGTTTCCCGCTTCCTACACATACCAATATGTATACACATATCTCCCTAATGATGTATTTGCATTTGTGTATTTCTACATTTGTACATTTCCATATTTATTTCATTTTATTTCTGTATTTCTATATTTGTATATTCTATGTTTCTATATTTCCATATTTCTATATTTGCTGCATTTCTGTATTTCTATATTTCTGCGTTTGTATATTTGCATATTCTATGTTTCCATATATCTATATGTCTATATTTCTGTATTTCTATATTTCTGTATTTCTATATTTCTGTTTTTTAGATGACTATATTTCTAAATTGCTGTATGTCTGTATTTCTGTCTTTCTGTATTTGTATATCTCGATTTTTCTATGTTTCTATATCTCCATATGTCTGCATTTCGGTATTTCCATATTTTTTGTTTCTACATTTCAATATTTCTGCATTTCCGTATTTCTATGTTTCTGCAGTTCTGTATCTCTGTATTTTTATATTTCTGTATACAATAGTAAAGTTTATATACATATATATATATATATATGCATGTACTTCTACATGTATTTATATATATATATATATGTGTATATGTATACACACATATACATATATATATGTATGTATATGTATATGTATATGTATATGTATATGTATATGTATATGTACATGCATATGTATATGTACATGTATATGTATATGTACACATCTGAACATATTTGTCAAAACACATTGACAGACGCACCAACCCGTGCGTGTACAGAAGGCAGGCTTCCGCAACATGTTTTGTGCGTCGTTTGAGGCGGAGTGCGCCCTTTGAGCAACTCAGCTCCATTGCTTCGAGGCGTTGCATCGCAAGGCCTGCATTTCAGCCTTTGGAGAAAGGCTCCAATTCAGGGTCAGAGATCAAAGTTCCGGCAGTTCGCATGCACGTGTGGAGGTTCATGGCCAGGAATACAGGGTTGAAGGTAGACGGAAGAATTGGAATTCGCAGATTGGCACGTAATGAGAGGTGGCTCGGTTTTCCAGCATGAGTTCTGGAGCTAGCTGCCAGATATCCGGGTCACTTGACTTTCGGCTGTTCGTGAGAAAGCATTTTGGGAATGGATATCCAGGATGCAGTTCTTTGAGGAGAAACACATCTAGGATCCAGGTCTTCAGGTGTGGATCAAGATTTAAGTCAAGGTCTAAGTCTAGTCATGTCATATCCGAGAGCTCACATGCGCAGGAACCGGCAGACTCGAGATGCACGATGTTTCGGTATGCGGAAAAGGCTGCGATCCTCGACCTCCTTGTCTCACGGCATGGACTTCTTTTTGTTGTTGGGGACTGTCTCCTGCGAAATTCTCACCACTCTCTTGAGATGCTCTGGGCTCGAGCAACCTTGACTGGAATCTAAAGGGCGGTAGTTTAAGTCGTATCTTTAAGGGGGAGTCGTATCACCGCCGCTTTCAGATGGGCCTAGCATTTCCTAAGCGCATCGAAAGCCGAGGGCAATGTTCGCCAGTAGTCATGAAGTTGTTGCATTGTGGTGTTTTTTCATGTTTTGTCTAGCGCTCTATTCGTGATTTAATCTCTATGCTGCTCCCCACGTCTAGATTCCTACATGCCAGCACTGCCTCTAAACGTAGTTCATGGGCTGCAATTGTTCAGATGTCTGCATGCCAGAGGGCCCCACTGCAGCGCACCACACTGCATGAGCAGCCAGTGTCGCGAGTCAGCTGCAGCCGTGAAGGGCGCAAGCTTGAGGCACGACACTGTCGCGGTCAGTGCACACGGTTGGAAGTAGGGCAGTACATGTTGTGACGAAACGATGATCACCGCTTGACTGCAGGACATAAAGGCCGATTCACTAGTCACTCGGAAACCACACCATACCACAACCCTAATGTGCAACAGAGAACGTGATGCTTATGTTCATCTTGCTGCAGAACATGGGCTGCATTTTCCTTAGCTCCTTTCTGTAGCCGGAGCCTTGGAAGCCCAGCAAGGATACTTGGAAGACAGTGCCTCCAGCAGATTCGGAGAACTCTGGAAGAATTGAAGTCCAGTATGTGCTCCGCACACATGAGCTTGAGACGCACTCACATTCAACGGTCTCACATCTGAAGGGCTCTGAGTGCCGCCACACCCGGAGTTCTTATGTAGCTTGGGGGGCTCCGACCTTGGGTTTTGAACTTCAACCAGGTTCATTTCATCGAAAGGGGTCCTACTGTAGTCAAGACTCGGAATGACCCAGCCCAGCTCGTGGGAGCTTTGCCTGGTCCGTCTCAAGGACCTTCATTCCCAGGAAGTTGTCTTGAGGCTGCAACTGCTGGTGATTTCCTGACCTGACTCAATCGACTGCCGGCCGTATGATGACTTCCATGGGGCACTCATGCTTCCAGTAGCAAGGCAGGCTCCCAGCCCCCGGGATGAGCTGAACCCACGACGACGTTCCATTTGTCCTTCGAAGTGTCTTTGGACCGAGGATTTTCCATGCCATTGTACGAGGAGCGGCTCATCAACCCCCTCTCTGTCCGCTTCTCGCAGGCGGCAATGATGTTGGGGTGGTATGAAGCGCTTTCAGATCATCGTGCTCTATCGATGGCTACGTTTACAGTTCCCCAAACATTCCCCAAACAGCCTCGCTGTCCCCAAAGGCCGAGGCCGAAGCGAATTGCATTTGCCAAGCTGCCGTGCCCAGGACAGGATGTGGGAGGAGTTCTCAGATGGTCGCCCCGTGGAGGCGCTCGCCGATCGGCAATCGATAGCAGGGGTTGAGGGCTCAGGGCCCCTGAGTGTGCTGAGCCTGTGCCATTGCATTGGCGCAAAAATATGCAAGGGAATGAAAGGCTCTGCAGGGCCCGGGCTTCCTCGATCGATACCGTCATCACGTCATGCAGCAAGAGGTGGGATGATTGCGGCGATCATGACCATGACAATGGCGACTATCGTTCTGCTTGGGCTGAAGTCGAAGATGATGACAATGATGTTGATGATCGTGATGCGACTCGTGATGGTGATGATGATGGCATGGCGACCATGTAACTGACGGTGTTTGCCCTACCCTGATGAAATATTGCGGTGGTGATTATTCCAATCATCAGTTGACGAAGGAAAGAAGCATTATCGTGCTCACCGCGGATTCTGACTGGCAGCCGATGGCATCGTCATCATCATCACCGTCAACACCACCATCGTCAGTATTACCATCTTCATCATCATCATCATCATTAAGGGTTAACCGTCATTCATCAGCAGCAGCGGCAGCAGCAGCAGCAGCAGCATCACCACCACCAGTATCAATGTAGCTGTCATCACAAGCATCTTTTCTGGAGTCATGTGGTTCTTTCTGTTCATGGTGTTATTTGTTCTTGATCCTCATCCTTGTGCGGACTGCCGTTTCTCCCTCCTCTGAACCCAAACCCAAGCCAGAACAGGAGTACGACACAAAAGGTGGTGCACGAGGGGAAATTTCATCCGCAAGCGTATCTTCTGCAGTTACTTTGGAGGATCCTGACTACTTTATGTTGGAGGTGATGAGGCCTGAGCCTCCCCTGATTCAGTTGGACTCGATAACACCTCAATGCCCAGCTGTGCGCGAAAGGCATAGAAAGTTTTCGCCAGGAGACAGTGTGGGAGATCGCTGCCAACGGTGGCGAGGATGGCTACGACCTGTTGCTCAGCGCAGCCGGCATGGTTCAGCAGCACCATCTTCTGACAAGTTCTCGATCGTTGGGATGTTCGCCAAGTATTGCATCCGCCAATATTTGCATGTCCTCAGTTTTCATTAGTGTACTTCATCCAGCACCTCTGAAATCTGTACTTGTGTCGTGAGTAAAGGGTCGTATCGTCATCGCATGTCATCGCATTCACCATATTCACCAAAACACCAGTACTTTGCGCATGCGCTGTGCAGCGGACGGCGTAGGGCTAGGCGATGGTTGACACTGCGACTCGGGGTAATGTTCAAGGTTGCCAATCGGCCACGGGTGGCGACAACAGAAAGATAGTTACCTGTCCTAGTCTTTCTCATGTTTCCCTTATTATGGCGATAATGTTCTAACCTACTCAAAACCTTCTTGGCATTGTTAGCGTGTCGTGCAATAGACTCCTGTTGAAGCTGATCTACGGCGAGGTCTCCCAGTGGGCGCTTGCTCAAATGTTGTTCTGGGCCGCGCCCTACGTTCGGGTTTTGCCGGGGTGGTTAGCTAAATCCTATAGCTAAATCTGGAGTTTTGCTGATTGACTGCATGTGTTTGTCAAAGGGTTCAATGGGCCATTCATGAAGCTGCCGATTTCTAGGTTCTTACGGTAACGGCTAAGCTGAATACTAATCGCTGCTCTAGAACCGCAACAGTTGCAATAGTCGCCGCAGATGTGGATGATGATGACGACGATGATGATGCCGGCCAGTTGGTAGCCCATGTCTCCCTTCATGCCACACGCATCTTTGAACATGCTTTATGATCTCCAAATCTTCCTTCAAACCCCACATGAGAACCAGGCCCACCCTTTCCTTCGGTGGAGATCGTCCGCCTCCGCCAGCAGCGACGTGAGGCCGACAAAGCTGCGAAAGCCTTTGACGTCGTTTAGAGGGTTGCAGTAGAGCATGAAATTGACAGAAGCTTCGAACTTCGAAAGTTCATTTTCTGAGTGTGTTGACGAGACCGCAAGTCTGTGCTGTTTTTGTCTTCGTCTAGAAAGACGAAATCCATACACGCTGACCCACTTGCGCAGCCAACAGACCTTGCAGTACTTCAGAACTGTGCAGGACGGCCACTTAAACTGTGCACTAGCTGCTATCCACTTCGTCATGCGTTACACTCGGGACGCTTGCCTTGCAAGAGCAAGAGCAACAATGTCATGGTTGGATTCTTCGCAATGCAGTCCGGGGAGCTTGATGCGTGATGCGGGCTTAGTCTACGAAGAGCGTCTCTCTTGCACGGCACCTTCGAGCCAAGCCCGTCAAGTGCCAGGGTTCTACCGGCATTGTGAACGAGCGCGGCGAGCGCCTCTACGGACTCTCGGCTCAGAGCTTTTTGAGGCATGACCATCATGCACTGCTGTCACTGTTGCTGGCTGTTGCAGCAATGGCACCATCGACCTTGTCTCAGCATGTTCGATGCAAATCCGTCAGCATCAATCTGTTTTGCTGAGTATCGAGTGATTTTTGCTACACAAGTTCATCCTGTAGCCCTCTGCAGGAGAAGAGTCCTGGCTGGCGCCTCAATGTGGAAGCAGTGTTGTTGTCGTGAATGTGGCATTTGGTGTCCCGACTTGCGACTAGCAGCGGTCTGTCCTCGAGGGTTTGCCATCTTGAGCAGGGCTGAAGAAGGAAGACTACGGCTACCGCCACTACTACTACTACTACTACGGTGGATGGACAAAATCCTGCATGACCCCCAACACGACAATCATGTCATTGTCAGCAGTCGAGCTCCCCGCACTCCTCTAATTTCAACGTTGCCCGAATGGGTTGGTGATGCAGGACATGCCCCTTCTAAGTGTTGTAAGGAGGCCAATGTTAAGCTTCAAGGTTTGAAAGGGATGACTGACATAAGAAAAGCGATGCAGGATTTCGTCCATCAACAGTACCCAGAGTTGTCGAGTGCAGTGGCATCTCTGGACAGTACCCAATTAAGTTGTCGAGCGCAGTGGCATCTCAGGAATGTCCTTCCGGCCTCTACTTGTTTGCCCCGGCCACGTTTCCAA
The DNA here is from genome assembly GCA_003297005.1 of Symbiodinium sp. clade A Y106. Taxonomy (NCBI): domain Eukaryota; class Dinophyceae; order Suessiales; family Symbiodiniaceae; genus Symbiodinium; species Symbiodinium sp. clade A. The sequence goes on along the minus strand of BGNK01000128.1, from coordinate 244,213 downwards.
TTCGAGTATTTCCGGCGCAAGGATGGCAGGCTGTGCAGGCACGTCAAGCTCCAGACAGNCTACTTGTTTGCCCCGGCCACGTTTCCAATTCGAGTATTTCCGGCGCAAGGATGGCAGGCTGTGCAGGCACGTCAAGCTCCAGACAGCAGAAAGTCCGAATACGTGGCAATTTCCAAGTCTCATCCATACAAGTTTCAACCTCCAGTTTCAAACTCGCTGTTAAGGGGGAACTGCATTTTTCCGGGCGCGAAAATTGGAAATCTGGATATTGGCTTTTGAAATTTCGCGCCCGGAAAAATGCAGTTCCCCCTTAACAGCGAGTTTGCAACTGGAGTTTGAAACTAGTTTGAAACTAGTCTGAAAATAGTAGGAAACTGCAAAAAGGAGTTTGAAACTTGGAAATTGCCACGTATTCGGATTTTCTGCTGTCTGGAGCTTGGCCATGCCCACACAACCCTCCGTCCTGCGCCATGCAACTCTTCAACCTTGGCCTTCAAAATCACGTTTCTCCAATACTGGGACGGTACTGGAAGCCAATTTGAGGCCCGCCCCAACGGGGCTTCAAAGACGACTACGATGCAGGATTTCGTCCATCAACAGTACTACTACTACTACTACTACTACTACCACTACCACTACCGCTACCGCTACCGCCACTACGACCACGACCACTACCACTACCACTACCACTACCACTACCACTACCACCACCACCACCACCACCACTACCACTACCACTACTCCTCCTACTACTACTACTCCTACTCCATAAAAACGGCTAGTACCAGTACTAGTACTAGTACTGGTACCGCAACTGCACCCAGTACCAGTACCAGTACCACTACAAGCGTGAATAGCATCAAGAACCATCATCATGACGGCTTGCACTCGTGATATTGGTAACAGTTGTTGTGCTGACAAGGGACCGGGGAGCAATGCTTGACAAAAAGCATTACAACAGCGCGGCTACCACTACTGTTAGTCGCAACCGTGCCAACGATGGTCGCATTCGCTCAGAAGTAGCAGTAAACGCATCCGCTGAAGTCAGGTTCACCTTTGACAACCGCCGGCTGTACTGCTGCTTGAATCCAAAGACGAATGCTGCTCAATCCGTTTGGTTGGGGGCCGGTGGCAGTGGCCTGGAAGTTGAGGTGTCGAGGAGTCGAGCTTGAAGGTTTCTTCGGGTTTGATGGATTTGAGGATATCGGGAGTCCAGAGGTTAGAATCTTTCAAAAGGATGCTCATGGTCGCCATGGCAATGAGAGTGGCATTACAACGAGTAGTCGTAAGCCGTATACCGTACTAGTAGTGGCGACAGATGTAGTGGCAGGGATCGGAACAACAGTCATTGAATAGTGCGAGATCTTTTCGTACAGTCTTCATTGCAGGAACACTTGCTATTGATAGTCACAGTAACAGTTCTATTGTTCGGTTTGCTACGAGAAGTGGTTAGAGACCTGCAAGATGTAGGTTGTGAAGCCGACAGCAGTGGCATGCGTACATACTCGAACAGGCCGAGGCCGAGATGGCCAAATGAAAACCATAGGCCTGGAGCGCACCAGGCTGGCGATTTGAAGAGCCGCAACCATTGACTCCCTTGAGAAAAAACAAGCATGGCAAATTCAAACGTCATTCAGAGGTCTTCAGCGGGCAGCGCTCCTACATTGGCCAAGAAGAACAGCGATTGTCGCCAAGGATGGATTCTGAACTAATTCCGTAGTGTGATTCCCGGAGGATTTCGGATTACGGATCGGAAGCTGATCGGACAATCATTGTCTCGAGTGTCGTGACTTCTTCTGGTTAGCGTCAAGGATTTACGATCTGCTTCGAAGGTTCTCTTCGACATGCCAGATGTCCGCAGCGCGCGGCACAAGCATACCGACAGCATGGAGGGGAAAGTTGGAGCTGCTTTTGTCATTGTATGATGCCGCCGTACAGAATTGGAAGTTGAAGCCGTATTTCATGCCACAAGAACTTGCCCGCACCGTACGAGCGCTCTGTTTTGTGCGTGCATGGTGCACTGCATGAAGCGGACGGCTGCGGGCTTTGAACTTAGCTGCAGGTTTTCCATGCAACTCCTGCAAACACTGCTCCAGGATTGCTGCTATTCCTTGTGAGCCATTTCACGAAATTCATGCTGATGAATCCAACCGGTGAAGTCGAATACATGTCCTCTGTGATAATCATGATGCGGTTGCTGTTGCAGGGTCTGCAGGTGCTGCCTGTGATAGCAGGATTCTGCGATTTGGGGAATTTGTGAATGTCTTGCAGAGAAAGGGAGCAATGTTGTAAGTCCCGCGTTGCGCTGATTTTTTGTGCCCTCGACCAAGCCTCGACCCCTTCATGGCAGAAGCTTGCGATATTGGAGCCACTACTGTAGCTTTTGAGCTTTCCTGGAATTCAGGTTTCGCAGCACCAGTGATGGTCGCTCCATCAAAGTCTCGTCACCCGGCAGTTCAGGTCAAGAGTCGATAACCATAGACCTTACAACTAGCTTCGAGAGCTTCGATGAGTCCAACGACTCGTTTCTTGCAGCTTGTGAAGCTTTGTAAGCAACTACGGGCGCGGGCATAACTTCAGTGGAGAGGTGTCGAGGTCATGCTTTTGTGAGTTCGAACCTGGAAGAATGGCCCGAGAGCTCATGTAACTGTACTATCGGAGCATATCCCCAGGCGCAATGATGGCTCCCTTCACTTCACGTGGTCTTGGGAGGAGGCGCGTATTTTGACAAGGTCGAGCAGCTTCTCGGTTTCCAGAGAGGCTCATATGCATTGCGCGTACCCGGCATAGTCTTGAGGCTGTTCGCAGAAGTTTGCAAGCGACGCGGGAAAGGTTGTGGACTTCGGTTGCTGTGAACCTGCTCGGCCTGGCAGCTCCTTTCAGCTCCGATGTAGCCCTCGGGAGCTGTCACGCGCCACCGTATCTTCATGTCCGTGCCTGACCGGCAAATACACGCTTGGGCTGTGGCTTGTGGAGTCATACCTGCTCCGACCTGCTGTTGCGATTCGCACGCAGCCAGGTCAAAAGCTTATGTAAGGTTTGTCTGTGATGACAAGTTTGACTGCAGTCTGAAATGCTCTTGTTTTGGGGTCATGATCCTTTTGCAGGTGTTGATATCTGTCTAGCTTTAAAAAAGCCTCACAACCTTAGATAATCGAGCCTTAGAAGGCACTGAGCACTTTCGGGCTGGGTCTCTAATACTAAGTCGCTTCACAGGTCTACGTTCTACGTATAGGGTTGACGAACGAAGCATCATGTTCAGCTCTGAGGACAACTGAACTCATTCAGCAAGGAAGCTTCGAGAGACCCTCGGACGGCAGTGGCGTTTGTGTCGCACAAGGGGCGGGCGTCGGGTGGATGGTCTAGGCTGGATATGACAAGTGTATGCCCCGAGCTCGGTTGACTCCCTTGCGAACGCTTGGCGTGCCGGGGTCAGTGTCTTTCGGTCCAGCCGAGGATCTGCGTGGAACAATCGCCATGCGCTGCAACCTCAGCTCTTATCGTACTCATACACTTGTTCTTCGTGATGAGAGACCTTCATTGTCTTATCCAGAGGTCTGCTCCTCGTTTACCGAAATAACGGCCCTGATAATGGCCCTGATAAGCACAGAGCTTTGGCTAGAAGAGTCCAAACCATCATCCAGTTGTAAGCTTTCCTTTGCAAAATTCATATACCTGTCGCTTGTGTGTCTAGTGGGCGAGTAAGCGAAAACGTTCACACCACATCCACGACATGCCCATCAGCAGTTATGCCAGGATAATACCGAATTGCACTCGTCGATATTCCAGCGCGTTCCGACGAGAATGGACATGCTTGTTTGATGGGCTATTTTGAAGACGATGTTCAATGCCATGAATGTCCATGTCGATAGGCGCACATGCAGGCATGCAACACTACATTTGCCGAAAGTCGCCAAAGGAAAGTAGGCGCTCCGTGGCCAGAATCTGACAAACAAAATTCTCAACATAGCAGCAACGTCAAAATGTCCACGATGCGAGCCAGAGCGAACTTGCGGAAAAGCAACATCACTATCAATTGCAACTGCTTAACTCCAAGCTTAGCAGCAACACCAGCAGCGCCACTGCAGTTGACCGCAACAACGAAAGCACCACCATATCAACAGCCAAAGCAGGAGCAGCAGGGCTGGAAGCAGAAGAGCAGCTGCCAAGACCGCCGACTGCAGGAACACCAGCAACAGCAGAGGCATCCACAGCACCAGCAATTAGAGCATGCTGACACCCATGTGACCATGCAGCTTCAGCTCGACATAAATCAATGAGATCCGATGTCACAGGGGCAACACTTTTGCCTTCAACAGCTAGCGACGGACGAAGGAGCGTGCCTCCGGGGGGAGGCTAGGAGAGGCAACAGCAACTGGTCCCGGTCCCAAGCCAGAGATCCCCCTGAGTGCACCTGCAGACGGCACATGTATTAGGCGGTGTTGCCCTTACTGCGCTGCTGGTGACCGCAGCGGCAGATCCCACCGACTGGGCAGCGGAGGCAGGCTTTTATAGTCGGGCAGCGTTCGACTTGCTTACACTGTGTGTTGGGACGGCGTCTTCGTCTTCGTGTTTTTTCCGGCTCCGAGTCTGGGCGTAAGACCCTTGAGATTCTTCCGTGAGCGATGGAAGCCTCTGAGGCCCCTGCATTGGGGCAGTTTTTGGCAGGTGCCGGTGGCAGAAGACATTCCGGAACCTCTGCTGTTGCTGCAGGCAGTGCAAGCACACTGACCAACTTGCGATGTAGCAGTCTCCGAGAAAACTTGCTTGCAGCTTGTTTCGGTAGTCGGTAGTCGTCTGCTCCACCGGATTTTCCCGCAGCGCTACCTAGGCCCAAGCCGGCATCCAAACCCGGGGCGAAGTCCTGAACCTACCTAACTCCGCACTTGGCAAGTGGTTGTCAGCAGGCTTCTACACGTAGCTGGTAAGCTGCCACAAACGCGATGGTTGCCTGGGTTAAAGTGGGGAACTTGCGTTTCGATGTTTGGCAGCTGGATCACAGACTTCCGGCCCGTTCAGCACCAGACTCTCGGTTTTGCCAAGCTGCACATTCGTCGCAGCCACCAGGTGAATGCACGGTTCAAAACTAGGGGTTTGTTACCTTGTTCAGCCCGGTCTCATGTTGACCGGCAGGTGCAGTACAGACTGACAAACTCCAAGGACGGCGTCTCTTGAGCTTCTGGGTTTTGGTAGGAGCTGAGCAATTTTCGGTGGCCCCTCCCTCGATTTTGTCGCTTTGTGGGTGTTGTCGAGCGCAAGGTCATTGCTTCAGGGCTCTGTGAGCTGAACACTATGCTGGCTAGTGCGACGGTCCCCTCCTTCAGCCATCCTTGGCCTTCCTGAGCTAGTGATAGCAGACGGAAAAGAAGGGTTAAAAAAAAAAAAAGAACACTCCACGGTAGCGAAATGCTCTGCAGCTCATTTCCGACCGTCGCACAGGACAATGACAATCCTCATCCAATGCAGAAGGAAGCTGCCGATCAGGAGGCAAAGATCTCAGTCTCACAGAAGAGTTCAGCTGCTTTCAGCTTAAAGTCGTGAAAGTCGAACTGGTCTGGCTACTTCTCCGTGGCCGCCATAGACTTTGACGATCTCCTGGGACCCCCTGGATGCCCTGGTTTGCGTTAGAACGAAGATGTCAACGGAGAGAATCTGCAATCGTATGTTTAAGGCGGTCTTTCGGAGCCACTGCGTTCCAGGAAGCCGCCGAGGAAGAAGCCGTGTCCTTTCTACAGGGCGAGCAGGCCTTGCAGTGCTATGTGAGACGGTGTAAACGGCGTAAACTAGAAGTCGAGGGCAGCTTTCCAACCAGTGCTTGTAGCATGCTGGAGATGGGACTCGGCAGAACAAAGGCTGTGGGTTGCCATCTAGTTCAGGGGATACCTTGCCCTGAGGCCCTTAGCTACACCCGATAAACAGCTCACAGCGACCCGAATGTGGCTTGCACTCCTTGAATGCAGTCGGGTCTGCACCGTCGTATCCAGGAGATTTCGAAAGTCGAGAACAACGTGCTCGCCCAGGCCACAGCTAGTGCAAATAATGCAGGATCATGGAGGATTTTGCAGGCATGCTCCTTCGTCTGTGGTTTGGCGAGGCCTCCATCTGTCCTTCCGACTGTTGACCTTATGTCCGAAAGGCCTCGACTTCCATCTTTAAAGCCCAATTCCAAATCCTAGTTCAGCAATAGAAAAAGTCGAGTCAGTCGAGAGAGCAACGGTCTCAGGCCCACACCAAACTATTGCACAAGCAATACGAAGTAGAGACAAACGGCGATACCGGAGCTCATCCCAGTGCTAGTATCCGCCAGGCCCGTGCAACTTCGCCACAAACTAGCGAGCAGACGCTCCTCAGCAGAGATCAGCATTGGTAGTGTGATGCTGAAGGTGTTCAGATTGTGCAAGTGTGCTGTCTGAGTCTGGCATTGCAAGGAAGACATACCTTGCACCAGACATCCGAAAGTCCTAAAGTACTCAGGAGACCTTTGCGGAGGACAACCATTAATCCCTGCAACATGTTATGATGATCAAACAGACCTGGAGGAAATCTATTTGCTACGAAGCGTCTAAGGGCTGAGGGCGGTCAATATTAATTTCCTGCCAAGAATACAATCTGTACAATGAAGTGTTCTTTCGCGTGTTGATGGCGGTGACCATCTATCTGAGAAAGTTACTGTGAGCATCATGTCTGTTGTTTGCTTTGTTGAACATGATGGTGGTGATGATGCTGATGAAAATGCTAACGACTCATGATGGTGATGGTGAAGACGATGATGATGATTATGATGACGAAGATGATGATGTTGACGAAGATGAAGATGATAGTGATGATGAAGATGATGGAGGTGATGGTGGCTATGTCAAAAATTAACTATCTTCTTCTTTCACTGCTACTACATTGTGCTGGGAATCTAGAGCCGATCAGTGTTGCACCAAACTTGGTCAACTTGCAAACTTGGTACATCTTGCCCATCTTGCCAAGCTGGCCCATCTTGGTGGGGGGGGGGGAGTAAGATTGTACGCAATGTTGGCAATCGTGAAATCTTGGTCGTCCATGGGGGTTGCAAGATTGTCGGTCAATGTTACCAAACTTGAAAACTTGCAATCTTGAAACGTTGTTGCTGCTGACGGGGCGGGGGAAGCCTATGGTAATGATGTAATCTTGCACAGGGTTTAGGGTTTAGGAATTAGGGTTTAGGGCAGGGTTCATGGTCGGGTTTAGGGCTGTCGATAGGAGCAAACCCAACAATCTTGAAAAGCAAGATGGGCAAGATTGCACGCCAATCTCGGTCCAAGATCGGCTCTACATCCCCGGCACATAGTGCAACTACTACTACTACTACTCCTGCTGCTGCTGCTCCTACTGCTCATGCCCCTGCTACTGTAACTGCTGCTGCTACTTCTACTGCTGCTGCTACTGCTGCTGCTGCTCCTGCTACTGCTACCGCTACTGCTACTGCTTGCTTCTTTCTTACTGTTTACTGCTTAGTGCTTACTGCTGCTACTGCTACTGCTGCTGCCACCGCGACCGCGACGGCGACGGCGACGGCTACTGCGACTGCTACTGCTTCTGCTCCTGCTACACTACTGCTACTGCTACTGCTACGTTTACTACTACCACTACTACCATCACGACGACTACTACTGCTACGGCGACGACGACTGCCACTGCCGCTACCGCTGCCGCTACCGCTATCGCTACGTACCACCACCACTACCACTACCCCTACCACTACCACTACCACTACCACTACCACCCCTACTGTGACCACTGCCACTACCACTACCACTACCACGACCACTACTACTACCACCAATACTACTGCGTCATCATCAACAGCACCAGCATCTCAGCATATCTCAGCAGTCACCACTTCCATGGCTGACATCATCTTCCCCATTGGCATCGGTAGCATTCTCGCTTGTTCTCATGATCTGAGAGTCTAGTTCGAGGCAGTTGTATACTCAGATCTAAGGCTGCAGCACCTTTCGATTGCCGCGGCTCTCTTGCTCAGCAGGTGCCTGATGCTCACACACTGTAAGAGTTGCAATAATGGTACAGCAGCAATACCGAGAATGCTAAAGTGGCTGCATAAGTGCCAGAGCTGATGATAGCAACGGTGGCAGAGTCGTGTTAAAGGCGACTCGTGACCTAGCGCTCATTAACGGGTTCCCAGGAGGATTTCAGTGGCCGCGGCTTATCCTGTCGACCCGACAGGGTCTTATACTCGATGTAGGTTTGGGCGGTGGTAAGAACTTCGCAGTCCCTGGGAATGTTCGCAGCTTTGCTTTGCAGTTTGAAGCTTCGAGGTTGGGCGTCTGAGGTCTTTTAAGCTTGCCCGAGAGGGGCGTTGGACTCTATGCAAGGAAGTTTTGTGTGGTTGCATGAGGTTGTCCATTCAGTGCCCTTCTAGAGCCAGCACCAGCAGTATCAGCCTTTCGCGACGATCATCCTGTTCTAGCATCGTCATCGTCACCATCATGAGTATCTGCACAAAAGCCATCATTGCTTTCAGCGCCACTGTCGCAATCCCCATCTCTGAGCATGATCACGAAGCTCCTAGCTTGTTCGGAAGCGCATGAGCGACGTGCCTTCCGCTAGCGAAGTCTTGCAGGAATCGAGGCTTCAGGCAGAAACGTGTTTCAAGCGTCACTGAGCGATCCTCTCCGTGGTATACCGGCTGTGGGTTCAGGCTGTGCTGTGAACTGAGGAGCTCCAAAAACTGGTTCAGTATTTTTATCCAGGTCCCTTGAGCTACGATAGTTTGGGTCTATGTTCGAAGCAGCAGGAGCACTGCACGAATCGCCTCTTTGGCGGGTCAGTCTCCGGATCTCTTCGGCGAGATCGTATGGAGCTGAGAGCAGCAAACCCCATGGTGCACAGTTGGAATCAAGGAATTCCATCTTGGGCCATGAGGGCTTCGCCTAGTCCAAGGACCCCAAAGCTTCAGCTTCCTAGTACGGCTTTGGGCATACAGCCAGGACGATGGTAGCTCTCGTTCTTGGTCTGAAAGTACTGATCGACGACAAAGTATGCTCAAACTGGCTACGGAGTAACAGCATAGGATGATCCAGCCCAAAGAGTTGCTAGCGAGCCGGAAGCTGTCGGTATCCTTGAATCCCTGAGCACCAAATAGGCTCACATTGCCCCTTCGCAGCGGAAGTTCCGAGCCCCAGAGCAGTAGCCAAGGCTCCCCGGTACAGAGTCGAGACGCGGAGAAACTCGAAGTTCTAGCATCGGGCCTGCCTGTGGCCCTCAGGTCTTGACAACGATCGCCTTGGTCGTATGGATATTCCTGATGATGCCACCCGGACTGAAGGGAAGTCTTGTCGATTTCGAGTCCTAGGTGAAGCTGTCAGGTGGGTCTTCGCATAGTCATAGGCCGGGTGTCCTGCGAGTAGCTTTGGCAAGGTCAACTTCCAGCGCGACGGCGTAAACTCCAATCCCTAAGTGTTCAACTTCATGCCTTGGAGAAAAAGAAGGAGCCCAGAACGCAAAGATTCACCGAGTGCCCGCAATAAATCCGAAACCTGCCGTCAATCTGGATAGCTGGCTCTCCTCGAAAACAAAGCAGCTCCGAGCCTTCAAGCCGAACGAGTTTTGCAGGTTTTGCAGCTGGCTTGGCTTCGGAGGCCTCTATTCATCCTCTCTGTGTCACTCTCCGGGCTGATACTTGTTAATCAGTTAAGCGTCCATGCACTGGCCAGAGCGTGCATCTCCCATCCAACAGTCGGGCTACTGTCCACCTAAAGCTGGTGAAACCCGGGCATGTCAGAGAATTCAACGTGTCAGTCTTCTGCTTGGGTTTGAGCATCTCCAGGCACAAACCGCCTCGAGGAGCAAAAGGAGATGGAGCGGCAGGAGAAGCACCTCCCGCCGGCCATTGTGGCAGCAAGGTCTCGGGTTGTCGCAGTCGCAGGGCCACGAATCAGTTTTGACACGCGGTCGTGTCGTGTGTCTGTGACGATGAATCATGGCATACTAGGTGCTTTTCCGTAGCGTATCGCCGTAGCCCGAGGAAAAGCATGACCCAATCGATGCTGCAGCCGCCCAGATGAAGGAGGCTCAAGAGAGACAGGCCATACCTGAGTTCATATCCAAGACTCGAAAAGTTCCGAGGCGTCGGTCATGTGTCCTGACAGTGTCAAACAAGTGTAATGTCCGCACTGCCTCTCTCTCTCTCTCTCTGATGATTGAGAGTTTTCTGTACCAAGCTGAACTTGTAGCAGGAGCAGCACACCTGTGCACGAACGGTCCACACATTAGTCTGTCCGTGTGCAGACAACCTATGCTGGCAAGGGGCAAGGCAGGTGTTGGGTCTAATTAGTTTGCATCCGAAAATCCAATAATCCCAAACCGTTGCGGTCCGCAGCAGACTCTCCAGTTGCCTGGCAGGCTAAGGGGCGCAAGGAGAAGTCAGCATGTTGCTGACGGAGCCGCATCTTGGCATCATGAGGATTTATGGTCGGAGCTGGGGATTGGTTTGACATTTTTTGAGGCGGCTCAGGCTTGGGGAGTGTTGGGATTTGAAGGCGGAGTGCATGCATGTTGGTGAATCTCAGGTGGGCCAAGCCGTTGACTGCACTCCCACACAAGTGCAGTCCGTCTCGCATTGGCTTTGGCGAGTAGATCGTTGGGTGTAGCTTTCTGGCTATCCTGCTCGGGCTGCGAGCTCCCGACAGCGCGTGAAGCGTTCGCAGGATGCCTCCTATCTTCCACTAGGTCTAGTTCCCCGCCTGCATGCATCGGCATCGAGATGCCAGACGTTTTTGTTTTGAAGTGCTTTGGAGAATACGCAGCTCTTTACAATCTATGCCGGATAGGTGTAACTCCTGTCGTCGTCTGCAGGCTGCAAGCCCATAAACAGCCAGACCGCTGCATGCAGGGAGGTAGACAGACTCATTTGCTGGGTGTGTTGCTTCAGGGACGCGATCTGTCTCACAGCTCTAGATTTCTTAATGTTCTTCATTGGTGTCAGCCACGACATGACCATAAGGCTCTGTGTTGATGAGCGAGGATGTAGTACCTTCGTGATCTCGTACGAACATGTGAGTGCTGTTGATGAAGCGACTTGTTTCCGAAGACTGCAGATGTTCCCTTCTCAACCCAGCTTGTTCCAAAGATACCTATCCTTTCGGACGGGCAAGTTTGATGATCCAGTGCGCGTATGCAAAAAGATCCTGCCCTCTCTGTCATTCTTGACGATGCAGCTTCCAGACAACTGTCATTTTCATCATCAGTCTGGTTCATGCCTGCAGGATTCTGAAGCCAGCCGTGAAGCCCTGACAGAAGTTGCGGTAGGAAAAGAGGCCCCACTTCACTGCCTCATGAAGGTCCCTGAAAGCATCGATGGCCCAAGTGCTTCCGTGAAGGCCCAAAGCAGGCCGCCTTTGCAGGAGGATCTAACAATCACAGTGTCGAAGTGTCGCAGGCCCTGCCCGAGGGAGCCTCTTCGGCAGACATCAAAGCTGCCGGGCCCTCGACGCGAGATCTGCGACTGCGACGGCTCTGAACCCTCCGAGTTTGAGGCTCAGGCCGATGCCTGCAAGTGCCACAAGGCCAACGGGAATTTGAGTGCTCGCTGTGCTATCCTTCGTGGTCTTCTTTACAAGGGAAGATTCCCAAGCTAAAAGGCCCTACTCCCCCACATGACACAGGAACACTAACCACCACTAACCTGCAAAGTTTCCACCCCTGTTACCCTGAAAAGTGCTTTTCTAGCAGGGCCCCTTTAAGATCAAGAAAGCAAGAGCTCTATCGATTCGAAAGCAGGAGGCGCTCCTGGAGCCTTTGGCCACCCGCCGGGACAAGGACGACGAAACTACGTAGGGAAAGTCTTCAGGGCTTAAGCTTCACGTCTCGTTGCCAGGGTATTTCGAAGCACCCTGTACTGCGGGTCTGACTGGCCTTGCTGTTCCTGGTATAGTCACTATGACTAAGGTTGCTGTTGGGCATGGGCACTTGGAGTTCGGGCGTGTTGTTAATGTCGGAGACAGCCAAGTTCTACTTAAAGACGAAAGTGTCTTCCCATGAATACGAAGATGCTTATCTCATTGCTTTCAGTATGATACGATGATGGTGTGATGATGTGTTGACATTGGTGACGTTGGCAATGGTCGTGGGGATGATACCGCAGCAGCTGCTGCGGCTGCTGCTGCGGCTGCCTCGTAGAATGATGACGAAGATATCACATGCGTCATCCCCGTAATTCTAGTTCGTACGATTGATAAGTTCCGATTGGCATGTTCTACTACCCCTCTAGCATTCTTCCAGGGCGTTAAGGATGTTCGATTGCGAACATCTCCAGTGCACTGAACGGTGAATACAAGTGAAGATCTCGAAAAGACTCTTCTGAAACTTCTGCTTGCGACCCTTGACACATCTTGATACCCTTACTGTTGCTCTTGGAGCTTAGACAGAGCCGCTTCAAAGCCCCGTCGGCAAGGCGGCGACAATTGCTGAACGCTTCGGTCTGGGCACCGCGTCTGCAATTTCCGGACAGGTGTGTACTGCTGCATCTAAGTCTATAAGTCAGGGTTTTCCGGTTTGCGACCAAGGCTCAGCGCATATCTTCTGCTATGAAGTTGATCCACAGCATCAAAGCGCCTTCCCTAATGCACTTACCTCAAGTGTGTTCTTCGGCGAGGTGGCTTTTTGCTGAGCCAGTTTGTTGGACAGATTGCTAGACATGCGTTTGAGCCCCGGAGCTTCAATGACGTTTGCTGAAAGGAGCCTCGAATTCTCGTGAAGTGTTGAACCCGCTGCCTGGATATGGAGGCACAGCTGTCGGAAGCGCAGGCTCATCCTCATCGCAAAGCCAGCATGGGCAGGCCTGCGGGCAGGGAAGGAAGCTTTCCAGACCGCTTCAGCAGAGAGAGCAGCCGTCACTTGCGTTTTCGGTACGAGGAGGGTGATTGGTCTTGGAACTTGCTCGTGTGTCTACAGTCTACAGCAGTACTGAATTGTGACGCCATGCACCAGTTCTCCTCTATTTGTGATGGATTCTTCTTCGTGATGATTGTCGTAGTTGTTCCAACCATGATCAAGCGTTGTAGGCTTGCTCCCTACCACGGTTGCCGAGCGCATGTCCAATAATTAACCACGGATGCTTGACCTTCCTTGGATGATCAGGACAATGGCGCTGGCAAGCAGCTGCTCAGTCTCCTGCAAGGAGGATGTTCTTCAAGAGTTGTTCCCTCCGCTTGGCGCAATCTTACTACCTCCCCAAAATAATATCGCGTTTGCCGTGACACGCTTCAGAAGCGTTCAAAAAAATCGTGGGCGTGCGTCATCTATGAACAGACCTTGCCATGCTCTGCCGGAGTCTAACCAAGAATGCTGACAAGTATTTGTCGGTCCCTCAGACAGAAGGTGCCAGGCTGCTGGCGTATTCGGGATAATTACGCCTTCCGGAAGAGGCTGCAGTAGGCTCCGATTACGAAACTGGAGACTCGCGGAAGCTGTTAGCCTTTTTGATCTGTGTTGCAAGCTCGGGGTCGGCTGTTAGCACCCTTGCTCCTGCGAGGATCTGTCCCCTTCCCACCAGCGGATGAGGTACGTTTGCAGCTTTGGAATCGTGCTGTCTTTCTCTGTAACTACGTCTACCTTATGCGGAGCTTGCTTGCGGGCCTTGTCGCATTTCACTTTGCAGAGAGGGGACTATTCGCCGTATGTGTTTGTCTCAGACCGAACCCTTTGAAGCCCCTTGTCCGGTAAGGCCAACGAGTGGTGGCCAGATTCTGCTTGGGAGTCGTGGCAGGCCCGGCGCTCGGGGCTTCAGGTTTCGAGCACTTCGAGGTTCTCGAAATGATGGCTTGGAGGCTGAAATCCAGTTTGCCACTCCCGCCGGACCCCGTAGTTTTCGGTTTGGTTGCTATAGGCAGAGGCTTGGCGTCAAGGAAGTACGGAACAGACCTGAACCTTGCGAAACTTGATTTGAAGCCACAAGACCCACCGCTCACTGCAAGAGCTGGTATGTCCGAATACCCTTGGCATGATCGAGCCTCACCCAAACGATTTTCAGCCCTTGAGGGCTGGGACAGCAACTGGTGGGCATATCCCCAGGTCACTGAGCTGCTGTTTGGGCTTGCATTGTAGAGTGTTTGAGCTTTCGTTGACTTTCAGCTTTGAAGGCGTTGGAGGGAGTCTCGGCAGACGCCAAACAAACCATGAAATCGTTCGCGAAGAATGCATGCTGTTTTGAGCTCCCCGCGTACTGGTAGCTGTGTGCCGGTGGCCGTGAACTCTTCACGCATGTTAAATCCACAAAGTGAAGAGCTTCAAAATTGATCTCACCCTGTTCTCGAGATTCCCAAGATAGAGCAACACCCCATTTGATCCTTCAGCTCAGAGCTCGCAGGGCGCAGCCGTGTCTTTCAATGTAGTGGTTCAAGCTTTTTGCTTCAGCTTGTCTTCCAGGCTCTTGGTTGAGGTGATGGAATATGGGTGACCCACACTTACGAGACCTCGGGGCGGTAGCGGCTTTGATCCCAGCTGGACCAACCTGCTACAGTACAAGGAAGTGTTAGGCCGTTAGGCATTCCAGAAATACAACCACACAGCAGAGCTAGGGTGCGCGGGTGGCCGCAAGAGCACTCAAGAGAGAACGAACATCCGACTGTCCATCTCCAGAACTTTCTGAGAATGTTGTCCGAGATATGCGTGAAGCGCTAGAGTCCACAGTTAGTTAATACGGTGTGTATCAAGCAGGGATGACGCAAGCTGGTGCAAGGGGTGTGTGCAAGATCTAGAAGTCAGCAAAGCCAGGGCACAATGATTCCGACCAGCCTCCCGGTGGCAAGCTAGTGTCAAGTGGGAGTACAAAGGCATAAAGAGGGTACAAGCCGGAAAATCAAGACCCCAAAGACTCACCTTTGGGAGTGCTGACCCGATCCCCTACATTGCAAAGCGCAGCGAGCGCTTTGAAGAGGCAGATGCCCGCTCTGCTCAGCGAGGATCAGGATGGGACGCAGACTTGAGAAGTGGAGTTGACGAGTATCCTAGAGACCTGAAAGATAATGTGCGCGCTTCATCACGGGTCTCTGCGAAGTGTAAGGCTTCTGTCAGTCATTGTCATTGTCATTGTGTGTTTCCAGTTGCAGAAGTTCACAGAAAGCATCCAGGATTCCCCTCGCGGCCATGTGCATGGATTTTTCGAGCTATGTCTGAGTCTGCCACATCACGAGAGTTGGCTCCTCGATGCTGAGGGAGTGTCGTTTTTCTGCTTCGAGCAAGGAGGCTACCGAAGTCGCGGAAGGAAGGCCTCCCGGACCGCCCCGGACAGTGTTCGTGAAATTGCTATGTAGGTCTTGTCGTGCATCTGGTTTCCTCCCGCACTAGCTCTCTGTCTCTCTTGCTCTTGGCTTGCTGGTTTCTGCTGCCAGTGCATTGAGAGTTCTAGATTCTAGATGCAAGGGCAAGGTGTAGAGCATGCATTCGGAGGCGTACAGAAGATCTTTTAAGCCTTGCAGGGATGTATTTCCACATGGCAGACCACGATAAATACAGCATCCCCCCAAAGCCGAGCAACTCTTCCCCGCAAGCTCCTGGAGACGTTGAGAGCTCGCCTCAAGCGATGCTGCGAGGCGTGGTGAGCTACGACGACCATTGCCTGCCGCGAATCGTCTCAAAAGCGTGCTGGCCGAGCTCTGCTTCATAGGAGCTCTTCTATCGATTTGTTCGACTCCCAGTCACTGCAGGCCGTAGCGGTGTGGTCTTGTCTTCACTGTCACCAGCTAGTCGCATTGTATGCAAAGCTTCGGACCGACGGCTGTGGTCGCTAGCCGCTTGCTCTGCGTGGCTCCAGGTGTAGACGCACGAGTTGGGTCACGGTTACATGCAAGATGTGTAGATGCCTGCTGCTGCTGATCCATGCTGAACTCAGTTCGCATGTCCATGCTGTACAGTCTAGTGCTAAATGGTCCCGACAGGCTGCATGTGCGCACATATAGTCACAGAGAAGCCGCGGGCTTACACGCAGTCGGCAGATGGGAGAGTTGAGAGGTCCTTGAGACATTACCCCTCGAGGCGCGGTTTGAAAGGCCACTGCAGGCAAGATCCTAAGGTTCAGGGCTGAGGGAGCTTCCCTCACCAATTCCTTCAGCCATGGACGATGTGGATGTGGAGGCCAAGCACCGACGCCTAAACACCACAAAAGCGGTCCCACAGGGTTCGGAGCCCACTGAGCGTTTCAAGACGCGACTGCCCTAGTCGACGTTTGTCAAGCCATCTACCAAATACCGCAACGGCTATGCTAGGGATTCAAGCGTGATCTTTACAGTTCATGGACCGCGAAATCCGCCTACCTCGGACCTTTGCAGTCCGGATCAAAGTTGGGGCGGGGGTGAGCAGGTGAAGATGCTTCAGGACATGCTCGCAGACCAGTGCCAGCTGCAGGCCAAGCAGCTGAAATCGCGACTCGGCTTTACTTTTTCTGCAGGCTCCGGCACTTCCAGACTTGCAGACAGCACCATGGGCACCACTCCATGTCACGATCGTCCTTCGCCAACCGCTTCGAAGCCTGAACTAGGAAGCACCAGCAATGCCAGAACACACATTGATCCACTACCATCCCAAGCTCTCCTATCTTGACCAAAGCTTGCGACAACTCTGCAAGGTTGGAGGACGAGGCCACTCAGTCCATTGTTGTCGGTGTTTCGATCTTTCGGTACATGCTGCTTTCTGTGAAGCAAAGTACCTGCTTCCTTGGTGAGGTATAGAAACATGCCATGCCTGCCGCATTGCTAAGCGCCTCGAGACATTGGTTTAGGACCTCCGCCGCATCCTCTGCTTTCCTGGCTGTCGACTCCCCGCCGTCCCAGTATGAGCTTTGCACCCTGAACACTGGAAGCTTTTCTGTCCATTACGATTGTGTAGCTCGTTCGCCTTTCGCCTCTGACCTTGTTTAACCGTCCTTCAGCCGCAGGTTGCCCTGCTCAAGACTCGGGCCCAGGCCTTCGCAGAGCGTTTGTGACTCAGGAGGTGGCTGCTGTTCGGTTTGGCAAAAACAGTGTACTGTAGCCATACATCGCGCGGCAGACCTAACTCTAAAGCTGACGGTCCTCTGCTGATGCTTTCATCGTTGGCTATAGTTAATGTAGAAGCTTGGGTTTTGGGGAGATCCTGGCACCTTCTCGAGGATCCTGAAGCAACCTGGGAGTTGTCCAAACGCACATATAATATATATATATATATATATATATATATATATATATTATATACATATATATATATATATTATACAATGTATGTATGTATGTGTAGAGTTGCACATGTAGACGCAAATACGCACATATATATATATATATATGTATGTATGCATGTATGTGTGTATGTATGTATGTATATATATATATGTGTGTATACCTATTACACAATATACGCGCACACGTAATATTCAAATGTAGATCTGCATATATATATATACATGTACATGCATGCTTTTGCATAGGTATCTCTTTATTTTTTCCATGCACATACATGTACACACATGTACACACATATGCACATACATGGTCACGCGCTCCGTGAACCCCCCCCCCCCAATGCTCCATGGTCCAGGATGCCCCTACTCCCCTGTAGCGTGTTGTGTGGGATCCCTCTTCCTCCTGTGGGGTGGTTGTGGGGGTTTCGGGATTTTGGTTCAGCTTTAAGCTTTTGAGTTTAGGGTTTAGGGTTAAAAGGTACAACGCTTCGAGTCGACAAGGGCTTAAAGAGGGTTGGGGATGTAGGTTCGTTAGGGTTGACAGTTCATGTTCGGTTAAGCCGAAGAGCCTGCATTTGGGCGGGGTTTAGAGTTGGGTGTAGGGTTCAAACTACAGGTTAAGGTAACAGGAACACGCGCTGCTGCGCTCCGTTTTAGGGTTTTGTGGCTTGCGTAGGGCTTGTGTACGATCCTGGCCCTCGCTGTGACCCCGCTCCAGCTGCAGCTCCAACGGCCCCTGTCCCCTCTCCACACATGCCAGCCACCCCCCTCTCTCCCCCACCAGACCATTCCATTGGAGAGGGGGGGGAACACCAGACGCCCGACCATATATACACGTATACACACATATTCACATGTGTACACATATATACATATACATATACTGGTATCCCCCCCCTCCCCCCTGTGGTTGTCTTTGGTGGGATCCGCCCTCCCCCCCTTCCATGGCTAGGTTGGGCGCCCGGTTGCTAAGGGTTTGGACCTTAGGATGTGATACAGTTCCACTGAACTCCGACTTGCCCTGAGCTCCAATGCCACTGATAGTAATCAATATTATGGGGATCATGATGACGAAGATGGTGGTCATGATCCCCATCTGCACTCTCCTCCGGTCCCTTGCTCAAGAGTCCCAAATGAAAATCACTCAAACACGTGCTCAAGCTTACCTTTAACGAACCCAGCCGAAACTCGGCTTGGAATGACAACGGTCGATACAGTTTTCGAAAGAACATCACAAGCCAAGCACGATTTTCAACCAAATAAAGCAGTGAACATGCGGTGCCGAAGCCCAGGGCAACATAAGAGCAGAAGTACCACCACCAGCCACACTGGGAATAGCACATCAGCGTCATTGTGCACAACATCATCGCCATCATTCTCATCTGTGGCGAAGGGAGGGGAAGGGGAAGGGGCCCTGTGATTCCCTGTGTTGTGGGTTGTCCTTCCCCACCCCGCCCCTGTGGTTCCCTATCTTGTGGTTCCATGTTTTGAGGGTTATCCCTCCCGCCCCCCCGTTTGCTAAGGCGAGAGGCCTGGCTTGGGAGGGGGGCATACGCGGATGACGCGTGACTGTTTGGGACGCAAGGCCTGGCAGCTTGGGGGGGGGCGGCGACGCGGCACCATATATACGTGTACGTGTATATATATATACACACATACATGTATATATATATATACACACACATACACATATATGTACACATACAAACATACATATATATATATATATATATGGTACCCCCCCCCCCATGGATCTACCATTTTCGTGTGTTTCAGAGCCCCACCACACGAAAATTGTAGATCCTTGAGGGNCGCGTTTCATCCCAAGTGGGCAAATTATTCTATAAGGCATTCTATGGTGCATTCCAAGGGTAATCTATAGGGTTGTCTTTACGGCTTTCTATGCGGCACTCAGAGGGTATCAGACACAGGGGTTATTCTGTGAGGTAGTCTCAAGGGTATTGCAAATGGTATTCTATAAGGCCTATAAAGGGCAGAATATAGCGTATTTCTTTTGGGTATTCTATAGGGAACTCCATAAGGCGTTGTATAAAGCATGGTACAAGGCATAAGCATAAACGTAAAAGTTGTATTATAGAAAGTATTCTGTAACGTATTGTATAGGCTACAGGGTATTCAACAAGGTTCGTAAAAGGTATATAGGGGGTTTTCTATNGTAAAAGTTGTATTATAGAAAGTATTCTGTAACGTATTGTATAGGCTACAGGGTATTCAACAAGGTTCGTAAAAGGTATATAGGGGGTTTTCTATAATCTAGGGTTATCTATATGAAAACTCTATAAGATGTAGAGAAGGAGTACTTTGTAAGGTATTCTATAGGCTATTGTTTTTGATTTCCTCATTGGGCACATAGCAGGTAAAATGCAGAGCATTCTGCTCCTGATTTCCCCTCATGAATCCGTTATCTATAAAATGTTCTACACGGCAGTCTATGGTGCATTCTACGTATTTTAAAGAACCTTTCATAGGGTTTTCTTCAGGACTTCCTATGGGGTACTCAGACGGCATCATAGACAGGGGGTATTCTGTAAGCTAGTGGCATATTATGTAACGTATGTTTTGGGCGCTCTATAGGGTACTCCATAGCGCATTGTATAAGGGATTGTACAAGGCATCAACATAAACGTCAAAGTTGTCTTANAAGCTAGTGGCATATTATGTAACGTATGTTTTGGGCGCTCTATAGGGTACTCCATAGCGCATTGTATAAGGGATTGTACAAGGCATCAACATAAACGTCAAAGTTGTCTTATAGAACGTTTCTATAACGTAATGTATAGGCTATAGGGTACTCAAGAAGGTATGTATAAGGTATTACCTAGGGTCACCTGTACAAAATTCTTTGAGGTTTGTGGTATTCTCTAGATTATTCTCTTCGATTCCTGGATCGCTCCTAGAAATCCCTTACCATAGGGGCATTCTAAAGGTCTTCTATAAAGTATTCCAGATGGTCTTCCATGAGGCGCACGATATATAGAGGGTACTATGCGTTCCACAAGGTATTTGGTAGGGTACTCTATGTGGTCTTCTGTAAGGTACTCTAAGTATTTTATAGGTATACGGGCTATGCCTGAAAGTATATGATAAGTATTCTAGAGGCTCTGGGGTATTCAATAAGGCATGAGGGTATTCGAAATCAGTGTATTCTTTATGAAAGTTTTTAGGATACATAGAGGAGGTATTAAAAAGGATATCCTATAAGGTATTCTATATAGTGTCTTGTGTAGAGTGTTTTTTTGGGTACATGTAAAAAAAAGGCATGCGGGGGGGGGGGGTATCATATATAGATGGTCTTGTTTTTGGTATTCGACAGGATATTCCAGATGGATTTCTATAAGATATATAGGCTATGAGAGAGGAATTTTGCAAAGTATTCTAAAATGTATTCTAAAGGGTATTATATTGGTTAAATACAAGGTATTGCACCCGGGAAATATCGATAGATTTCGTGTTCACGGACATTATCTACAATCTCGATGCGTCCTATATATATGGGAGGTGTAGAAATAGGGTCCTGTTTTCATATCTATACTTGTCGTGATACTCTGTTATATGAGATCACATATCTCTGCTCTCCTGTTGCGTGTTACCTTCAGAGCTCATACTGCTGCTTGCAAAAACCTATACACACACAGAACATACATGCAAGCTTGCGTTCTTTTGCAGCACGAGAAGAAGTCGTACGCGAATGCATGTCGTGCGGAAAAACTCAGGGGTGTATATGAAGGAAANACCTATACACACACAGAACATACATGCAAGCTTGCGTTCTTTTGCAGCACGAGAAGAAGTCGTACGCGAATGCATGTCGTGCGGAAAAACTCAGGGGTGTATATGAAGGAAATGCAGAAGCTAGGATCTGCGAAATCCCTGATCAAATCGAAGCTTATTTAGTGAAGAATTTATAAAGAGAACGGAATACGTTATAGAATATCCAGTATTTCGCATCCGGCTCTCAAACACACGAAAACNTCAAATCGAAGCTTATTTAGTGAAGAATTTATAAAGAGAACGGAATACGTTATAGAATATCCAGTATTTCGCATCCGGCTCTCAAACACACGAAAACGGTAGATCCTTGAGGGGGGGGGTAGCTATATATATATATATATGTATGTACATATGTCTATATATACACATTCATATATATATATATACACGCATACATACACATACACTCACACATATATGTACAATATATATCTATATATACATACATGTATATACACAAACTAAATTTATGTGTATGTGTGTGTGTATATAGTCAGATATAGCATGTACAAGAAATGCACGACTGACTGACTGACTGACTGACTGAATGGACGAATGAAGAAAGTAGTGAACGAATGAATGAATGAATCAATGAATGATCGAAGCAACGAATGACTCATTGCAGAGCGAACGCATGAAATAACCATCGAACGAACGAATGAATGAATGAATAAACACGTACCAATGACATATGTACAAAACAGAAACATCTATATCCAAGTCTATTTCTGTATCCAGCTCTGGCTTTATCTCTGTCTTTATCTCTACAGATACAGATACATATACATATACATATACATATACATATACATGTGTGTGGCTACATAAATATGTATAAACGCACATGTGCATATGTATACACATATGTGCATACGACATACCTTCATTCGTAAAGACAAGACACAGGCTGTTTTCGTGCTGAGCTCTAGAAGCATAAAGCTCGTATGTGGCCTGAGAGGTGAGAAGCTCAGTATCAAGACTCCAAATGTCAAGAGTCCAGGGACGGAGGTTTCGTGTCAGGGGTGTAGGTTGCAGATCAGTCAAGCCTGGCAGCCTTGAATTTATCACCAGGCCGAGCGCGGCGTCTTGCGACGGACCCACTTTCCGGCAGCTTGGCCTCCAACCAGGTCTTTGCATTGGGCGAGGGGCTGTTGGAGGCCAGAGGCAGTGCAAGAAGTCTGTGATGTTGTGGGGACAGCATTGCAAAGCCAAGCTGAGGCCTTTCACATGCTCCGGCATGTCAGGCTAGCCAAACAAAGCTTCAACAAATCATGAATCCTGATGCATGCTGCACTGAAAATCGTAGCAAGCTCCCAAGATGGTCGCAACATGCCAGGGCTTCTCGTACCCCTGTTTGAGCAGACCTTCTTGTGCCTTTGCGCTCCCGAGATTGCAGAGTCTTTGCTCACCTCTCCCAAGCCAGCACCATCCATGAAGGCTTCTGCGAGCAGCATGATCATCCATTTTCAGCTGAACCAGCATCCTGCATCCCTCAAATTAGGCTTCTATGTTGCAAAGCGTGCGGCAGTGATAGCATCCATTGAGGCATCGACACTGCCTTCGTGAGGCCGTCGCCCTCTGCCTGCTTTGACTTTCGGTCGGTGTTGGATTTCGGCGTCTACCTTTTCGTCGGTTCGAAGCCTAGGTTATGATTGCTTGCTCAGATTCCCGATGTTGGAAACTCATGTTGGTGCGAGGCGGAGTGACACAAGCCAAGTGACTTTAGTGCCGCGCGAGGAGGGTGGAGTGGAAGCTGCAGAAGTGCAGCGAGACCATCAGGCCTTCACGGCGGTTCGAAGGATTCGGTTCAAGGCACAATTCCGGGGATAAGGCTTCCCCTTCTTGGCAAGGGGGAGGAGGAAACATCTGGCGGTGCAGAAACAAAGGCAGCCCCAGGGGTTGCAGAATCAGAAGGCAACGCTAGGCCGTGTGCATTCCTCCAAGCCTACAAGCAGCATGAGCTGCCACATCTCAAAGCCACAACAGCCCCGTGCCCCAACTAATACTGGCAGCCTGAAACCCTTTCAGCTTTGCTGCCCGAGCTGTCAGCTTAATCATAGCTTCTTCGGAGGAAGATGTCCAACAACCAGTGCATCTGGCAAGCATCCCAGCAATTCGTGAAGACGCTGTCTGTCGCCGGCATGGAAAGTACCAGCAGTTTTCTGCTTTGACAGAGCAGGCGCTTCTTGTCTTGCCGTAGCAGCGCAAAACTCGGTGGTGCGGAGCGGAGTTTACTTGCAGTGTACCTGCCGCAAATCGCAAAGCCCCATCAAAGCGGGGGCCTCAACGCCTTGGGGGAGGTCCAGCTCCTTTTCGGCTATGGGGGTGCCGGATATGCAGCTCGAGTTCTTTCCGCAAGGCAGGGACAGCGCGCTGGTTCCGTGTACTGTCTGACCAGCCAGGGCTTATGCCGCGTAGAAAGATGTAAATGCTGGCAGTTTCGTCTACTTGCGGTTGACGTTCTGAGACTCTGAGAGCTTCAAGCCAGAACTCAGCAAGCCAGAACTCAGGACGGAAGTCAGGGTAACCCAGGCCTGCGAACTTGAAAGGCGTTAGGGGGTGGGCTCCAGCGTACATCCTGGTTGCATTCCCAGACCGAACCTGCCAGCGTCCTGCGGGGGCAATTGTGTTAGCAGTTTTCCTGACCCCGAACAAACTCCGGAAGGATCCCTCAAATGGTGGTAGTCAGCCATCCAAATACTAGACCTGCTCATCCCAGGACGGGAGACCTCTCAGAAGGGCTTCTGTGCCCTTTTCCTTTGGTGCCCTGGCCACCTGAAGCTGAAGTGCGCTCCTGGAATTCACTTCAGGGTCAGCGACGGCAACTCGTTCTGCACATGCAGTCTGGTCTAGAGTCTAAAGTACTGTTTAGTCATCTCAAAATTCGCTCACTCATCCATCGCGAAATGCTTGGGACTTGGAATTCGGCGCATCTAAGGATGACGGGGCTTGGAGTTTCGAGATCAGTTCATTTGTGCTTGCCCTTTGTAACCCTTCTTTAGTCAACTTTAGTCTTTAGTAGCTTGTCTCTGCTTCTGGTTTGCTCTGGTGTGCTCTTCGCTACTCCGAAGCACCGTGGTTCCCACCCTATCACGGAATAAGCGTGCCTGGATCTGCAGGCAGTCGGCATGGACTGCAGTCTCGAAGTCTCGAAGGCTAAGATCCGAAAGTGGACCAGTGCAGTGCAGGTACCGACTCGAGGTAGGAAGCCACGCCTCGATCGATGAGGATGTCTTCACAAGCCGGTCAACTTCTTAGACTTCTGTGGTCCCAAAGGCTTGCGTTTGGTTGTGCGCTGTGCGTCCTGCCCTCCCTGGGGAGCAGGTCGCCAACATGTACTTGAGCAAGGGCTGCAATGCATTTGGGGAAGGACTTGGACGAGGTAGCTGTGATGCAGACTTCAGCAAAGAGCTTCGGCCGCCGGAGGCGAGCATTCATTGTACCAAGGTAGAAAATAATCCCGACATCCAAATGCATAATTCAGAGCACCGAGGATTGGCCACGGCCACTCCAACTTCTGCTTCCTGGAGGCCAGCAGCATCTTGTCACGTTTTCTCTGGGGTTCGCTGCAGTCGCTACGGGAAGCTCTGGGCCGACGCAGGGTTCCGACAGGATTCCATGCCACTTGCAAAGGCCAAGCCGGCCAAGGGTCAAAGGTTTAGTGTTGATATTTTCAAGCCGTTTGGCATGTACCGATTTTCGTGGAACTGCTCGTCCTTGGTGACCTAGTGTTTCAGCACTCGGAATGGAGAGGGTTCTGGAATTCGAATCTGTTGCGCTGCCTCACTCCATGTTGCAAGGCCGAGCCCCAGCCCATTATGCCCCAAGGGCTGACTTGGCTCGCGGGGATCGCCCGATTTCTGCACGTCCCTGCATCCTGAACCGCCGCACTTTCGGCTCCCGCAGGTTCGTCTGTTGAGTTATGGAAGGAAACGCTACCAAACAGCTTCCGCGTCCCAATGCAGCAGTCGAGACATGTGTTATGCCATCCAGCCACTCAGTCGATGACAGAAGGTCTTTTTGAGAGCGTTTCCCCAAGCGATTCGGGACTCATCTGTCGCAACAGCCGCGCAACTTCCTTGCAACAGCACAGCATCGCCATGCAGCTTTCCAGTTTCTACTTGTCTGGGTAGGAACTTTCGAGCTTTCAGAGTGTAGGAGATTCGTGCTGGCAGTGGCTTCGAGCTTTGCAAGCAGCTGCGTGTGCTTGACCTTGGCGCTGTTGGCTTCAGGAGGCCTCCTGGAGCACGAGGGAATGCACTTGTGTGCGTGTGTGCGTTCGTACGTACGCCCATACCAGAGTTCCAAGAAGTGTGTGTGTGTATACTTAGACAATACATATAGATATAACAAGATATACTATCACACTCATGCAAACTCTTGTTTGTTGTCTGTCTACCGCATGATCGGCGAACTATGTCCTTCCAAGCGCTGAAGGTTCGGAGATCAAGGTTTTTGGAGGTTTCGGGCAGGAGCAGTATTGTCTTGGAGCAATGTTCGGAGCCGGCACGCGGCTTAGAAAGGATTCTGAAGCCTGAAGCGAGGTTTCCAAGAACTTCCGCAACACACCCGACGGGTTGTGAGCAGCGCTTACTGGCAACAGCTTGCAGCCACAGAGTGCCCTGCAGAGCTTATTGTCTCATCTGCATTGTCTCATCCGAACTCTAAACCCGCGGTCGCTCTGCGAGTGTTTGTTTGTTTGTTTAGACAGATTATGACAAAACATGCTCCGAACTTTCCTAGCATGATGCGTCTAGGGCAAGCACCATGGGCACAGACCTGAGTCTGAGAAGCGCTCCGTGCTTTTCTGTTGGATGACCCCGCTGCTCGTGGCTCGTCTGAAGACACCAGACTTCGGGCTCGTTTTATGTTACAGTCATGATTGTCCCCGTCGCGGCATGAAACAGACCGGCATTGCAGGCATGCCGGGGTGCATTCCGGCTGCAGCAGGACCTGCTTTGAAGCTTTCGGACTCGAGGGTTTCGGACATCGGATGGAGGCTTCGGCTTCGGTGCAGGGATTCTGCAGGTGTAGAATGGATAAAAGAAAAGTTCAGTTCCAAACTTGAATTCAAGCAAAGTTGTGTGAAGGCCTATATCATCTTATGTGTCTTACACCTGGCAGAGCCTTTGATCTTAAGCTCCTGACGCCTCAGCCAACTTCCTGCGACCCTTGCACCCTTGCTGGATGCGGTTCTTGCAGTCAGCTGAGCTCATACATTTCAGTCCAAAGTCGCTCTTGCCGAAGTGAGGTTTCGGATGTTGGGGCAATCCTTGAACATAATCTCTGTCAAAGAGAGAGAGAGAGAGAGAAACAACACGGCGGCGCACAAGAGTGCCGGGGCAGAGGGTCGCTCCCTCTTCCTCTACCCTCGCGAAAGAAAGAGAGAGAGTGCGAGAGAGAGAGAGAGAGAGAGGGAGCGAGGGAGGGAGGGATGACCACATGCCCGGTTCATCCTCTGAAACAACAGGCTCGCAGTGATTGTGCTTTGGATGCTAGTTTCGGGGTTTACCCATTTTAATTTTGTCTGCTGTGTTGCTGAAGTAAGCCTGGAACCCTCAGCGGATGCTCTGCTGAGTCGGAGGCCTTGGTTACCTTTGATAGGTTGTGTAGTTCTGTTCTGTTCGTGCGGGGAGTTTTTGCCTCTGACTGCGATTGCTGGCATGGTGATGGGCAAATTCGCCTTGTCCTGCGTGTGGCCTTTCTGCTTCTCTTTCCAGTTGAGGGGTGCCTTGAGTGCGGAGGAGGGGGTCGCTCCCAGACTCTTACCGTTGCGAAAGAAAGAGAGAGAGAGGGAGAGAGAGTGAGCGAGAGAGTTTCGATACACGTTAAGTAGTTACTTAAGCTAGTTATTGGTCCCAACCCTCTACCTTTGTGCGATCCCCCGGCTCTGCCTAACAGCGCCTAGTTGTGCTGTAGTCTTGGCCCTGTTCAACTACTATTCGGGTTCATTCCGGGCCAAATGCTCCTGAAAATCATATTTAATGACACGGGGAGTGTTGCTTATCCGGGCAATCGATTACACATGCATGTATATATATATATATATACACATGTGGATGTAGGTAGGTGTGTGTGTGTGAGTGTGTGTGTGTGTTTGTATCTCTATATGTATATGTACATTGTGTATGTGTATATGCTTATGTTTATGCATACCTGTATATGTACATGTTTACGCGCACATGTACATGTGAATGTATGTGTATGTGTAGATTCAGTGTAGATGTAGATGTATGTCATACAGGTGCTCATGCACTTGCACGGAACACATTTAATTGTATTGAAGAGGCCACCGCCCCTTCCTCGTTGCGCTGTTAGCAGCTGTCCTTGTGGCCCTTGCGCCCGGGGCCAGGCCAGAAAACGGCATAGGAAGATACGGGAGGATGAAGTGCGAGATTTAGGGTGCCGGGCTTCGGGGAGAGTTTTTGGAGATATGAGGGGACACCATGAACACTTGCTTTATGTGCCCTGTTTACCCTCAGGCCGGCCACAGTCTTCAGTGAGTTTGTCAAGCGAACATTTGATCTTGGGCCCGCCGGATCCATGATTGCGTGCAGCATCCTCTTCCCCAACAATTCAAGGTTGTCTGGAGGTCAAAGATGGTTTAGGGGTGCGTGGTTTGAAGAGTTGAATTGTGGACTGCGAAACTGTGCTGCTGAGTTTTATTTCTGGGGTGCGATAGTTCCACGAAGTGCGCTCTGTTTGTGTGCGATTGATTGGCTGGCACTGCCAGGGCAGTGCCAGGGCAGCAGAATGCTCCGAAATGACAGAGCTGCTAGTCAGTGGACTTGAATTTGCTTTCGGGTTCGGAGTGACGGAGTTCGGAGTTTAGGTAAGTTTCTATATCGTTTGAGGAGATATTCTGGCGTGTTGAACTTCGAGGTGTGTGTTTCGAGTCGGCTGATGAAAGTCCAATGGAATCTTGAAATGATGAGAACTAGTACATACAGGGTCACACAGCTTGTCTAGGAAAATGGGCACCCTACACCTTCGATCATTGTTGTTGTGAGCCTATGCTAGTGTCTTCGGACCCCTTGGTGACCTGTCAGCCTCCGACCAGGCCACTGGCTTTCCTGTCGCCAGCTGCGCCAGGCCTCCGGTCCGGAGTGGAGAGGGATCTGAACAGCAGAAAGAGGGGGGCCACCGCGCCCCAGACTGCCAGAGGCCACAGCTGCGGTACAATCCCAAGACTCGTCTGAACCAGTTGTGGACCCCTGGGTGAGATGGTGACATTGTCAAAACTGCGAGTGTCGTGGCAGGTCAGGGTACGAAACCGCGCCTTTCACGGGCGACATCAGGCCTGGAGAAAGTAAGCTTGCATATTGGCATTTAGGGAGGGGCTTCGGTGGGCAGATTCATTTGGCTGAGTCATGTGGAGGCCTGCATGCTGCAAACGGAGCTGAAAGTGCTGTCGAAAGATATCTCAAGTTGAAGCAGCAACGAGAAGCGTAATGCATCTTGTGCCTGGGCTGCGCTGCAATCCCGACCCTCCTCGCTATCCTGGGGATACCGAAGCTGTTGAATCCACAGGCTCGGACACTGCAACGGTGCCACCATTGATGCATGGTGCAACAGGCTCCACGTTTCCGGAACTGGAAGATCAAAGTGGGCCGAGCATCAAACCTTCGACATCTTCTTGAGTCACAAGCAGTCCACGGACAGGATGCTGTTGCAACCCTGAAGATGCTGCTGCTCTAGAGAGAAGAGAGCTTGGCTTGCTGGCTGGACTTGGAGCAACATGCCACAATGGAAGGAATGCATTCAGGAGTGAAGCAGCAAGCACTTTCTGCTCTTCTGCACGGAAGGGGTGTCTGAATCCAAATGGTGCCTAATGAAAATTTGCTGGGCTCTGCAATATGCTTTGCCAATTATTCTGGTAGTGGAGACTCTTGGCTTTGCCTGTTTAAGCACTTTGAGCCCGGAGCTCTGGACATGAGGCATGCGACGTGTCCCTCGATTTGCTTCATGGGAATGCGTGATAGGAATGCGTGCATTCCGGAGACCGGCTCGTCTCATCGGTGGTAGACCCCACTCCCTTCACGCCGAACCCGCTTCTTGTTGAATACTGTCTCCTTAGCCCCCGCTTTTCCTTAAACCATCCCGTCGGAGATGTTTGCAGGCGGTGGAAACTCCCTTATTGTTCAGAAATCTTGCCACCGTAGGTGAGTCTGATTCTGAAGGCTGGAGTAAAACGTACCAAGAGCTTCTGCCTCCAGTGTCACGAGTCATGGGTTTCTACGAACTCCAACCAAAGCTTCCCCACCCGAAGCTGTCAAGTTCCATCGCCTCGTCACATCCCGCTCCTGCACTTCTTTCCGGAAAGTCCATGTCCAGGTCCGGTCTTCACCGCAATCGGGGCGCAAAAAGGGCACACGGCAGCCTTGGCCGTGGCAGTGGCAGGTTGTCTTGCACTGGGCAGGCGGGAAAGGCCTTGAAGCATTCTGTCTTCAGTCTTTGGGTCTTTGGTGTTGCTTGACTGCTTGAGCCATTGTCACTTCCGGGGCCAGCTTGCGGGGCTGCGGGTTGGCCTTCTCAATTGTGCCGGTTTTGGGGCTATGCTTGCTCATGGTTTGTCATAATGCTTATTACAAATCACGCTGATGATGTGGGGCTCACTTTGGCTGTTGGGTGGAATATCAAGTGGAATACCAAGTTCTGGCGGCTGGAGTGCCTAGCACCTCGGGCAGCAGGGCTGCTGCTTAGTCAATGACTTTCACTGGGATAAAGGTGGACAGCTCATCGATTCATCAGCCGTTTAGGTTTCTGCAGGGAGTGACCCGCCCAGATCGCACAAGGAAAAGCTTCAAACGAAAGCAATGCTGCAAGCCAAAGAGGCAGCTTTCTCGTGGGGTCCGAGTGCTGCGGCGTGCAGAGGCGGCAGACTGCAGAGATTCGGAGGGCTTTGATTGGTGGCTCTGGATTGAACAGGCATTGACGTAGCGATTGTTATTGCGAGCGCTTGGTGTCGTCCGCCTCGGCCCGGCTGCAAGTGAAGAAGACTGAAGGTTCGCTTGACTCTTGACACCGATTTGGAGGGGGGGGGAGCTAGGCGGCGGGTGGGTCATTGGGGAGGGGATTCAGAGGTGGGGACACAGGGAATCCCTGCGGGGAACTCCCGGCCGGGGCCGAGGCGAATTTGGCATTACTTGGTTCTGCAAGTTTACAACAGTTGATGTACGACTGATGGGTTCCAGTGCAGAGAAGACGGCCGAATAGAGCTCTCCAGTTTGAAATCCTCAGTGCAGGCAGCTATGTTTTTTGGGGACAACGACACGAAGATCAGTCTTAGCCATGTTCGATATGTGTATGTACATATTATATATATATATGTATGCATATGTATATATGTATATATGTATATATGTATATATGTATATATGTATATATGTATATATGTATATATGCCTATATGCCTATATGTCTATATGTCTGTATGTATGTATGTATGTATGTATGTATGTATGTATATGTATGTGTGTATATATGTATATATGTATATATGTATATATGTATATATGTATATATGTATATATGTATATACGTATATACGTATATATGTATATACGTATGTATAGGTATATATGTATGGACATGTAAATATATGTATGTATGTATGTTTGTCTATGTATGCGTATGTATGTAGGTGTATGTATGTCTATGCATGTATGTCTATCTATATATGTTTATGTATGTATGTCTATGTATGTATGTATATACGCATGTATGTATGTGTGTATGTATGTATATATGTATGCATATGTATAAATGTATGTATATGTATCGATGTGTGTATACGTATATATGCATGTACATGTATTTATGTATGCATATGTATATATGCATGTGTATGTATATACGTATGTATATGTGTATATGTATGTGCTTGCAGCTATGTACAAGTATATATGTATGTGTATGTACGTATGTTTTATGTATATGTATTCATGTATATGTAAATACCAGTATGTATAATCACACATACATATACACATATGAAGTCCGAGAGGGTAGGTTTTGTGCTTGAAAGGTTCTGCCACAGTCAGTATTCAACAAGAAGGTTCGATATTGCGTTATGCAGTTCAACTTCTACGCTGCCCCACCTAGAAAGAGCCGAGGCAAGAATCGTTTGCCATGACACCTCTCCAAATGTTGGGCCAAATGTTGCTCAGCTACATACTTGCTCGAATCCCACAAAAGACTAGCTGCCTGCTGCCACCATTGGCTGGCACCTCGTAGCTTGTCCCCATCGACTGGTGGTACTCGATGGCCCCACAGTCAGGTGTCACGCATATTCCACTGTGCCACAGCTTGCTTAACCCGCATACCTTGCATTTGTCAGGAGGCGGAGCCGCACTTGGAGCCCTCTGAGTGCCTTCCGCGGCAGTTTTCATGCTTCGTTTGGAGACATATGAGGGTTAGTGGCTTGACTCCAGATCTCGGGTTTGGGGTTACCCTTTAACTCCCGCCGCTGCTCGAAGCGCCCTCCTCCCATCCGTGGCTTTTTTCGTGAGCTTAAGCACCGGTTCAGGAAGTCCATTGAGACAATGATGAAGTTCTCCAATCAGTATGCCAAGGCTGGGGCGGCTGAAGAGTTTAGGCATCCTTCAACGGATCAAAAGCAGCCACTTCAGCAGCCATTCGTACATCTCTTGGCCTTGTTTTGGGGGCTTGATCTTCGAAGCGAGCGGCCTACTTATTGCACCGAAAGGGCTGTGTCCGGGCTCAGCTTGACAGGTTCGACGACTGCCCTTTGCGAAGAAGCCTTGCGCTTCTTTCCTCGTAACGTCGTAGCTTCTGAAACTGCATGTAGGTTGTTGCAGGTCACCTCTGTACGGCAGCTACATATGGCCAAATGATTCCACAGTTGTGTGTGCTGCCCTTACAGGTCACAGGCACGAAGTACTGTGAGGATAAGAGCGTTCCGGCAGTGGTCATTGTCGGCCTGGCATTGCACAAGGAGCTGCATTCGAGCTTTGTACTCTCAACTGGGATGACTGGCTTGCCCGAAGCCCGAGAGAACCTTCGTGCAGGTTTGAGAAAGATACTGAGTGGTACTGTTGCCAAAATCCCGCATGACCTAGATCATCGCACATATCTCACGTCGAACTGTCCATTTCCCCGCAACCCCTTAGTTTCAAGGTTGCATCGCCATGGGGTCATGCAGGATTTTGGGCATTCGCACAGGCCCCCCTGCATCAATGCAATATCAAAATTAGGGGTAGCCGGAGCCAGGGGTATATTCAAAGTCATGCAGGATTTTGGGCATCAGCCGTATTTTGCGATATCTTGTGTTGCGGCGTGAGTTGGTGCCAGCAGATTAGCCTGAACCATGGGCGGAAATCGCAAGCGCCGGTTGCTGGTCTGAAACGTTTGCGAAGACTCGACTGAGGATTGTAGCCCACGACTGAGAACGCAATTGGAACTGATGTGCTGAACTCTGGCGAAACCCGACCCTTTGCAGAAAACTTTTAGGAGACCTTGGGGGCTCCACTCTGCCCTTGCCGGCACTATGAGGACAAGGAGAAAGAGGCCAGGCCAGCTTAGCAGCTTAGGTGTTGAACGGTAACTTGTGTGTTTTGCTGCCGTTGCACTCCCGCTTCAGAGCACGGGGGGTTGCTTCCACAGTGGCAGCTAAACCCAGAGGCTGCCGTAGAGTCTTTTGCATCGGCTCCAAGGTCCAGAAACAGGCAAAAGTACTTCTTCTGCTCGTTGCGGCTTGTTTGTCCTCGTCTTCCTGTTCCATGCCAAAACTGCATGCAGTTGTTGGTTGCAATTTGCGACCCCCAAGGGCCAAGGACAACACAACCTACCGAGAATCCGATAGACGACGCTGCATGCATCGCCAGCTTTGAAGACAACGGAGTTTTCGCAGACTGCAGAACATAACAGCGGACAAGCAGCCTTGTCTCCAGGTAAAGGATGGGTACTGGAACTGTCCATGCGTGGGTGGCTGAGTTGTGGAGCAGTGCTCGCCGGACATGGATTTGGGTTCGGTGCGTTGCTCGGGGTTCCGCTAGCTTTTCTTTGTCCAAATCCAACATGTTCAGGGTTCTGTACCAAGTTCTGGGGGCTTTGTATTGTATTGCATGTTTAGTAGTCGCACCAAGTTTTCACTCCAAGGGTCAACTTCATTGCGCCCAGGTTCCAATGCGTGAAAGGCACGAGTGTCACTGCATGCTCTTCCTGAAGGATGACAACCCATTCGCGCAAGGGACCAAGGTTGTGATGGACAGCGGGCCTGAGTTGCTGAAGTGCGACGGGCTGCTGTGACGCGTTCGGGC
Organism: Symbiodinium sp. clade A Y106; assembly: GCA_003297005.1. Classification (NCBI taxonomy): domain Eukaryota; class Dinophyceae; order Suessiales; family Symbiodiniaceae; genus Symbiodinium; species Symbiodinium sp. clade A. The sequence continues at coordinate 210,940 of BGNK01000128.1, read as the reverse complement.
TTCGGCTAAGATACACAGATATAAGCAGCTCCGTTCCAGCTTGCCCAGTCAGTCTTCTCCGGCGAGTCTACGGTCAGGTCTGAGTGCTCCAATATCGATCTGGAGGAGATCATGAAGCTGAAGGATGGAGAGATCTGATGAGAGGTTTCCCTGCTTCTGGAGGAGTTTCATAGCAGTTACAGTTGGGTACGGTGTAAACACCTCCATCAGGACTCCGTAGTTGCGATGCTACTCCGGAAGCCACCCGAAGCCATGTTGTGATCGTTTGGTCGACTACAAGTTTCTGCTGCAATTTTCAGAAGGGAGGGCCATGATTCGGCTCGTTGTGACGGCTGTTTCCACCAGTTTCGTCCTGGAAATCGCGTGTTCGGGATGTTGGCAGGGCCGCGGCCTTTGAATTTTCTGCTGAATGTCCACTCCCGGCAGACCGACGGCAGAAGTCTGTGAATAGCACAGCGACTCGCGAGTGGTTGTGAGGAGCAAGCCTTGGCTTCAAGCGAAGTGATGACTGATGTTAATTTGTTTAATTTACTGACTATGAGCCAGCTCATTAAGGGTCCCAGCGTGGCCAATCCGAAGTCAGTAAACACAGTTTGCCTCGCGCTCGCTCGACTCCACACCGAGTTTGAGAGTGACCTACAGGGCTGGCAATTCCCGTATCTTACCACTCGACTCTCGGGAGCAGCAGCTTCAAGTGCCAGCCGCTTTATCCCAGAGCTCCGAACTGAAGTCTAGACGTCTGCCCCCGTCAATTGTCATTGCGAGCTTGCCAGCTGCCCAGCTAAACGGAGGTGCCGTTCCGAGGAAATTCAATGCCTGGATGCCCCAAGCCACACTTCGTCCAGTGACTCGCTTCCATTACACCTAGCCTTAAGCACAGTAGAAGTAGACGCTGCCTTCGAGCCAGCTGCCCCTGAGAGTAGTGGGCCACCGGCGGCTGAGCAAAAGCATGGTGCTTCGGCGTTTGAAAGCAAGATCATGGTCCTTTCCTTGAGGCTAAGCCCTGATCCCAAGAGACTTGCCTGAGGCCGGTCGTGTCCCTTCTGCTCTCTAAGTGGCAACTACCGACAAACGGTGTTGAAGTAAGGTGCAGCTGCGCAGAAACTTAGTCCTTACCTCGCATTGTTCGGGTCTGCTGTCCATGTCTTCTGTTATTATGAGACACAATTCAGCGACGGACACGTAGAACCCACTGCGGGAAGAAAGCCTACTCTCCTCGTTCGGGAAATTAGAATGCACAGGAGAAACAATGAGCTCGTGAATGGTTGCCGGTGTTTCTGTCCTGTCGATACAGGCCCAGATTGACGACAAAGATTGCCTCGTCATTGGTGCGGCTGGCGAGATGTGGGAACTGCTGGAGATTGCACGCGTTCTGCAAGTCATGTGAAGGTTCGAGCTGAAGGTGTAGGCACGCTGGCGAAATTTTGAGACATGTGCTCGAGCAAAACAAGTCCCACGCACAGGCAGGGCGAGTATATGAGCATGTGCCCGAATCGGGAAAGCACCGAAGCAAACGAAGCCTCACCCAAGAAGCGGGGAGATTCTCAGTCCTGTCAACGATTGTCAACGTATGTCAACGTAATGCGTAGCGAGCCTTGCTGGGACGAGAATTGACAGCCAGTTAATGCCGTGGAAGAATCAGGCTAGAACTAAGGCAGATCATAGGCGGTGACTCACCGTCCCTTTCACGAAACGCAACCTCGATGCCAGGCCTGGAGATTCTGGAGGTGCGTGGGCGGGTGTGATGGGTCCAAGCAACTGCTAGCTGCACTAGCTAGAAGCGACAGCTTCAGGTTCGCACTGCCGATTTCACAAGCGGGCGGAGAGATAGGAATGCCAAAGGGCATCAGCAGCTCAAGATCGAGCCTCCCAGATCAACTGCAGGTGACCTGGACCCAGGACTTGGGTCAAGGGCTGAGGCCGGAAGAATAGGGACGGTCAAAGGGGATTCGGGAACGCTGTGTCCAAGCTAATAGTCACACCCTTGTCCATTTTGAGTTTGGATTGTCCGTCTTCGCGCCTTGCACTTCCCGGAAGCCTTGCACTGAAGGAAATTCAAAGCTTTACTGTCAAGACTCCGCGTCAACCTTGAGCTGCTCAGCGTATCTGTGCAGGCTGGTCAACAGAGGGCCCGTGGACGCTGTGAATCGCGAGGCCGCTTGCAGAATGCTCCGACGTCTGAAACGCAAAGCGCGAAGTCTTGGAATCTCTGGCCGAAGATGGCTGAGACGTTAGAGAGGATGTGACTTACTGTAACCTGGTAGCGTATGCGACAGCTGTGCGGTCTCGTGCTTGGGGTTATGGTGTGCAGCTGTATGAACACCGGCCAGCCGAGCGCCACTAAGGAAATTCAGGCGCTTTTCTTTTCTCTTTCCAGAACAGTAGCCCTTCGTAAACTTCTACTACATGGTTAATCCGAATTAGCTTCCAAAGGCAAAAGCCCTCCCACGACCCATTAGTTCCAAAACACTCTCGTATCATAGGGTGATTATCTTCTTTGCTTACAGGGCCGCAAGTTGATCGTTTCAGGTCAGCGGCTGCATGACATTAGCTGCTACCATGTTGCAAATCTGGCAGTGTGACCCCTCTTTGGCAAACTCCTCCTGCGGGCGTGCGTGAAGCTCCAGCACAGAAGCCTTCCTGATCAGGCTGCAGTGCTCCACCACCGCGATAGAGAATCAGCTCCCTGGCAAGCCATGTTGGAGTGGGTGACGACCCTGAATATCCCTACAGCAGCTCGCAATTAGGCCCGATCCACGCATTTTTCGAAAGGCAGAAACGGGTTCTGAGAGCGATGCAAGGCTTCACGCAGCGTCCGTACCTCTGATGTAACCCCTGTGTTCAAGGCCTCGGATTTCTGAGCTCCTGGGTTGCTGTACTTCCAGAGCCAGGGATCAGACTCCCGAGCAGTAGAGTTGTCACTGTCCTCTGGTATCGACTGATGCTCCCACGGTCTCAGCCTTGCTAACTGAGGTTGAGTGGAAGATTTCAAACATCCGACGGCGCATCCAGGAGGCAGCTAAGCGCCCCAATGTGGCAGGGCAGTAACGCGTGGCACGTGGCCTACTAGCCTACTACTACCACGTAGTTGACTTCTTATAGCAAGGGTTTAGAGCTATGGAGAAAGACTGGCTTCGAAGTCTCAGTCGTGATCACAGACCAGAAACATCCTACATTGCTGGATACTGGTTGGAGGGCTCCGGTGTCGAACAAAACCTTAAACCCAATGCAAGTTCCACAGCCCACAAACTCCAAAGACGCTTCCAGTTGCCTATGGGCGCCTGCATGTGCAGCCCTCTCTTCTCCGCAGCCGGTGTGCGGGACATGCACCTGGAGCCTACCCGGCATCAATTGGGGTTTGGGGCTGTGCATTCTACCCTTGCATGCCGAATTGGTCTGTATCACTTCAGCTGGCCGCGAAACCACGAATAAGCATGCGCGGTCTTGGCGATGTGGCCCCTCGTGAGCTGCTTCAGGATTGTCCAGAATCGACTCGCCACAAAATTGTGTCAGTGTTCCTTGCGGTGTTGACTTGAGACGAAGCTAGTTATATGCGTCAGCGTTCTGGTCCCCCCTTTCCTCTGCATGGTATTTTTCTCCACGTGCCGGCATAGGCAGGCACGCCGTGCTAGCCTTGACGCGCCCTGCCCTTCCCACGTAAATTCTCCTCAATTTCTTAGGAGAAGCCGTGTCGCTCCACAGAAAAGGTGGCGGGGATGCGCCATGCTCCACTACGATGAAATTATGGCCCTCACAAGCAAGTGATCTAAGCTAGCCATGCCTGCAATCCGCCGAAACTCCCAGCCAGCGCCAAGAGCAGACCAATCCACAGCATGTGCAAAAGCGATCGACGCAACCGAGATGCAAATAGAACGGTACTGCAATGTATGCTGCGCCGGATGCACACGTAGATCCAGCTCCGCGGACAACTTTGGTTTTGAAGCCTCAGTGTTGCAGATATGTCCGAGCTGAAGGCCAGACTCACATTGGGGATAAAGCTAACCACCGCGTCAGCACGTGTCAGGTTCTATCCGAACGGCCTGGAGGGGAGCAAAGAAGGGTATTGTGGCTTCTATGTGAGGCGGGATCGGACGCTACGAGTTATAATCCAACTGCCGACATCACATCATCAATCGATGCCCGAAGCAGGAGCCAGGGTTCTCAATCCCGGCACACATGTTTCTGGGGGCTCTGAAGCCCCAGGCGCAGAAGTAGGGTTTGTGACGACCTCTGCCTGGATGCAAGGCTTGCAGGCTGATCTTTGGGACGTTAGAGTTGTGTGCATCGAGCTGCGAGCTGTTCTGCAGAGTGCTGGAAGCGCTGGATGTTGGCATATGACAACCTGTAGACAGGTGTCCTACTGGCGAGTATACGCTGAACATCACCCTCTTCGTTGGCACCGCCAGACGGGTCCGGACCTTAGTCATCGAGATTTGCTTCTGATTACTGCCTTTGCTGATGTGCAGGCAATGCAGGCGCTCACAGTGCGGTTGAGAATTTCTGAAACCAGGCTTCAAGCAGCTAGCGTTTGGTCCGGAAGCCCCAAGCAACACCAAATACATAAGCCGCCAGCGTCGCCAATGCGCTGTTGGATGCTCCGTGTTGCGGTTTCCACGTGCTACTGCTGTTCTGGCAATCGCCTTTATGATGATAGGTTCATCGCTGTGATCTTTGCCGCACCACTTCCTGGGCTACAAGTATCATGTTGATGGATCTCTTCAAGAGCCCTGGAGAGAGGGAAGGAATGAGGGAGCTCCTGTTCACTCAGGGGCCGAGCAAGACGGAATTCAACGGCAATGCTGCCAAAGGTTTGCCAGGGCCTTGGAGAGCCCCTGGGAGAGCCCTCCGAAAAGAAGCGCCTGAAGTGCCAAATTAACTCTACATGCCTTGTTCCGTCTATGCAGACTTGGCGAAAAATCTGTACTGCAATCCACGATCTACTATTAGTCTGCTACCCCATTGAACTCTGCGCTCGGACCTCCGAGTCTCCGAGTCTAGACTCTAGACCATCCGGAAGCCTTGCAAGGGTTCGGGCTTTGCGGCTCGGGGATATCTCTTTCGACCCGGAGCTGTCAGCGACCAGGGCTCAGAGCACTGGGCGACCATCCCATCGGCTTACTTCATCAACGACTCGTGCAATTCACCCTCGGTCTCACATGCAGGGCCTAGCCGTCGTGCCAGACAGCGCTAGAGTTAGAGCAGATAAACCTTTTTGACTTGGAGTCGGCTGCTGCTGGCAAGGCTGGCAGGAGTCAGAGTGTGGATGTGCCTTCCATATAAGAAACCAGCGGCCGTGAAGATTCGGCGAAGCTCAGCACTCCAACACTCTACATCCATGGACACCAAGTCCGCAGAGTCCTTTTGAGCACCCTTCGCTGGACCGCAGCATCCGAAACCTTCGTTCCCAGGCCCGAGTTCTGCCGGCTCGACGAGCAGCTGGTGGACGCAGAGGCGGGGGCGGCTGGCTGCAGATTTTGAAGAGTCGAGGGAACTTGTCTTCGTCCCTTCGTCCCGACAGTAGGTGAGTCCTTCAGACGCAGAGGCACTCATTGATTGGCTTCGTGCGGAATTGGAAAGAGTATAGGAGTGCGACAAATCGATGAACTCTCTGTACATGAGATGCTCTATGCCCACCGCCAGGAAGACCTCATTGCTGGCATTGTCCTCCAGAACCCATTGCAGGACTGTGCCAGAGCCACGCGAACCCCGAAACTGCGAGCTGAAACGGTTTCTTGACACACCGCACGCGCATTTCTCTCTCTCATGGCCAGCTGGGCGTAAAAATATCAACTTCGAGCTCAAATCCTTGTTGCAGGAGCAGGAAGAAGACGAGCGAACTTTGTACTTGTGACCTCGTGGGTTGGGAAAAAGAAGCTGGGTGCGCTGCATCTGCAGTCAGGCAAGTCGGTAGATAAAATGTTAGCAGGCACCAGAGGGTCAGTCCGGGCAAGAGTGTATCTGCAAATCTTCATGGCACCGATCGAACCCAGAAGAGCTGGCGCAGCACTCAGCACCTAATCGTCTTTAACATGTTCAAGAAGTTTCATGTTACTGGCGATACTGCTATGTGTTTCTTTGTCTTCACTTGAGCTGCCATATTCGAACAGGTTACGTGAGTCCAAAGACCTGGGCCAATGTGCAAGTCTATGCGTTTGCGGTAATCTTCGTGGTAGGAGCTTCCCACGGGTAGGAAATCCTCACATTGATTTGGACTCATCATCAAGGGTGTTTTGTTCTTGGCACTGGTTGCATTTCGATGCGTCAGCACGGCAGACCTGCAGCTTGCCAGCAGGTGTTCTGCATCCAAACTCAAGATATACAAAGATGAGGCTTCAACCTGGCATCTTGAAGTCGATGCCGAGAGACCGCACAAGACCACCGATGTATCAACCATGGTGGGTTAGTGAGCCAAGACACCAACCTCCCTCAGCCATGCTGCGCTTTTGGCATGTCCTTTGGCTGCCACTAGCGAGCAGCCAAGGCCCGAGCTGTCGTTGATTTTTGGAGCCGTTGAAAGCCTCATGGGAGGATGCACCAAATTTCTGGTACCCCCGGTTTTTCAATCTTCTGTGGAAGCGGAGGCGTCCTGCTAACCGACAAGAGTTGTCGAAGCGTCCTCGCCATCGGTCAGAAGTGCTATGTTAGCTGCAATTTTGGAGGTGCTCTGCAATGGCTCAATTGCCACGGGCCGCCCTTCAAGCCTGCTTGGGCATCACTGCAGGCCCAAAAGGGCGGAGGTGGCTTTGGGACTGGGGCTTAGGAGCCGTGCAGGAGCTTGAGCCTGCGACCTGCAGCTTGCAGCTTGCAGCTATCGGCCAGCTGAATTACCTTCTGGGGGGTGTTTGAGATCGATTTACCCCCTTTAATGTTATGTTTACTTCTATTGCCACTGCTGGTCAAGGCGACACTCCTGGAGCTGCTGCAGGTCCAGCCAGATCTGCTGATGACAGTGACTCAGGGACTGCGTTTGGAGCTTGTCTCGAGCACCCGTGGCAGAGCGCCTGATCTGATCTGATACGGCTTGAGGCTTGAAGCATTGAACGTACCTAGTTCTAGTCGCCTTGCCGTAAGGATCGGGCGGCCACTGCCGCCTGCAGTCGTAATGCTGGCGGAGGTGGGGTCTTCCTGTGCATGCGGTTCATGAGTCCATGAGCAGTGCAGGTTTGTGTTGCCGGAAGCGGCATGTGCTGCGGAACGATCACTCCCACTCCGATGTACTTATATATTGGAACATGCATACTGCATACCTACTTGTAGCATCATTTTCCAGTGGCATAAACCCTCAGCCGGTGATGCAACAGAGCCCTGGCAGGAGTTGGAACCAATGTGCCAGGCACGCAAGGACAGCCCTGGTTCAAGTTCCAAGCTGTGTGGTTTCGTCCTGAAGCCATTTATTCTAAGTAGACCGATTCCAAATAGACTGTGCTTGTTTGAGGATCATGGGATGAATACATCATTGTATGCCTGCCTGCATGACTGTGCTGAAACTTGCCAGTAGTACTATTTCACGCACTTCGTCATGCTTTAAGGCAGAAGACCTCGCATCACAAACCGCTAACCAGGGAGACTCGGAGGCTCTCTTTAGATTGTGCGCCCCTCTCAAGTCGAGCTATGCCTCGAAAGAAATGGACGCCTGCTGGTTGGTCTTTCTGTGCGCACTATCCGCCGCATGTTCATGAACTCTCAGCCTGCAGAACCGATGCAGCGCGTAACACCCTACACCAACCTGCACATCTTACTCGGCCCATAAGTTGAACTATTGCATCCCGAAAGCCCGTCCCCAAACCCCATCATTTCGTTCACCGTTTACCAAACAGCTAACCCGGATGGAACGATGACGAGGACGTGGCAGCGCTACTGGCTTGGACAGGTGGGACCTTGTCCAGGGCTTTGGGTTTCGGGGCGCAGCCCAGATTCGACTCTTCAGTTAAGGGGCCGTTGGACTGGCTGGATAAACCGCTGTTCCGTGAGATATCCCAGGGCCAAAGCGCATTCTCCAATCACGTCGCTCATAAGGCGAGAAGCCCGAGACAGACTACGAGGCACGGCTTCGCACCTGCTTCGATGTTGGAAAACTTGCAGAGCTTCAGGTTACCGCTGATGGACTATGTCGTTTTCTTAGGCGTTTCCGATGTTGGCTGGAGACTCGCGTCTGTGGATGCAAATGGCCCGTTTGTTTCTACATTTCTTGAACCGTGTATTCGCAGATTCCTATGCCGGCGCATCTTAATTAGCTGAAGCCCTCAACCGTTGACAGCTCCTCGGTAGGCCATGGGTTCCCTTCGCTGGTGGATCAACGCATCCTACGAGGTTGAAGAAGTCGAAGGCCCTGAGACTACCGCACGAGGGCATCGGATCTAGTCTAGCATTCAAATCTGGCTGGCGATTGCTCTGGACAGAACAAAACAATTGTCGATGTTTGAGTCTCAGACAGGCGCAGGTCAGGGTCGAGAATAAGTTGTGGCATGAAGTTAAGCATCGCGAGGCACAACGCTCACGGATATTTCGTAGGTTTCTGTTTTACAGTGGAGTTCGGGCAAATTCCGGGGCTAATTCCACTGACTTACTGTACTATGCCATGGTTGACCGCGGTTTCCAGAGTGGTGATCCAGGGTGGATCATGAAAAAAAGTGCCGACGTTGCATAGGGCAAACCTGCTTGGCCCATGGGCAATTGGGACGCAGACTCGATGATGCCAGGAAGTGGGTTTTGCCTCTACGGCTGCGTCACCGTGCTTTTCCTCCTGGCACCTTTGGATTCATATTTCTGCTGTACCTGCATAGCATGCGGTAGTTGCAGCCCCGACAGCCTTCAGGACACGCCACCCTCCAGACTCCATGCTGTGAACAGCGCACCGCCAATGTGTATTCTTGTCCACTAAGAACGGACCCTGCTGCACCTGGCTTGTCAGAAGTTCACACTTCTTAAGCATATGCTGGCCGAATTGATCCTGAAGCTAGCCTGCCGACTGCTCCAGGCCTTCAACGAGTTGTCGTGGCTACTCATCTCGCCAGAAGAGCCCTCGGTGGCCACAGCTGAGAAGAGCATGCAGGACCTCTGTGAGTCGAAACATAAAGAGCCCTCGATTTAACTCACAATGCCAGATCAACTTGAGCTTCATTCTGTCTCCACAGTGGCTGCTAACGTAGGACCAGAGTTGTGTACATCCGGAGCACGCCCCTGACCTCTTCAACTTTACCGGTCATCATCAGCCCTTGACGCAGTACATCTTCATGTCTCTCCATCTTTCGCGTTCGCTTCTTGGCGACCACTCCACGCTGGATCTCCTCTCGAGCAGCGCGGCATGATCTTGCTTGTGCGCTTTGGGCTTTGGATTGGGGCAGCTTTGTCATCTGGGTCCTGCATGTTCCAGGGTTCACGCCGGGATAAGGTTTTTGACAAAGAAATGATAAAGTGACATAAAGTGTCCTTCGATGCAGATGCAGATATCACAAGGCAGGGTTGCGGTCGACAATTCTTGGGCAACAAAACGGTCCAGCGGGTTGATACATCGCCTGTGGCCATGTGTGCCGTGCCGATAGTATTTCGTCAAGACAGTATGTCTGCATGTGCAATAAAACCGTGTATACACCTACCCACCCACCCACCCACCCACCCACNCCCAAAAAATCTTATTAAATCTTATTGAATCTTATTGAATCTTATTGGTTTATCATTTTTAAAAGGGGCACCTGCCCGACACACCCACCCACCCACCCACCCGTGTATATATATGTATAGACATATGCATATGTATTTATATATATGTATAGTCTCTGTGTGTGTGTTTGTCTGCGTATGCATTTGCTTGTATTTGTAGTGCTTGCTCCTTCTTGTCTCATGTCAGACGGCAACTGTAGCACCCACAAACTTCCCTGGACATGGTGGCTGAAGTGGCGGTCCTCCAACATGAGATCGTTCCACATGGACGATGGGCTGTTTGCAGACAGCCTTAAACTGGAGCAGCAGGCAGCTGAAAAGAACCCACTCTGAAGTCAGTTTTTTACAGTCTCTGTCGCTGGAGCCTTAATGCTGTCGTCAAAGCAGCCCAGCAGTGGAGGCAACGGCAACAATAGCAGCGGCACGAGTCCTCGTCGCCGATACACACAAGTCTAAGGAAAATTGCAACAAGACAGCGGAATAATTGGCCCGGGGCACAGTGCATCACAAGGTAGTGCGTGGCCACCGCGTCTCCCGAACTGGACAATGGAGGTCTTTGAGAGGGCCGAGGCGCACGCTCATAGCTCCAAAGACCCCTCCATTCGGGCCTTGTCACGTTGTTTTGGGGTTCGGGGGCTTCAGGGTTGGTGGTGTCAGATATTATATTGTTATATGGTCAGGCGTCTGGCGTTCCCAGCCCCCCCCCCCCCCCCCNGGGGGGGCGCGGAGCGCCTGACCATATATGTCGTTTGCAGACTGCGGTTTCCTATGCCGGTTGCCGTTATCATTCTCAGTGTTCGATCACGGCATTCGCATGTTTGCTGTACCGACTTGTCTTGTTGCTGCCGTGGCAGGGATGGTCGGACCAGTCTTCTAGGGTATCGCAGCGTGATGGATGCCATGGTCAACACCTTTTCTTGAGAGCTTGGGGCTTTGAGGCTTCATCGGGAACTAAGCTTCCAGCTTGAGTCTGGTGTGGCAAGGGCAGGAGTCCATTGCGAGGTGACTTGCTAGGTCCAGGTCAAGATGGTGAGGGACAACGTTGTAGGTTCAACTCGGTGTTCAAATTCAACTGTATTTTCCAAAGCCTTCACGACTCTCACATCCGCTGCAGGGCTTTGTTATTTTAGTTTAGGTGGTGGCATGGCCATCCTGGTTCTTGGCGTACACCGCATCGAGTCTCTGTGTGTGCGTGTGATGGAATTGGACAGGTACTGATTGGAGGCTGGACGGGTTTGTTGGCTGCACCCTGGATGAGCTTGTGCCATAAACGAGCTTCGCAGGAAGAGCCTTGCCCCTCGCCACGGAGTGGAATCAACAGAGTCTCGACATAAGCCTCTGCACATGGAGGTTCGCAGCCGGTTGAAGAGACAGGGCCTCAGAGGGAAGGTCCAATCTGCAAGCTGTTTAGCTGCAAGGTGCAGCCGTAGTGACGCGCAGTACTCCAAACACTGGTCTTTATGGGCACTTACGCGTCGTTGTCCTGCAACTTCACATTGTGCAGTCCGTGCAACATTGCTCCACCACAGAGAAGCTAACATCAGCACATTACCACCGCTAATCGTTGAAGCGAAAGGTGTTTCCAAACATCGCATGTCTCCGTCACACTGAGACTCAGTACGGCTTGGGATGTCATAATCCTCTTGTTCGTGAAGAACCAGTGGCGGGCGGTAGCATCAGACGTTAGAGGACTCACATGCCGCAGTGGGAATGTCCAGAAAATTTGACCTGTGCAAGTAGTGAGGTGGCAATTGATTACACGCAAATCCGTCCGGCAGCAATGCGAAGTCAGCATCACCCGGTACTGGATGGTGCACGGAGGTCGCCTCACGAAGGCTCTGCGATTTCGCTGGCGCGGCGGTGGCAGCCCTGTGACCCCCTTCGCCAGGTGCGACAGCATACAGACCTTTATGGGTTTGCTTGATGGGCTCAGACTCGTGAGCGTTCAGGCCGCCAAGCGGGATTAATTGCATTGATTGCACGGTGTGGAAAGCGTTCACGTTTCGGCCCCAGGCAGTACGTACATTCCGAGACGAGAAGCTCCACTGCAGAAGCCGGGGGTAAGGAGTGACTTCCGACAATCCCTGCAGGCCCTCGGCTGAGAGCTCCTGTTTCATGGACCTCGTAGGAATCCTCTGAGTCTGGGTCCATTCTGGCCGGCTGCGCAGGTGTGCAGCGCCCCAGGCCCTGCAGAAGGAGGAGTGCAAGATGGGAGGGATCCCGAACCCGACTTTTCGATCGAAGCCTCCAAGACAGCCGAGGCTACAATATGTAGAGTCGAAGCAAGGATTGAGGACGAAGCAAGATGCAGTGCTTCTGTTGCATTCCTGTATGCTTGCGGTATGCCTGTTTATGTATATAATCTGGATTTTAAAGTAGATAGGTGCCAGTCGGAAAATGTCCATGAGCCTGACAGGGCACAAGTTGATGGACTCCCATCGCGGCCGCAGAGATGAAGCCTTGGTCATGCTGCTGGTCTTGCCGACTCTTGTTTGGTGCTCACCGCTCTGGGACTTTTTACATGCTGAGCTGGCAACATCCCTGCAGGCACTGGGCACTGTGATAAGACACTTCTGTGGCGCAAGGGCACAAGGGCATGCCAGGTCGGGGAGCATGCCCCGTTCGAGAACACGGCCGACAACCCAGAAACTGCCTGCGAGCACAAGTGTTTGCAGACAGACGGGACTACAGATGCTTCCCACGCCCCTCAACAGTCGTATCGCATCCCCGTGCATGCCAAGCAAGCCGTAGTACTGAGGTTTGGCAGTGCATCGAGTCGGCTTCCATCGCTCCGAGCTCAGGAACTGTCTTGTAGAATCTAGGCGCAGTGCAATTGGACGCTGTAGTTTTGCAGAGCTCAGCGTAATACTTCGTCTACTCACGGGTGCGACTCTCCCCCTTTAACTTTCCGTGATTCCAGGTTGAAGCAGCCCACGCTATAGGGTCCACTGTGACGAGACTCCTCCCTTGACATATAGGGTTGGTCTGTACTTTGCTTGAGTAGGCTATTTCGAGCCGATGGTTTAGGTTGATGGTTTGTGCATTGATTGATGGCCAGAGCACCTCAGGCCTTGAGTGTTCCCGTTCGGCACATCTTCGCGGGTGCCTACTACGGCTGCAGAGGACCATCTGCGACTCCAGCATAGTCAGATCTTCAGCTTTGTTGAGCGAGCATGTTCGTCAAAGTTGCTGGTGAGCGATGCCTACTTACTGCAACCGAATTGAAATGACCCCGTGGTGTGGCCGAGTCCTTCAGCTTTGAGATTCAAAGGCATATAAGTGCCGGCAAGGCCGGATGTTGCAAGTTTCTCTCAGGCTTTGGCAGAAAAGCGTTTCAGAAGATTGACACCCTTTGGAAAGAGGTGGCAATTTGCATGTAGTTCTCTTTAAGTCTGTTTTGGTCCCTCGCAAGGACTTCCCAGTGCCTGTGCACCGGACTCGACGAAAGACTGGTTTCGGGCGTGGATGCAGAGGTGCTGGACCCTCGAGTGGTGAGGATTGATTCCAATTCGTCGATCGCCGGTGTTTAGGACTGGTAGCTTCTCGCCGCATGCCGTCGAAGCCTGTCACCATGGCTGCGTGAAAGAAGAATTCGGAAACGGTTCTCAGTTTGTACCTTCGAGGAGCCCATACCACGTCTAATACGATTACAGCTGTGTAGCTAGCTGCCGCAGTTTCTGTTCATGCTTCCCAGGAGCGTCGTTACAACGAAATCTCGGATTTCCCAGGGCATCAGGACATCGACCATCAATAAAGAAACATCTTCCAGGTGGCCGAAGCAGAGCGAATCTGCATTGGAGGCCCGACTGGGTTGCCGCGATGTTGAGGCAGTGTTTAATCTTTCAGTGCAGTCCGACTTCTAGCACACTGTTACTGTTGCGAGCAAATAGAGGCTTACTTGATTCCGAAAAGATGGAAGCCTAAGTTCCTCTTTTCATCCAAGTCCAATCCGTGCCACGCCGGTCAGGGCGTGCAGGCCGAGGCAGATGGGCTCTTCGAGGCAGGGAAAGCACGGGGATCTTTGACTCCTGCCTGTGCCGATGGTGTTCGGAGGCCATGTTCTGTCTGCGCTTCTATGCACTCCGGAGCCAGAGTCGCCTCGCATTCCTGACCACACGCCAGCGAAGATCCTGCTTCACGTGGCCATTCCGATGTGGGGTCAGGGTCCAGGGCGCCATTGCCCCGATGGATCCCTTGAATAACCCGGACTCCGATATCCCAGAGGCCATCAAGCGACATCCGGATCCACAGGCTCAGCGCAATGCAATGCTCCATGATCTGTTGTAGGCTCGGAAGTGAAAGTTGAAGGTTCAGAGAGCCCTTTTCAGGCAGAGGGACGGACATCACATGTTCCCATCGAAGGCGGCTCGCCCGGATATCCTCTTCTGTGGGGACACAGTGCTGCCGCTTGGCGTGGTGGTTGGAAGGTTTGTCCCCTGTTCAGGACACCCAAGCTGCATGACATTGACCTTCTTCCACAGCATTCTTCTCCAACCGATAGAATCTGAGAGAACGGCTGTGCTTAAATGCCAAGTATGGACAAAGCCCTCAGCCCGGGACCTTGAATCCCAAGTCTCAAGGTTCTGTTGGCTCCTGCGCCGGCGCAGTCTGCTGGCTCGGCGTGCCGGTTTCCACGAACTCCCCGCGCACGGACCTCTCATGAATCGGAATCAGGGTTGGGGTGGTTTGGGAGTCAGTCGTTTCCTTTACGGTTTATCCCGGATGTGGGTCTAAGCAATTGGCGGTTGGGCCGGTTGTTGATTCGACTTCACGGGTTAGGGCGAAGTGTTCTGTTTAACATCGTGGGTGTTGGCATTTCCGAAATCCGGCGACGAAGCTTGGGGGCTCGTTCTATCTTTGCGACGTCGGCGCTTGCGACCTTTCAAAACTTTGATGGTTCGGAGCATGCACGCGACAACTTGCTCACGGGTAACTGTCAGTTATGGGTGCGTCAATGCCTACATTCCTGTCCGGTTCATCGCGATGGCAGTGCAATACTTGTCGTGCGCATCCCCATGTAGAAAGAGGATGCACGTCGATTGTTTAGCAATGGGCGAGGAAAGAGCCAGTCCGACGAAGGTATGGGGTGACAGAAGCCATAGGATCTGCAAGCTCATAGCTGCTTAGCCACGCTTAGCCCTGTATTTCCTCAGACAGCCTAGCAGCCCGAAGCGGCAAACCTCACCGTGCAATGTCAAATGTCACCTCTTGGGTCACATAACTTTACCTCATGCACAGTCCCACCCACACAACCTTTCGTCTCAACTCCGAGGCTCCATGTCTATGGCATGGTCTTCCTGCAGTATGTTCCGCCGACGTGGAGACGAGAAATGTTGGAGGTCTTGCGAGCTGTCCTGCATACAAAATCCTGGTTTTGCGAGTTCAGGTTTGTGTGTCCAAGAGAGTGTTGGGATTTCCCAGGAATTTGAACTGACTTGGGAGTTTCGGGTTGAGACGCTTGCGATTCTGAGGCATCACGAGAAGCTCCCCTTGCAGGCCTGCTTCACCTTTTGGAGCCTGAGCCCTCAACTCTGCAGGATTTCGCGCATTGGTGGCTCCTTGAACGCAGCCCCGTCCGGGAGCCGGCCGGTGTCCAGATCGAGGCGTCGTGGTCGGTTGGATCTTGGAGTTGTGGACTTTGTTGGCGCTGAGGTCTTTGCTTCAAGAGCTTCGGGCACGTAGCATTAGTCGTGCTTGCAGCTCAACTCCTTAAGTCTTGGTCCAGAACCCATCCTTACCGCAAACTTTCGTCTAAAGACCAGCACAAGCCTCTGAGGCATTGGGCCTGCAACTCCAGTGGCAGATGGGCATCGCCCTACCGTTTGTGCCCAGCTACTCGCAAGCAGCAGTGGGGATCTAACTGTAGGCTGGTGTTCAGTTTTTATTTCAGCTCATGTCTCTGCAATACTTCACTGATGAGGTCGAGATAAGCACCGTCCGTGCCCGTCCGCATGTGTGTCATCAGTAAGGAGAGCCTTGAAGCTTATGTGTGATGGAAGGGACCGCCTCCATCAGAAGTTGGGACTCAATGCACCGACGCCCAGGCACAGGCACGTCGGATTCCGCTGGAGTTCTCTACCATGCTCCCCGGCCAGGCCTTCTGCGAATCGGTCTGGCGATAGACTGACTCTGGTATTGTTTCTAGTACCACAGCCATGTTCACAATCATCACTTGTCCTCTTCTTCGATGTTTCTGAGGCAACTTCTTGTTAACATGGCGCCTCAGTCTCTACAGCCGAAATCCCCTACCCTCTCCAAGCCTCTCCTGTGCGCGGGTTAACTCACCTAGACATGTGCAGCTTAAGCGTAACATATTTTGGAGTACCCCCCCCATTCTTGCTCTCATCATGATCATGGCGACGTACTCCTGCTGACAATGTGGTCCTCTTCCTCAGGCCACTCTGCGACCACCACTAGTCACTACTCCGTCTTTGTTTGTTCCTTTCTTGTCCTCATGATTGTGATTGTAGTGGTGGTAGTTGTGGTGGGAGAGATGATGATCTTAATCCGTGTGCACGTGCCTTCCAGGAGAAAGGCGCTCTGTCCTGGTTCTGAAGCATCTCGGCTCATATGGGATGTACGCCTGCGCGGCGCCAGGAGAACTTGTCAGGCTTTAGGGCTTCGGGCGTCACGGTTTCACGGGGTTCGGTGAATGGCACCGAAGTCGGATGCCGAATTAAGGCTTGTGCCGTCTTGACCATCTGGCCACCCAAAACTGCAAAGTCTGAGAAATGTGGAGGGCAGGCATGCCAGACCGCTCATCCCGAGGAGTGCCTTCTATGCACTAGCTCCGGGCAAAGTCTTTGGTGTCGCACCTTGGATGCAGCAGCAGTGAACCATTACTGCAGTAGAAGCCGCTTGAAGCAAAAGACCTAGGGAACACGAGGCCTGCTGCAATCTTCTTCCAAGGCCGTACTAAGATCACTTCAAGTGAACCCGATAATAAAGTCTGAAACCAACTTGTTCATTGCGGCCGCACCACTCCAGCCCTGCTAATGAAAAAAGCATTCCACTGGCCGCAAAAATATGCATGTTCGCATCACAAGCGATAACAAGTTGAGTGGCGCGAGTGGCGCGGACGACTTTAATTCTCCCCCCCGTGCGGCCGCAATGTATAATTAATCCTTAACGAGGTACTGCAGCGACTCTCCCGCGAGAGCCGGCTATCCTGGAACCACTGGGCCTTCGAAGGTGCTCCGCCGGAGGGTGCGCAGGATCTAGGGTTTAGATTATCGTGAAGAAATCGGTCGGCTGTCATGTTCCTAACGGCACGGCGGCGTCCATCGATGAATCTGTGGACCTGGCACCTACATAACTCAGAGACGACAGAGAGGCCAGAGAAACTGTGAAAAACTTGTGCAAGTTAGTCCTGCATTGCTTGCTCCACGTCAAGGTCGGAAAACACTCCGTTCTAAACGTTATGTGAGGCAAGCGTAACACCTTCCTGAACTTCGAGGAGATGGCGTCGCATTCCTGTGCCGTGTGCCTCCGACGGGTTTAAGTGCCGTGGGTCGGAGCTCCGAGAGTTGGACTTTTGGGCCAGCGCCCACTGCAGCGGCACACAGAGGCCGAGGCCGACAGAGATAACGAGCACAAAAATTCACAAACAGCACCTTCTTATCTTGGACACATTTGAAGGCCGTGGGCGCCTGACCGTCGCCCAGAGCCAAAGCTGTCACCCGATATCGAAAGCTTCACGAAGTTCGACTAAAACCACCGTGAAACTGCCACGGACCTCGGATTTCAGACTCCGGCCAGGCACGGTGCTTGCACACCACACTGCACACTGTCGACCCTAGGCCCTAGGCCCTGGAAGCACGACAGACGGCAGAGAACACGAAGCTGCGCCAAGCAGGTACGTCGCCCCGGAGTTTTCCCAGCTGTTGCTTCGCGACCCTGGGCTGGAAGTCAAGCCCAGGTCAGGCCGTGGCCTTGCAAGTCTGAAGTCTGCTGCGAAGAGTTGTGGTGGTCGGGTGAGGTGAGGGGGGAAGCACAGGCAGGCAGGCTGCAATGCTTTAAGTCAGTTGCAAGATGCTGGTCTTACAGGAAACTCAGTAAGCTACAAGTACGCTGCCTGCTGCAATGTTTCTCAGAGTTAGATTCAGATGTTTGGAAAAGCACTTCGAAGCGATGCACCCGCGACGCCTGAGGACATCTATGGCATTGGGCTGCCTATCCTCGCTCCGAATCTTGAGTGGCATCGCCGGCTGCTAGAAAGCTATCAGAGTCATAACTTTTCAAGGGCTCTCTTCTCTGAGCCCCATCTAGCTTGCTGTTTTCGTAGATCTGAACGCCAACAACACCGACTCGTGCCTTAGCCAAGCCTGTGCAATTGAGGCAATTGTGCTGGTGAATCACCATTGGCTGCCCACTGACACCGTCCATCCCTTAACATCACCTTAAGTAGCGAATTGGCTTGAGCTTATGAATTGATGAATCAAACATTCAAGCCATAAGCAGAGTGCTGACGTTTCTGCAGCGGTTCCTGCGCTGTGCCTGCATTGAAGGCTCTTGCAGCACATCTTCGCGTCCTGGGGGCAACTGCACAGCGAGCATGACATTGGCCGGCAGAGGCCCCGTCCTCAGGCATGAGAAGACCTGCATGTGATAATGAACAGCACGGCAACAGGAGTCTGTTTGTCCATCGCAGCCCAAGAGCCTCAACCTGTGCTTCAGTTTCTGTTGGAACGTCCTGAACGTTTGAGCTGCTTCCGGTTGCGGAGGCCGCCTGAGACGAGGAATGTGGAGGCGGGCCAGCCCTTGGTAGCAAACTCGAGCATCTTTGAATTGAAAAGAGCCCTCAGGCATGCAAGCTGGGCTTTCATTTTGGCACAAACAGTCTCCGCTACTCTCATCCTCAGTGCTGACTTGAATCGGTTTACATCTTTGCTGGTCTCTGGCCGTAGGCTTGACAACTGCTGGTGTGATTTTGCATGTCAGCTCTGCCAAAGAAATCACAACGAATGGTCGCGCGATGTCGGGTGGCGAAGGCTTGCTCTCTACTCTGCGAGTTCGAAGAACCGGAGCCCTGTCACCCCGAAGCGAAGCCCACTGCCCTCAGCCGTGGCCAGGTGCAGTCGCATGAGATTTTCGATGCAGCCGGGCAGTGGCCGTTTCCTCCGTTCTACAACCCCTTGGAGCATCCTGCATGCAAGCAAATTTGTAGAGCAGTGGCAGCAGCAGTAGCAGTAGCAGCAGTTGTGGTGATGATGGCGGTGGTCGTCGTAGTGGCCGCAGTAGCATGACCAGGCTATGTTAAGCGAAACGGCAATACACACACTGCAATGATTGAAACTGCCCAAGCACTTGATATATTCTCCGTCACAGAGAAAATTCCTTTTTCCAGCAATTGCAGAGCTGCTGGTTCACCCAGGCACCCACTGGAGCGGCTAAAATTTTGGCTGCCGCTGGCGGAAGCACCCCGCCTTTGGATTTGTGGACTTAGGTTCCACCAGGCTTAGATCGAGGACTAACGTGGTTGTTTAAACTTCAAGGTTTGCGGTGGAGAGTTCATGACTTCAGGTCAGTGCTTTGCGCGGCTTATGAGAAGCAGTTTCCGGTTAGATCTATCTAGCGGCAGAGCTTGCTATTTACTCAAGGTGCACCGCTACCCGAACATCCTCTATTTTCGGTCGCTGACGGAGTCTTGCCTTCAAATTCACAGCGGTCCGGATGGTGAGCTCTTTCGGACATTGCTGGACAGCCCGTCCCTACCCACACTTTAACCTGCGCTCATTCAGCCATGCAAAGACGTTGATTGATCCCCGCCTTGCGATCTTTGACCCGACACACGGTGCAGCTCGGTCTACACCATGCTTATCTACACCCTCAAAGTGATACCATACCTTTGTTCACAAGAGGCTGAGGTTCGGTCATTACGGAGGCAATCTTGGTGTGTTTCGGACTGCAAGAGCACAGGAACCGCAACACAAGGGACTCACAAGGAAAAGCTAAGGCAGAATCGTGCATGGACAGGCATGAACATCGAGATGATGCAAAACAGACAGCTAGGCGTATTGAAAACAATAAGAGCGATCTGAACAAGTGCCACCATCATCATCATCACCATCACCATCACCATCATTACCATCAGTACCATCATCGTCATCATCATCACCCCACAATCGTCGTCATCATCACCATCATCACCATCATCATCATCAGCACCACAATCGTCGTCATCATCATCATCATCATCATCATCACCGTCATCATCATCATCATCATCCTCGTCCTCATCCCGCTGATGATGCTGCTGCTGCTGCCTCTGTTGCTGCTACTGCTCCTCCTACTACTACTGCGACGACGATTATAGAACGAGGACGACCATTACTACTGCTGCTGCTACTACTGCTACTACTACCATTGCTGCTACCACTACTACTACTACTACTACCACTACCACTACTACTACTACTACTACTACTACTACTACTACTACTATAGTACTAGTACTAGTACTAGTTCTAGTACTAGTACTAGTACTAGTACTAGTACTAGTACTCGTACTCGTACTCGTACTCGTACTCGTACTAGTACTAGTACGAGTACGAGTACGAGTACGNTCGTACTCGTACTCGTACTCGTACTCGTACTAGTACTAGTACGAGTACGAGTACGAGTACGAGTACGAGTACTAGTACTAGTACTAGTACTAGTACTAGTACTAGTACTAGTACTAGTACTAGTACTACTAGTACTAGTACACTAGTACTAGTAGTACTAGTACTAGTACTAGTACTACTACTAGTACTAGTACTACTACTACTACTACTACTACTGTGTCCGGGTACCAGCGACTAATGGTTATATACACGGAGCCCCAGAGAAGGAGCTTTTGGAGCTCGCAGAGACCGCTAACTTCGAGCATCAGAGTGCTGAGATTCAGGCTGAGAGCTCAGAGTTTCTCGGGAAAGTTCCGAATGTCCTGAACTCCAGGCGCTGAATCCCACAGCACAGTCCTGCGAGCCCCAATGTCTTGCAACCGCTCGTCGACACATCACGCGAACCATTCTGTCCACCTCCGCCGCCTCCTCTGCAGGCCCATGGCCGAATCATTACGGCCAACGTTCGTGGCTTCTACCGCCGGGCGCTGGCCCAGCTCATTTCCGCGACAGGCCGCCCGCATCAGACTGAGGGGCCGGTAGGGCCGTTGGGGGAGGGTTCAGGACTAGGAGAAACTGGGAGCTCCAACGCTTGCTCTGTTTTCGCAGGGATGCCTTGGTACTGTTGTGATTAGGCTTCCAGGGAGCTTCCTGTCTCGGGATGAAGCTCGTCGAGTCTCGATTCTGGAGTGCATTAGGGCTTAATGTTGCAGCTTTCTACCATAACAGCGAGGCCGGCAGCGCTGCCTTGGTGTTTGGGTTTCCATTGCAGAGCTTGCGCTCTACACGACAAGTGCTACAAATACAAGTGTTGACGACAGCAGAATGTAGGCTCGCAGGACAAAGTCAAGCAGTATTGCTGACTCATACATAGCTCAGTGCAGATGGGTGCCAGAAGCACTCGCAAGTGCAGGCCTCGAAGGATGACTCCGGATTGGCGCCTGAGCACTGCAGCCTGGCATTGTGAGCAATCCCTTTGGTTGTGATGGTTGCTTTGCGGAATCAAGATGGAGGCAGAGGAATCCCAATGAGAGCGACGAGGTGGTCTATGTCTAGCTGGTCGCAGAAGGGCAGCTCTCGGTCTCTCCATCCTTGTCGCCGAGCCCTGCTTCAACTTTCGCAACCACTCTGAGCAGGTGCGATCTCCACCGCTGAAATATATTAAGCATCGTTCTAGGCTTCTCGAGTTTGCATATGTTCGGCGATGCTGTGTTGCTACATTCTTGATGCAGAGTTTTGCTACAGCCGCCGTAAATCTGTCGGATCGAAAGTCTTTCTGCAGCTTGCAGGCCGCATCGGACGGCAGGCAGAAGATCAGAAGCTTTGTGGGTGGAGTTCCGTCCAAAAGGCTTTTCTCAGGACCTCTGGCTCCTTTGCCTGTCTGATTGTGCCCTTCAACGGTGGCCTAGGGTCCGGCGAAGCTGCCCCGAAATCAAAAGCCAGTTCTTTTCTCCGACAGTTAGTTTACCTAGCATCCCATGTGTAGTCGCATCACACGGGGTAGGTCCAGGCTAGATTTTGTTTATGCAATTGCTTGTGTGAGTGGTGATGAGTTCAACTCGCAGAAGGTGTAGATTCTCGAATTCTTGCAGGCGTGGCTTCTCGGAGGTGAATCGGAAGTGCAGGAGCTCCTTCAAAGGTGCGATAGAGTTCACTCAATTTCCCAGCCTCCCCAGCGGCTGGAATTCGTGACGAACTCTGAAGACCCAGCGATCCCAACCTTAAGTAAGGAACAAGGTGCCAAACATTACAGGGCATATTCCTTGACTAAAGGGGTATTGAATCACTGGGGAGATCTTAACAGTTAACATGAAATGCACAGGCAGACAGGCAGGGCTTCTTCTGTTTCTCTTGGCGGGTGGTCAAGCAGAGTCAAGCATTTTACAGGGGTTGCATGCGCAGGGACCCGCGAGGAGAAGCCACCGACAAGCTACTTGTACAAGCTGAAGTTGCAAACTAAGCATCGCTAGGCGAAGCCGGGACACCAAAACTTTCGGAGAAACCCTGCCACACCGCAGAATCCCCATTCAAACTGAGCTTGCCGCCCTTGCTATCCATAACCTTTGCTCGCCTGGGGGCTGGGGACTGGGAGGGCAAGGGGGCAGCCAAGATTAAAGGAAAGCTTAGTCCTTAGACGACAGACCCTGAACCCAGAACAAAGCTTGAACCCGAAACGAACCCTAAACCGAACGGAACTCTAAACACGACGCAGCCCCAATCCCTAAATGGACCCTGAACCCTGTACGATCCGCTTCGGGGTTCCGGGGATCGACAGCGACGTCTGAAACTAAACCCCTGAGCCTGCAAGGCCCTGAACCCAGAAGGCTTCGAGGCCAAAATCTATGGCCTATAGGGCCTGAGGGTTGCACGTGTCTCACGGGTCTGAAAGGACGAAAAGGGGCATGTGCATTCGGTATGTCTTGACGCTTTCGGGGTCTTTTCCTTGAGTAATTAGCTCCGATATGCTTTGGCTTCTTCAGGTGTCAGTATCAATGCTTTGGAATGGGATGGACGGTCAGGTGACGGCGATAGAGCCGCGAACCGTCGGGAGCGCGACAAGCAGAACCTTGGTCTGGGAAGAGTCTTCGCGGGCTGTTCTTGAACTTGTGGCTGCATTTTCAGTCTTCATTACGTTATCATTATCGTTTTTATCAGCGGTGTAAGCGCATGTAAGCGCAAGGCAAGCTCTGACTCGGCTTCGGCTCGTCAGCCAGGCACCCCTTGCAGAACGGTAGCTCAGCACCTCATCTGGGTTCAAGCTAAGGATTTGGGTACCGCCCCGCGGGCCCGCAGAGGTGGTTGCGGATATGGTGTGGGCAAAGTCACCGCAACCTTTGACATGGAAGGCCCAGCCTGCTTCGAACTCGGACCGGTGGTAAGCGGAGCTGTGTCTCCTGGCGAGCATGAGCTTAGGGCTGTCAGTCTTTCGCGGATATTGTAGGCTTTGCATGCTTTGCATTCTTCCATGTAGCGAACTTCTTGGACCGCACGGCCGCCTCTGCTGACAGGAAGAGCTACAGGACGGATGATGCAACTCCAGGTGTCGAACATCTGAAGACGATTCCAGCGGGTCCTTGCAAGCGGGGCAGCTACATATTTTAAACTCTGGACGCTGTAGACTAGGGACTGCATTGCAGGGTGGTGTGACTTGAGCGTAGAACTACGAATGTTGGTATCAACATTATTTCAGTCAGTAGTATGCGGGGCTGGTTTCTTTATTGGTTGATATCCCCGAACTGGCTAGGACCACAGCAGCATAGAGCTGCAGCGGATATGCAAGGCCACGAGATCCAGGAATGCATTGTATTTTCTACGATTGAACTTTGGATCTGGGATGCCGGTCGTCGGACTTGTTTGGTAGCTCGTACTGCTCAGCTTGGGTGGCTGCAGGAAGTGTAGTGCTGAGCCTTGGTGCTGGTGGTTTTCCATCGCATCAAGGCTCAGCGTCGCTCGTCCTTGCATGTTCATCCCTGGCAAGCGGTGCAAATGCAGCCAGACTCGTTCGACAGCCGGCTTTCCCTTCGTCAAACCTCCACCCTGCTTGACTGAATCCTGAGCCATTGCAAGTCCCGCTGGTCCTAGACCAAGCCCTTTCCACCGTCCCTCCGCCCCATTGATTCTACATCAATGGAGGTTTGCAGCCTCGTGCATCTGCTTGAGCCTCGAGTGTGCTGAGTGTAGGACGTTGCATAGCGATCCCTCCTTGCGGGTATTGCCAGCTCTTCGTGGGAAGCTCGACTTGCCAGCATCGCGCCATGCCGCCCGCCGCGCCCCCCCCA